>JANPWL010000005.1:0-409039 GCA_027406405.1 Blastocystis sp. subtype 1
CGCACCCATCGCAATCACCTCCACGGCAGGCAGATTCTTGAGTTCACAGATCGAATACTCCCTGAAGGAATACGCTCCAATGATCACCTTCTTCAGTTTCTCGCAATCCGTCAGATAGAACTTGCCCTTCGCATTCAAGCCAGGCCACTCCGACTCCTTCGTGAAGCACTTCTTTCCAATCTCCACACGCTCCAACGCGTTAAGTCCAATCACCTTCACCTCCTCCACCGACTGGAAAGAACAGCTGTCGATTCGGATCTCTTTCACGTTGGCAAACCGACTCAAATCCAACTGTTGCAGGTTATGGCAGGTCTTGTAGGAGAGAGAGAGTTTCGTGATGGAGGAGGACAAAGCGGTCAACTCGTCTCGATTGTGGATCACCACGAACGAAGGGGGTGGGAACGCGGAGTGCTTCGCCAAGGCGCCGATGTCTGGTTGTCACTCTCTCTTCGTTCGCCCACTGTGTTTCGTCAGACTGGAGAAGGACTGGAAAGCCAGCGGGAGAAGACACTTGGTGATTGCCGGCATCTCTAACCGTCAAATAGAATCAAAATGGTTTCTCTCTAGCACGATGTGCGTAGGGAAGGCGAAGGTCGTGCTCTTCAGACCACTCAGCACAGAGAGAATTTTGAGGCATGGCAGGTCTATTCATTGGCAAAGGCGGAAACAAACACTCTTCATAATCAGCCAACTGGCGTCCTCGTCCTCTGACTCGGAGCACGAATCAAAGTACTCCTCGTTGAAAGCCGTATAGTTGGTGCGATTGAAGGTGAAGGCACAGGAGCCGATCTTGAGCGTGGTCAGCTCGGGCAGGTCTATTTCTCACTAAGCCTTTGGGACCTCACCTTCAAACACAACACGAGAACACTCAAAGAAACAGTTCTGCCGCACATTGAGTGTTGTGAGTGTGGGCAAGTCTATCCATCACACAAACAGAATGGAGGCACTTTTCAGAGTCAAACTGGAGGAATAGAATGTGCCATTCTCGATGGTGATGGACTCGAGAGAGGAATTGTTCACAATTTCACACTTCCGATAATGACGGAATGAGTTGATTCCAATCGTCAGTTCCTTCAACGCCTCGCATTTCTTCAGGTAAAACCCACTCTTTCTCGTGTCCGCCGTGTTGAAGCAATCACTTCCAATCACTACCTTCTCCAGCTTCTTCAATTCCACTATTCGCACTTCTCTCACATACGCAAAGCACCCCCTCTCCATTTCCAACTCCTTCAGATTCGGAAAGCAGGAGAAATCAACGCTCCTCCACTCCGGGAACCTGCAACACTCTGCACCAATCACCAAAGAAGTGATCAGAGAATGCAGCATCGGCTGTTGTTTGTATTGTATCCGCACCGTCACGCTCTTCTCAAATTCGTGTTCATTGTCCGTCCACTGTCCTTCGTAAACAACAGCACCATTGCGGTCATACTGCGTGCCTTCTCCCCAGCGGCGCCCATTGCACAGTCCACCCTCGTACTCCACCCTCTGAATGTCCTGATAGTAGCTTCTGCCGTAGCACACATTCACATCTTTGAGTCGGAATCCCTCATACACCATTCTGTTCTCACTGTCGTATAGCACGCCCCAACCATAGGGTTCGTTGTTCAACACATCGCCTTCCCATCGATCTCCATCATCACTCAAATCAAGCACTTGGTTGTGCTCAACTCCACTCAGATCCTCGTCATTCACTCGCAGCAGCGTCTTTGACCGGCAATTCCCAATCAGGACTTCTTCTCCGAAAATACTGATTGCCAGTTCATTACAAAGCACGGCATTACATCCACGTACCCGAAATCCCCTTCTGCTCTTGGCTATGAGATTGTTCGCGTTACATTGCGCTGATACGATTCTTAACAGTTCCGACCGGGGTAAACGAATCAATCTACGTGTAAGAAAGACTAAACTGATCGGTTACTCTTCCACGTTCATCTTCCCCTTCTTGGCTCTCTTACTGCTATGTTCACTCCGAGTCATGGATAGTACAGTTAACTGTGAACAGAAATATGCGGAATCCGCGTTTTACCGGCAATACCATGAGGATTGAAAACTGTGGGATGCGTGGGGTTCTTCCCAGCAAGAAAAGGGGAGTAGTGAAACAAACAGGCATAGCCAAATACTTCTTCCAAAGCAGGGGAAATGTCTACAGGGGAGGAAACAAACGAATCAGTACTGTGCTTGCGGACGTTGTTGAAGTGGAACAGATTGTTCTCAATGACCTCGGTTACAGAGGGGATGTCTATGCGTTGCTTCCTCCCTCTCAGAATACTCTCCAACACGATTCGAGTCGCGTTTCTGAAGGTCTTGCTGTCGTATTCACTGAAGAAGAGTTTGGTCAGTTTGGGTAAATCTAGTCATCACGTCTCGATGCGAGAAACACCTCTCAGAATCAACTCCGAGTTCCCGCTGAAACGCCAGAACGAGAATGCATTATCGCCAAACACAATGGAATCCAATTCTTCCATGTCTACCTCATGAGACGCAATGAACAACTCAACGCTCAATCACGCAGTATTTGCTGTTGCTGAATGCTCCCCTACCAAAATTTAGGAATTTCAGCTTCGGCATGTCTAATCATCACTCATCACCACATCACACACTCTTCAGCTCCAATGATGCAGACATGAAGCTCTCACTCCAATCATTCACCGCACCCATCGCAATCACCTCCACAGCAGGCAGATTCTGGATTTCACAGATCGAATACTCCCTGAAGGAATACGCTCCAATGATCACCTTCTTCAGTTTCTTGCAATCCGTCAGATAGAACTTGCCCGTCGTATGCAGTTCAGGCCACTCCGACTCCTTCGTGAAGCACTTCTTTCCGATCACCACAACCTCCAATTTGTTCAGTCCAACTATCTTCACTTCCTCCACCGACTGGAACGAATAGCCGTCGATTCGGATTTCTTTGACGTTGGCAAACCGACTCAAATCCAACTGCAACAGGCTATGGCAAGTATTGTAGGAGAGATGGAGTTGCGTAACGGAGGAGGACAAAGCGGTCAACTCGTCTCGATTGTGGATCTCCACGAACGAGGGTAGAGGGAACGCGGAGTGCTTCGCCAAGGCGCCAATGTCTGGTTGTCACTCTCTCTTCGTTCACCCACTGTGTTTCGTCAGACTGGAGAAGGATTGGAAAGCCAGCGGAAGCAAGCATTTGGTGATTGCGGGCATCTCTAACCATCAAATAGAGTCAATGAAACTACCCTCCAGCACGATGTGCGTAGGGAAGGCGAAGGTCGTGCTCTTCAGACCGCTCAGCACAGAGAGAATCTTGAGGTTCGGCAAATCTATTCATTGGTGGAAGCAAAAACAAACACTCTTCATAATCAGCCAGCTGACGTCCTCGTCCTCTGACTCGGAGCACGAATCGAAGCACTCCTCGACATGGGCCGTGTAGTTGGTCGGATTGAAGGTGAAGGCGCAGGAGCCGATCTTGAGCGTGGTCAGTTCGGTCAGGTCTATTTCTCACTAAGCCTTTGGGACCTCACCTTCAAACACAACACGAGAACACTCAAAGAAACAGTTCTGCCGCACATTGAGTGTTGTGAGCTTTGGCAAATCTATCCATCAAACAGATGGGCTGAGAACACTTTCCAGAATCGAGTTGGAGGAATAAAACGCATCCTTCTCCATGGTGATGGATTCGAGAGAGGAATTGTTCACAATTTCACAGTTTCGATAGTGATGAAAAGAGTTGCTTCCAATCGTCAGTTCCTTCAACGCCTCGCATTTCTTCAGGTAAAACCCGCCCTTTTGCGTGTTCTCTGCATTGAAACAGTCTTTTCCAATCACCACCTTCTCCAGCTTCTTCAATTCCACCATTCGCACTTCTCTCACATACTCAAAACACCCCTCCTCCACTTCCAACTCCCTCAGATTCGGAAAGCAGGAGAAATCAACACTCTTCCACTCCGGGAACCTGCAACAACGTGGATCGATCCCCAAATAAGTGATCAGAGAATGCAGCATCGGAAATCCCCCGTCATATCTCTCCAACACCACGCTCTTCTCGAATTCGTGTTCGTCATTCATCCACTGTCCTTTGTAAACAACAGCGCCATTGCGATCGTACAGCGTGCCCTCTCCCCAGCGGCAACCGTTGCACAATCCACCCTCGTACTCCACCCTCTGAATGTCCTGATAGTAGCTGCGACCATAGCACACGCTCATACTCCCGATTTGGAATCCTTCATACATCATTCGATTATCGCTGTCGTACAGCACGCCCCAACCACACGGTTGATGATTCAACACATCGCCTTCCCATCGATCTCCATCGTCACTCAAATCAAGCACTTGGTTGCGTTTAATTCCACTCAGATCCTCGTCATTCAATCGCAACAGCGTCTTTGATCGGCAATTGGCAATTAGCACCTCTTCTCCGAAAATGTTGATTGCCAGTTCATCATGGAGCACGACACTACAGCCGCGTACCCGAAATCCCCTTCTGCTCTTGGCTATGAGAGTGTTCGCCTTACACTCCGTTGAAGCGGTTTTCAACAGTTCCGACCGGGGTAAACGAATCAATCTACGTGTTAGAGAGAATGAATTGCTCGCTTACTCTTCCTCACTTAGATCATCCTTCCTAACTTTCTTACTTCCATTTTCACTCGGAGCTGTGGACATTACAGTAATATAAGAATCGAAATATGCAGTATTTGCGTTTTGTCAATACTACCACGAGGATTGGAAGAGTTGGGATCCCTCAGTCTATTGATTTGGAGAGTATAGTTGATCAGCATGCAGCTCTACCAGTTCGTGTGGATGGTATTGCTCGGCTACATGGGATACAAGGGTGCTTTTGAGACGGGAGGGCTCATCCGTAGGCATTCTCTGCTCCATGGGAAAGGGGTCCTTCTTTGGAGTTTCTTATGATTCGTCGTATGATGACCTTGGTAATATCAGTAGAAACGCCTCGTCTCCCAATCACCGATAGACAGTCCGAAGGCAAAGAACGCCGGTGCCAGAAACAAAAATTCGTATTTGGTGTTGATCGGCAGCGACAAGAAGAAGTACGCCTACTTCTATCAACCCGAATCGTAACCGCTAGCTCTATTCATGATGGTTAGCATTGTAATGTCTTACGGAGGCTCGAGGAGAGACATCTTCGAAAAGACACTCCTCAATCTGAATACCGAGTACATTATCGTTCCTTTTCCCTTTTCAACTTATGAATAGACAGTGACCGTCTCTGAAGCCATGAAGGCCAAGGTAGCGGGAGATATTGCCGCAAGGAACGCGAGTAATCGCTGGCTCGTCACGCAATCCGCCAATATGAAGAAGTCTCCGTCGTTTCACCTGTTGACTTATAGAGGCGGCAGCTACCGCAGCGACATCCACAAACAGTGGAATCGCATCGAAGAAATCACCCACAATGCCGTCGGCTTTCCCTCCACCATCATTTTTGATCTGGGCGATTTCAGTTGTTTCCTATCACCCTACTTATATGTAGCTGCGGAGTATCTCAAGGTGGTCATTCAGTTCTACTCGCGATCCTGTTCCCAGTACATCATCTTCAACCGGAGAAGAGCGATGACGAATCTGAAGAGTATCAAGCTGATGATGCAGCGCGCCGGCTACAAGCACATCACCAGAGCCAACTCCCAGTATATTGCCACCTTTGTTTCTGAAAAGTCTCCTCTCTGGAAGGCGTGATCGTTGTACCCTCCTCTGTTTGTTGTCATGAATCTCTTCGCCGGCGTGGACACATCCACCCTTCTGTCTTCCATGTTTTGCAAGTGCGCTCTACAATCGCTGAGACCTCGTGGGTCCAGACGTAGGGCCATTCCCTTAATTCGAGCCATCTCGGTTGCAGTGGGTTTATCGGGAGGCGTTGACTCTGCCGTATCAGCCTATGTGTTGAAGGAGAAGGTCGGACTCGAGTTGGGCAATGAAGCGTAGGGATATGACGTCACAGCAGTGTACATGAAGAATTGGAGCATCGAAGAGGAATCGGGACAGTCGGTGTGTCCATTGAAGGATGATCTCCTGGACGCCCAGAAGATTGCAGACTTCCTACACATTCCGTTAGAAATTGTGTTGTTTCTCATAAAGAGTGAAGAATAGGTTGATTTCGAGAAGGAGTATTGGTTGAACGTGTTCTCTCCGTGTTTAGAGCTGTACAAGGATGTATTGCATTGTACATGACGTAATCGATAGGGAGACACTCCGAATCCGGACGTTTTGTGCAATCGGCACATCAAGTTCGACGCTTTTACGAGCCGCTTCCTGAACGACGGCTTTGACTATGTGGCGACAGGACACTACTGCCAGGTGAGTACGGCTTCTCCCCTCTCTTCCTTCTCCTCGCATCCCGGAGAACTGCTTCGCGGAATCGACGGCAAGAAGGACCAGAGTTACTTCCTCTCCCAAATCAACGGTGCGCTTCTTCCGCGCATTCTGTTCCCCGTTGGCCACATGAAGAAGGCGGATGTGAAGGCGTTGGCTCGGCAGGTGGGAATTCATGTTGCGGCCAAGAAGGAGAGCGTAGGAATCTGCTTTATTGGCGAACGCAACATGAAATGTGGTCGTGCAGCGCAGTAGTGATGATTAGCCTTTCTGAGTGATTACCTCGACTCTACTCCGGGAAATGTAGTCGCAACGGATGGTCGTGTTCTTGGGCACCATGACGGTCTTCTCTTTTACACGATTGGCCAGGGAATGCACTTGGCAAACCAGCGCGCCAAGTACTATGTGTGCGAGAAGCGGACGCGGACAAACGAACTTATTGTATGCGAGGGACTCGATCCTGCCCTCTTCAAGCGTGATGTGGTGGTATGGAATACAAAGGGGTGCTAAAGGAGTAGGTGGATGGGAGCGATGTGGTCTGGATGCAGCAGGGGTGCATGCAACGGATTCGAGACTACTGTGGGGAGCATCCTGACGATTATCCCATTCAGTGCGTATTGCGCTACCAAACAGTCGTCATAACGTACGGAGATGATGCATAGACGGCTTATCCCTGCCGCATTGCGAGCGTTCTCCCGAATGGGAATCTCCGCATCCAGAGCAAGGAACCCATGAGGGCTGTCACGCCAGGTCAGGTGTGCGTCTTTTACGACGGGAACGTGTGTCTGGGAGGAGGCCAGATTCGGAGCGAAGAAGGGAGCAAGTCGCCGTCTCTTTAGTGTATTTCTACTTTGCTGTGCCTTCTTTTTGTTATCCCAGAATATCTCGTCCGAAGAAGGGCGTGTTGTTCTTTGAAAGGAGTGGGGGATTCTCGCTCAAACAATACCTTGAAGTAAAGCCAATGAGCACTATATCTGTTAAGACAGTCCCGACGACCCCGTACAAGGACCAGAAGCCCGGAACGAGTGGATTGAGAAAGAAAACCCCCATCTTCATGGAGGGCCACTATCTGGCGAATTTCATTCAGGTATCCTATTACGCATGTCTGTGAGCCTGTAGTCCACGTTCAATTCCCTTCCTCGCGATCGTGTGGAGGGCTGTACCCTTGTCGTCGGCGGAGATGGAAGGTCTATGCTATACTATTTCGTTAATGCATAGATTCTACAACCGCGAGGCCATTCAGACCATTCTGCGGATCGCCGCCGGTAATGGTGTGGGTCGCGTGTGGGTTGCGGAGCACGGAATTATGTCAACCCCCTCCGTATCGGCTGTTATTCGGTAGCCTCTCCCCTCCTTCCCGATGCGTAGCACGCGCGAGAACGGCATTGCCTACGGAGGCTTCATCCTTACCGCTAGTCACAACCCGGGTGGTCTGAATGCGGACTTTGGAGTGAAGTGGATTCGTGTCCGTCCCATGATGCGTAGGTTCAACGGAGAGAACGGCGCTGCCGCTCCTGAGAACATCACCAACGGCATCTTCGCCCAATCACTGGTCCATGCGCCATGTCCGATTGAGGCGTAGATCATCAAGGAGCTGAAGATGGCGGAGCTGCCGGAGATCAACATCGACGAATGCGGCAAGTGTTACGACTTCTCGGTGGAGAATCATCCCTTCAAGATCGAGATCATCTCCTCCACGGAAGATTATATCCGCGTGCTGAAGGGCGTGTTCGACTTCGAGCGCATCGCCGCTCTCTTCAAGCGCGACGATTTCCATTTCTACTTCGACGCCATCAACGGAGGTAGTGCTTTGCATATCACCCTAATTCTAGTGTCCAGCGCGTACGCCAAGCCCATTTTCGTGGACCTGCTGGGAGCGAAGGAATCATGTCTTCACAACTGCGTGTCCAAGCCGGTATGCTTGCTCTGTTTTGCTCATCAGTGATAGGACTTTGGGGGCTGCCATCCTGACCCCAACTTGACTTATGCGAAGGAATTGGTTCATGCGATGGGTCTGGACCGCACGGGTCAGCCGATCGATCCGGAGCACGTCGTCCCTGATTTTGGTTGTGCCACGGGTTGGATCGAAGGGAGAGCGTGACTATCTAGACGGCGATGCGGATCGCGCGATGATCTTGGGCAATCACTTCTTCATCTCGCCCTCGGACTCGCTGGCCATGGTCGCTGCGAACTGCACGTGTATCCCCTACTTCAAGCAGGGCCTGACGGTAATGGCGCATGATCGGGCTGATCACCAGGCGTGTGCGCGCTCGATGCCCACCTCCTCCGCCATCGACGTGGTGGCGCAGAAGCGCGGCATTCGCGGGTACGAGGTGCCCACTGGCTGGAAGTTCTTCGGCAATCTCATGGACAGTGCGCTGATGGGCAAGCAGGACAACCATCCCTTCCTGTGCGGTGAGGAGAGCTTCGGCCTGGGCTCGGACCACATCCGCGAGAAGGACGGCATCTTCGCCATTCTGTGCTGGCTGTCCATCGTTGCGGGTGAGCTTTGAGTTTGATTCGTAATGTAAAGCGCGCAACGAGGACGACAGCAAGCCGCTGGTGTCTCTGCAGACGATTGCCAACGATTACTGGACGGAGTTCGGCAGACACTACTACACGCGATACGACTATGAGGGACTGGAGACGGAGCAGGCCAATCGCCTAATGGACGGTCTGAAGGCCATGATTGCCGAGTTCAAGAACCACGGCGAATGTGGTCGTTTTCATTATAAGTAATGCCTAGTCGACGTGAAGGGAGTGAAGGTGGTCCGAATGGACGAGTTCGAGTACCACGATCCCGTTGACGATTCCATCTCGTCGCATCAGGGAATTCGCATCTACACGGCGGACGGCTCCAGAATCATCTTCCGTCTGTCGGGAACCGGCTCGTCCGGTGCAACCATCCGCATGTACATGGAGAAGTACGAGACGGATCCCGCTCGCCTGATGCTCCGCACTCCCGTAGTGGTATCCCATAGAGTTGATGGGTAGGATGTGATGAAGGCCGTGCTGGACGCTGCGTTGGAGCTGTCGCAGATGGAGGCGATGACGGGCAGAAACGCGCCTTCCGTGATCACATAAGAGCATTGTTTGTTGGACATTGATAATCATGAACCACTGGACGCCCGCTTGAAGAGCCCTTTGTGCCTTATTTACCATGCCTTACAGAGGAAAGAAGAGAGTAGGGGGACGGCGGTGGCGAGCTCATGGCGTAGAAGAAGACGCGCACCCAAAAGCCGGAGGAGGAGAAGGAGAAGATGCCTCAGAGCATTGTTGCGCGCAAAGGCTCGGTGGGTCCCTATGTCGCTGATTTGGTCAAAAACATCCGGAATATCATGGCCCCTAACACTGCAATGCATCTCAACGAAAAGACGTGCGTTTTGGGAATAGCGGGTCATCCAGTAGATCAAATAGTGTGAAGGATTATGTGAACATCGCTGGTCCTTACGGAGTTACGCACATCATTCTTGTCAGCAAGGGAAAGATGGTTCCTCGCATGCGCATCGGCTGCTTCCCCCAGGGTCCGACCCTTCACTTTAGAGTTGGTGTCTGTGTCGTTCCTCACCCCCAGGTCGAGGAGTATTCTCTGAGCCGCGACATCCTCAAAATCCACGGCAAGGGAATCGACACAACGGTTCTTCTGTGGTGGTAGCGTGATGCCTAGACGCCCTTCTTCAATTCGCCGGTGCTGGTGCTGAACAACTTCCCTGAGGACAACAAGCCGCTGAAGCTGGTGACGACGACCTTCCAGGGCATGTTCCCTGCAATCAACCCCGAAACCATTCACCTCAACGATTGTCGTCGCGTTCTCCTCCTGCACTACGATAAGGTGGTTACTTCCCAAATGGTTAATGAATAGACGTCGGACAGCATCTTCCTTCGCCAATTCAGCATCGAGCGATCGGTGGTGGGCGTGAGCGAGGCGGTGAGTTCCATTCTCAAGAAGAAGGCGGTGCCGAATCTGAGCAACCTGAAGGACATTAGCGAGTAGGCGATGATGATGCCATGCATCGTAGATTCATCATGAGCCAGCCAGCGCAGGAGGAGTACGAGTTCGACGACGACTCCACCGTGTCGGGAGCTTCTCTGACCTCCACCTCCACCACGGGTGGAGCGGGCAAGGCGAAGCAGTCCGTGAAGTTGGTGGAACTGGGTCCACGCATGCGTCTGACGCTGATGCTGGTGGAGACGGGCCTGTTCCAGGGTGACTTCATCTTCAACAAGCAGACGAAGGATGAGGAGGACGTGATGAACCAGAGACGCCGCGAGAAGAAGATCGAGAAGCAGGAGGTGATCGAGGCGAAGAAGGAGGAGGAGAAGACAGCGGAGCTGGAGAAGAAGTACAAGGAGGTGCTGCGCGAGGAGAACCGGCAGAGGGAGAAGACGAAGCGCGAGAAGCGCGAGCGCCAGGCGCAGCACGAGAAGGAGACGAAGGAGAAGGCCGCGGCGCACAAAGAGAAGGCGAAGGCGAAGGGCAAGGTGTTTCACAAGAAGAGCGACAAATGGCGTGTTGGTTGAACAAACACTCTCCTCACAGATACAACGACGCTGCGAAGACGATATCTCTCTTGATCAGCTTGGAGCCCTCCTCGAACTTCTGCGCCTGCACCTTGTCGCCAATCGCCATCAGCGCCGCCTGCACCTCCTGAATCAGTTCGTCTACGCCTCACGCCCTCCCCCAACCCGCACCCAGACGGCGGATGCATCGCGTGATGGTGCCTTCGAAGATGGTGGTCATCTTGGTGATGTCCACGAACTTCGCGCCGCCCGCCCACTCGAAAATGATCTCCATCATCGTGGGCTTGTACTGGCCCACGTACTCCTCCACGTCGATCGGCAGCTTGCACTCGCTGCACACCGTCGCCACGCGGCGAGCCGTCTCCTTCAGCTTGTTATACGGGCTCATCATTTCGCTGCGCACCTTCACCGCGTCGTCGCACTTCGCATCATTCCCCATTCACGCACCCACCTTCTCCAAGAACACCACCGACGCCAGCAGCGCCACACATTGCTGTGGCGTCAGTTCCAAGAAGGTGCCGTCATAGATCAGCTCCGTCAGCAGCAGCTCGTCCGCCGAGTTGATCTCGCACGCCACGCGTCCCTTGGTCTGCACCACGTCCGCGTCGTCGATGTAACCCAGACGGCGGAGGACGCGCTTCATCTTCTGGAGCGTGTCCTGGGCGTGAGAAAAATGCAGAAAAATCACGGTGAGCACAAGCGTCTTGGCAGCTTCGATTTCCTTCTTTTTGTTGGTCATAATCTCCGTTAACTCCATCTTCTTCTCGTATTGCGCGTACATCTCGGCGTTCTTCGGATCGCTCAGGTCAAAGTGGAGAGAATTCAGGCGGTCCTTCACCTTGGCGCAATTCTCCAACATCTTGTTGAACGTCTCGTCCTTGATCTGTTCGGTGGTGAGTATGCTTTGTTTGAATAGAATGAAAATGGGAGGAAAGGACATGACAGAGAAAAACAACACGAAGAGAAAACAATAGAAAAAGCAAAAACACAGAAAGAAAAAACAAACAACTCACCTTCATATCCTCAATCGGATCCAAGCACGGCACGTTCCCCTCATAACGCTTCAACACCTCGTCCACGGTCTTCTTCACCGTGTTGCGGTTCACCGCGGGACGCAGATCTTTCGGCATGAAGATCCGAATCGAACTCACGTCCTCCACACAATTCATCAGAATCTGAACCACGTTCATTTTCGCCGCCTTTCCCGTCTCCGGAGGAATTAATGCCGACAGCGTCGATCGGTCGGAACACTATTCCTGAGAACCCAAAAACACAAACACCTCCAACGCCACATCGATAATGTACTTCGTTTCCACGCTCGTTTCTCCCTCTTTATAGTCCTTGTTCTTGTTGAAGCCCACAATCGCACCCCAACCAAAATCGTTCTTTCCCTCCTACTTCTCATTTCCCTCCATCTCCACCACCTTCACGTGAATCAGCCGTCCGTTCTGCAAGAAAGGCAACAGGTATTTGGGCGTCATTTCCACAGCTCGAATTTGCGCCTCCAGCTTCGCAATCGCCTTCTTCATTTGATACACCGTGAACACCACCTTCTCGTTCTCCACGCGGATCGCGTCGATCTCC
The DNA here is from genome assembly GCA_027406405.1 of Blastocystis sp. subtype 1. NCBI lineage: Eukaryota > Bigyra > Opalinata > Blastocystidae > Blastocystis > Blastocystis sp. subtype 1. Next base: position 12,400 of record JANPWL010000005.1, read on the forward strand.
TCCTTGCACTTCTCGATCTCCTCCTTCAGACGCGGGGTTTTCATCTCGTGTTGGTACTGATAAAATGAACGCGAGATCATGTACTCAGGATCTGCGTTCTCCACACGCAGCAAATTCAACAGCATGTTGTATCTACTCCTCACTCTCCTCTTCCTTCGCCACCCCAAGTGGAACGATGAGAACAGTGGGTCTGCCTTGCCCGTTAGAATGTGCTTGATGCCCTCGCTCTGGTTCGCCTCGTCCACGATCTGAATCACAATGCCCTTCGCATCCTTGTTCCGACGCCCCGCACGACCGCTCATCTGTGCGTGACGACATACACGTTCCCTCACTTGGATGTACTCACCCGAAGTGATCATTCTGTACTCGTTTCCGTCGTATTTCCGCAATGACGTGAAGATGCACGTTTTTGCCGGCATGTTGATTCCCATTGCGAACGTCTCCGTCGCGAACAGAATCTTCAGCAAACCCTCCTGGAACAGAATCTCGATCGTTTCCTTGATGATTGGAAGCAGCCCGCCTAAATCTAAATCTCCCGCCAAAATGCAAACCGTGGTGGATTCCCACGCCGCGCACCAGCAGCGGCAACACGCTCTTCACCTGCGGCAGGTTGCGATCGTCGGTGCTCAGTGACCCAATTGCATTTCGGTAGATCTACTCATCATCGACCCGATTCGCAATCACCTCGCTAATCAGCTTCTTCTCGTCCGCGTTGGTGAAATCCATCTTCGCCATCAGCAGCGCGTACGTTTCGCAGTCTCTCTTGCTAAACGAGAACACAATCACCGGATCGAGATTGCGCTCCATCACCAAACTGACGATGCGCTGGAGGTCCTCCGTCGGCTTCTTCTGCTTCTTCTTCTTGTCCTCGTTCACCTGCGCCTCTAGCGTGCTCATTCCTAAACCCGCCAGCGCCTTCGTGAAGTTCTGCTCTCTGAATTTGCCTTTGTCGTCGATCACCAAAAACAGCCCGTCTCCACCCACCGGGAAGAGGTAGTGCTGGAGGGGAACCGGACGGTACTCCGTGTAGACCACGTTCACCTTCTGGTTGTGAATCTTGGCGATCCACCCGGCGAAGTCGCGAGCGTTCGGGATTGTCGCGGAGAGGAAGACGAAGTGCACGGAGTCGGGGAGAAGAATGATGGACTCCTCCCACACCACACCGCGCTCCTTGTCGCGCATGTAGTGAATCTCATCGTAGATCACCCAGGCCACTTCGCGGAGAATGTCGCTGCCGCGGTACAGCATGCTTCGCAGAATCTCCGTCGTCATCACCAGCACCGTCGCGTTGGGGTTGATCGTGACATCTCCGGTCATGAGGCCCACGTCGGAGAACTCCTGCTCCAGATCGCGGTACTTCTGGTTGCTCAGCGCCTTGATGGGGGAGGTGTAAATGACGCGCTGGTGGTCGCGGAGACTCATGGCAATGGCGTATTCGGCGATGGCCGTCTTGCCTGCCGACGTGTGGGCCGAGACGAGCACGGACTCCTTGCGCTCCAGGCAGTCGATCGACTTGCGCTGGAAAGGATCCAGCTTGTAGGGGTATGTCTTCGCGGGAATGGGGTTCACCTCCACGTTGTCCCGAGACTTGTCGTAGCCTACCCGTGAGCAGAAAGAAGCACCCAACACCATCCGGGTATACAACCTCGAACGTGATCTTCTTGCGCGGATCCACTACGCGTCAGAGTGTAGACGGTGGCTTCCTACTGTCCTCCGTCCAGTAGTCTTCGTTCATCTTCTTATCGACGTGCTCAATCTCGGTGGCGGCGTTTTCCTCCTCGCTCTTCCCCGAAATTGTGTCAAACTGTCGCCTACTCCGTCAGCCCCGAATTCCAGCGACAACTTGAGAGACTTGTCCTCCTTCGTTTCCATTCCTTCTAAAGTGATCGCCGTAGCAAGGGAGACAAAAGGATGGCTGGATTTGTTTTTCGCTTCCTGTCGACGCGGCAATCGCGGGAATTCGCGGACTCCGGCGTCCTCCAGTCTCTTCTTTGTTTCTCCGCGCTTTCGCATCCAATTGCCATGCCTGGACGGTTTCCGGAAGTGGACAGCTTTGGAAGAGAGGTGGACCCGACACAGGGGCAGTATCGCGCCGACGACCGGGAGGGGAGTTTTGACCGTCGATATGGCAGTGCTGACCGATTCGAAGACGACTGGAGCAGACGGCGTCACCGGTCCTACTCCCCTTCACATTCGCGAAGCCGGTCTCGCTCCCACCGCCGGCACCACGAGCGAAAAGCGTGGGAGGTGCCCTTCAACCCGCTAGCGCTTGCCCACGAGGGAGATCATTCAAGGAGTTCAACTCGGCACCGTCATCGCCACCACCATCACCACCATCACCATCACCACGAAAGTGACTCGGACGAGCGCAGAGACTTCACCCGGAAGAACAACACTCCTGCCGACAAGAAGGAGCGCTGGGGGCACGAGCTGTACATTGAAAACGTGCGCACTCTCGGACGGCATGACGTGTAGGTGATTCTGAACCCCGAGCCCGAACCGGAGCGAATTGTCTCCAACTACGAGCCTCCCCGAGAGAAATGGATCTCCAAGGCGGGAGGCGTCGCCATCTTCACCAGCAAACCGACGAGCGCGTCCTCCTATCAGGGAAAGCGTGAGGCGTAATGTACCCTATTCCTCCTGTTTCCTAACAAACACTCCAACGAAACCCTCCTGTTTCCTAACAAACACTCCAACTTAATCCTCCTGTTTCCTAACAAACACTCCAACGTAATCCTCCTGTTTCCTAACAAACACTCCAACGAAACCCTCCTGTTTCCTAACAAACACTCCAACGAAACCCTCCTGTTTCCTAACAAACACTCCAACGTAATCCTCCTGTTTCCTAACAAACACTCCAACGTAATCCTCCTGTTTCCTAACAAACACTCCAACTTAATCCTCCTCTCTATAGTAGTCACGCGGCGGCGACATGGGGTCGTGCTGTCTCTGGCCCATCATCCCATCGCGTCTCCCCTCTCCAAACTCCGATGTTTTATAATTCCGGCCGTAGTACGGCTTCTGGTTCCCTCCCTGCCCGTTGTATCGGGGGTTCGCATGGTTCCCGCGGTTATTGCAGCGCTGTCTCGGGTTCGCATTTATGTCCATTCCATCCCCGTAACCGCCCTGTCCCCCGCGGTTATTCGACCGCATGTGATTGCGGTTGCGCTGTCCCGCGTTCCCGCCACGATCCTTCCCATTCCCGCGGTACCCCTTTTGGCGGGGCATGTCGTACCCGCCATTCTCATACCCGCGGTTCTCCTGCGGCATGCCATTCGGCATCATGCCCCATTCCCGCGGTTTCCTCGCGTCCTCGCCGCTCTGAATCATCCCGATCACCGACTCCTCCGTCGTCTCCATAAACGCGCCATTCCCGCGGGACGGCTTCTCCGCCTCGGGCGTGGCGGGTCCGTTGTGACCGCTGTCTATTTCTCACGCCTCCTCCGCACGCCCACAAGGACTGTTCGTCACCTCCATCACCGGCGGCGGCGGCGGCGTGCTCGGCACCCCCGGCACCCCCGGCACGCCCGGCACGTTGTTCACTCCCGGCACTCCGGGCACGCCAGGTACGCCAGGCACTCCGGGAACGCCAGGCACGCTGGACACGCCGGGGACGTTGTTCACGCCGGGCATGCCAGGCACGCCAGGCACTCCGGGCACGCCAGGCACCGAGCTCATCACGGGCACGCCATTCATCATCACGGGCACGCCATTCATCATAACGGGCTGCGCTACGCCCGGCATGCCCGCCACATTGGGGACATTGGGGACATTGGGCACGCCCACGGGGAAGGTCTGGTTCTCGTACATCACATTTTGCGGCACCACCGGCTGAATCATCTGACCCTGGTACTACGCCTCACGCCACCTCTCCACACCCACGTTGTACCCGCCATACATCATGCCATAGTACGGGAACAGCTGTCCACCGCCCATCACCATCGGCTGCATCATCACCTGACCTAGCCCTCACACGCCCACGCCACACCCACCATCGCCCATCATGATCGGCATCATCACCAACTGCATGTCGCCCTGTCCCATCATCGGCACGCCATTCATCATCATCGGCGCTTGTGCCTGCACCGGCGTCGCCATCATTGTCTGCTGCGGTGTGGGCACAGGCGACGCGGGCTTCGCCTTGTACGCGGGCGGCGTCAGCGTCTGGTATGACTTCTCCACCGGCGTGTTGCGGTTCAGACTCTTCCCGTGGTACGCTATCCATAACCCGTGCGCACCAGTTCGTACGGCGAGATCCGTTCTCCCGCGGTTCTTCCCCACGCTCTGCGACAGCCTCGCCATCATGCATCGGATTCCCACGGATGTCCGCCTCCGTCGGGTACATCGCGTGACCCTCCTTCTTCTCGCGCCGTCCGCGCACGTGACTGCCGTCCACGTCCACCGTGCGAGCGCACGCGTTCGACGGCGACGTCGCAGCGACGGGCTTCGTCTCCGCCGCGCGGAACGCCTTCTTCAGATCGCTGGAGTGGACGGGGAAGCGCGTCTCTGTGCGTCAATTCCCGCGGGAATGCTCACTCAGCCACTGCTTGTCGAAGGCATCGCGAAAGCGTCGGAATTCGTTGATTTGTTCTTCGCGGGTCATCTTCGGGTCATCTTCGTCTCGCGGACCTACCACGTGCTGCGGTCGTGTCGGGCGGGGACGGGACTTCATCAGCTCCACGCCGGGCGGCATGGGCGCCAGGTAACCGATCACGGGCTTCTTGCGGGCAGGGATGTTCTGGGGAATGGGATTCTCCGGTGCGGGGGCGGGCAGCGGAACGCGCACAGAACGCATGGTGGTCCATGTGGAGGCTGCGGAGACACTTGGATTGTGTCCATTTTCGTCGACATGCAAAGACGGCATGCGCATCGAGGCGTCGTTTTGGAGTCGGGGAATCATGCCTGCCTTCGGGTCGAGCACCGTTCTGCGGTGCACATCCTCCGATGGCTTCTGTGTGGGACGATTCGCAGGCAGGGGCTTGCTCGCTTCCACAGGAGCCTGGCCATAGAAGCGAGCGAAGCGCACGGCTCTGGCACTGATCTTCACTATCCGCTTTAGGGGAATGATCATCGTTGTGTTGGAGCCGAGTTGATCCACGACCTTAGGGCTTTCCTATGTATTAATCAACGCAGACAAACGAAACCAGTAGTGTACAATATCTAAGGACGATGCTATTCTCAGTCTCTGAGTATGTAAAGAATTGACCACTATATAATGTCTTATCTTCCAACTACCGCATTACCAACCCAAATGCCGTGACTTACGAGCACAGTTACAACGGATCCGACGAGATGACCATACACAAACAATAAACGCTCCTGATTCATCCGTTCAGATCCTACGAATTACACCATCCTACGGAACGCCGCACCATTCAGGGGTTTCTTTGACTTTTCATTTCTACGGGTCACTCCTCCAAAACAGCAGCCGTACTCCTTGCTCATCTTCCTACTAGCGTTGCTATTCCTACAACCCAAGAATGATAGGATAGTGGACTTCTATCTCGATTCTGGATGAGTCAACACTTTTCCGCGGGAATTCATGATTCATTGTCACACTCTTCTTTGCCCACCCCCGCATCTCCTCACCCTGCAGACAGACTCTTCTCCCTATTGGTACTCTATCCGCTCCGAATGACAGCAAATCACTATCATTCCTCCATTCACGGTACTACTATACAAAACAAGTGTGTATGATGATAGGGAACAAACAGAGCACATTTAGCTGCTTTCAGATGGAAGATCTCCATTTTGACTGTGGACCCAGAAGAGGATACTACATGACCAACGGCATGCTTGCTTCTATCTAATGCTTTTTGGCGTACAGGAGAGAATCGAACGAAACCCCCAATCCCTCGCCACAATTTGTTTCTGTTTGCCTGCAATATGTCTAAGGTGGATGTGGTGATGGGTTCCCAGTGGGGCGATGAGGGAAAGGGAAAGCTGGTGGATACGATCGGAGATAGGTGCGCAGCGCTCCGATACTAGGGTTACGCGTAGATACGACCTCTGCTGCCGTGCTACCGGAGGCGCCAACGCCGGACACACCATCATTATCGATGGAAAGCCCGTGGCGTTCCATCTGGTGCCTATCGGCATCGTTCAGCCGAACGCGAAGTGCATCATCGGTAACGGGTGCGTGGTGAACGTGTTCACGCTCTTCGAGGAGATGGACGCGCTGAAGAAGAACACCATCACGGCCGACAACAGGTGGTTCCCAATCATATCAAAATGATGCGCAGACTATTCGTCTCCGACCGTGCGCACATCGTGTTCAACTTCCACCAGATCTGCGACGGAATCAACGAGCTGAACAGCGGCGACATGAAGATCGGCACGACGAAGCGCGGCATTGGCCCAACCTACGCCAGCAAGATGGAGCGCTACGGTGTGCGCATTGGCAGTCTGCGCAACTGGGAGCACTTCAAGGAGCAGTACATGCGCATCTACAACATCGTGGCGCGTTCGGCGTGTCTCTCACGGAGTAGTACCGCATTCGCTACAACCTCACGGACTACGACTACGAGGACGAGCTGAACCGGATCCACGCCCTGCTCCCGGAGCTGCTGCCGATGATCGTGGATTCCGTCTACGAGATCAACCAGGCGCTGAAGGAGGGAAAGAAGGTGCTGGTGGAGGGCGCCAACGCTCCGATGCTCGACGTCGACTTCGGCACCTACCCCTTCGTGACATCTTCGTCCGCCTCCATTGGCGGCATTTGCACGGGACTCGGCGTGAGTCCGCACAAGATCGGCACGGTGTACGGCATCGTGAAGGCGTACACGACGCGCGTGGGCGAGGGTCCGTTCCCTACGGAACAGCTGGTGGTGGCGATTCCGCCGTGTGAGGCGTAGAACGAGGTGGGCGAGAAGCTGCGCAGCGTAGGCCACGAGTACGGCGCGACGACGGGCCGCCCGCGCCGGTGCGGCTGGCTGGACCTGGTGGAGGTGGGGTACACGAACCTGATCGATTCGTTCGACAGCCTGTGCCTGACGAAGCTGGACGTGATGACGGGCTTCGAGACGATCAAGGTGGCGCGCAAGTACCTGCTGGACGGCGCGGAGCTGAAGAGCATGCCGGCGGAGTACCGGGACCTGGAGCGCGTGGAGGTGGTGTACGACGAGCTGCCCGGCTGGAGCGAGGACATCAGCAAGTGCGTGCGAGAGGTGTGGGTGAGGCGTAGGGTGCGCAAGTTCGAGGAGCTGCCGGAGAACGCGCAGAAGTACGTGGAGTACATCGAGAAGGTGCTGGGCGTGCCCATCAACTTCATTGGTGTCGGCGCCGATCGTGATTCGGTCATCTCCCACTGAGCGTGTGTTTGTTACTGATGAATGTTTGTTAACAAGCGAGTGTTACAGACTACAAGAGAGCAGCTCTTCGGCCGCCTTCTGGGTGGATCGCTAGGGGTGAATCGCGCCGCGGAGAGGAACCTCGATGGACGTCGACTTCTCGGGCCGCACGTGAACCAGATCGTTGTAGCGTCGGCGGAAATTCGCCTTCTCTCCGATGGCTCGCAATGCAAAGTAGTACTTGGCGTAGGTGGAGGAGTTGATGAGGCTGCGCGTAAGGAGAGTCGAGTGCGACTACAGATTCCACTGGATGTCGGTGATGAACATGGATTCCAGATCGTTGAATCCCTCCTGGTCGAACTGCGGATAGACGGAGCAGAAGTCCTCGTTCGTCGGGGTGTTGTCCGGCCACACCTTCGACGCCAGCAGCAGAGCGCAGAGAGTCACGGGCCGCCAATTGCAGGGAAGGAGGGAAATGTTCTTCATGGAGATGAGCCGATCCACGTAGATCAGCGTCACCAGAGAACACTCGGGAGGAATCTAGGGTGAACAGGAGGGAGAAGCGCCACTCGAATGCGATCGAACACGCCCGTGAGAAAAGAGAAGATGTCGTTGGTCGACGGAACGAGATAGCGCCGCTCCACAGGCTACGCGTCACTGGGAGCGAAAGGCGCGACGATGAAGCAGAAGGACGGAATGGAACGCGGCCTGTTTCCCAGGGAAATGCTGAGTCTGCGCATCATCCTCGAACCAACAGCAGTACAGATGGTTGTGCTTGGTAAACGCACTCTCCGCATACTTGAGAGAAGGGTCGTTCGGCCTGGCTTTCTGCCGGTTTTGAAAAACGCTCCGATCCAGGTACACGTACTTGTTCTCGATGTCGGGGTCCGTGGAAATGCCCCAGCGCTGGAGTCCTTTCGCGACATACTGCGACAACACAGCGCTCACCCTACAGAGTCAGCGAGGCAGAGGAACGGCACCGTCGCAGCACGTCGAAGTTGTCGGGATGGTTGATGTTGCCGCTCGGCCTCTGAAAAACGCTTCTTTGTGACAGTGTCTTGTACTTCAGTCGCTTTCGGTCCCCAATGTTCGGCGTGCACAACTCTTCGATTAACTCGGGCTCTAACGATGATAGGAAGTTGATGAGCAACACTGTCGGCATTGTTGGCATCGAGCGACTGCATGTTGGACGAAAAGCTCGCTACGCATCACATCGCTCGCCAACGCCCTTCATTTCTGCAGAAACGAATTTTCTGCTGGGAAGGAGCCTCGATTACCCATCGCGAGGGGAAAACCACTCTGCAGAAGCTCTTTTGTCGGATCTGCGGGCGTTTCAACAAACAAATGAAACCCATTTAATGTCTCGGCGGCGCTCTGCGGCCCTTTCTCTTCGTTCCCACCGTGGTCCACTCCTCCTCCTCGTTCTTCGTCTCTTGTACGGGCGCGCGTTCCACCTCCGGCTCAGCGGGCATCGCAGCAGGAGCAGGCGCAGCAGCGGGCGCCTTGCGAGGAGCGGCACGGCGACGCGCCTTCTTCTCGGGCTCCTTGCCGTCGTCGGCGAGGATGTTCTTGCGTCTCTCCTCCTCGCGTCTTCTCTCCTCCTCCGCACGGGCCTCCGCCACGCGTCTCTCCTCCTCCTCCTCGCGACGACGTCTCTCCTCCTCCGCTCTTCTCTTCTCCTCCTCCACACGCCTCTTCTCCTCTTCCACTCTCCGTCTCTCTTCCTCCACTCTTCTTCTCTCCTCCTCCTCCGCGCGTCTCTTCTCCTCCTCCGCCTTTCTCTTCGCCTCCGCCTCCTCGAAGCGCTTCTCCACCACCTCTCTCACCGCCTCTGCGCGGCGCGTCACCACGCCCGTCGCGTAGCCCTCCAGGTGCGCCTGCAGACGCTCGCACACCGGCTTCAGCACCGCCAGCTTCTCGTTCTGCTTCTTCTTCTGCTCGTACTGCGTCTCGAACGCCTGCTCCCAGTACGCCACCTCCGTCGCGTGCTGCGTCGCGAACAGCTCCTTTAGCCCGGGCAGCGCCGCCTCGCGCAGCGCGCGCGCCAAGAACAGCTGGCGTTCCGAGTCCTTCGCCACGCGCTCCTCGCGCTCCTTCTTCGCCACGTCGCGCGCGCTCAGCACGCGCACGTTCAGCTCCATCAGCGACAGGCCTGCCGCCTCCTTCTCGTCGAACGCGCGGCCCTGCAACTTGCGCAGCTCTGCCGTCGCCGCCTGCCGCTCGCGCTCCTCCTTCGCCTTGCGCTCGCGCGCCACCTGCTCGTCCATGCGCCGCATCTCCTCCTCGCGCAGACGCGCCTGCTCGCGCAGCTCGCGCTCCTCGTTCTCGCGGCGCATGCCTAGCCCTCACTATCGCTCATTACCCCCACGCTCCGCGTCGCTCAGACTCTTGTCCTGCTCCAGGCGGTCCTGCTCCAGCTTCTTCTCCAGCACGCGCTGCGAGCGCGCGCGCAACGCCTCGTTCAGGCCCTCCTTCACCTCGCGCGCCGCGTCCATCATGTCGCACAGCTCGCCGTACGCGTCCTCGATCGTCGTGTTCGCCGGGTTCACCTCCGCGTTCATCACCGACAGTCTACGCTTCACACGCGCTCCTTATAATCACGCCGCGCCCAGCGCGTTCAGATAGCTGGACAGCACGTCGCACTCCGTCTTGTTCTCCTCGAACAGCACCACGCGCGCCACCTTGTCCACGCGCACGCGCAGCTGTCCGCACGCGCTCGCCTCCATCACGCGCCGCTCCGTGTCGAAGCGGTCCAGCTCAAGCGCGTCCATCAGCGCCTCCAGCGCGTCCAGCTTCATCGCCGAGTACACCGTCTCCAGCTGTCGCAGCACGCGGAACAGAATGCCCTCGCGCAGCGCGAGCGAGTACTTCGCCAGCGCCGGCTGCGTCTTCAGCCACCTACGCCTCACGCGCCGCCAGCACGCCTACGCCAGCGCGGGCGCCACACAGTCGATCATGTCTAGCGGGTGCAGTTCGCACTCCAGCGCCGAGTACAGCGCGCGCAGCGGCTCGGGCGCGTACGCCAACACGTCCAGCGACACCATCTCCGCCAGGAGCGACGCGCGCTAGGAATGAAACTCCTTAGTGATAATGACGGTGATGTGCGAGGGAATGTTCAGCAGGCGCGTCACGGTCTGCATCTTCTCGCGCTCCGCCTTGAAGCCCGGGTGCGTCTCGTCCTCGTTCTACACCTCACGCTCGCTCCGCGCACCCACGGCAGGCTGAGGCGGCACACACAGCGCCGCGAGCAGCACGCGACCGGCCAGCGCCGTCAGCTCCGCCTCGGTGATCTCCTTGTTCTGGCGCTTGTTGATGGCGAGGAAGTTGACGAGCGCGTAGGCGTGGTAGAAGTACCACTTGTGCTCCCAGAAGACGTCCGCCAGCTTCTCGAAGTAGGTGGCGCGGAGCGACGATTTGCAGAATGGCAGGCTGGTGATCACGCGGATGTCCGCCACGATGTTGAACGCCTCCTGCCAGAGCTGCAGCTGGCACGCCGCCTCCAGCTGGCGGAAGCGCGTCGTCAATTGCAATTCGGCGGTGGAGGAGGACCATACCACGCGGAACTTCATGTTCGACTGGTCCTGCATCGGGTCCATCAGGTTGTCCAGGTGCTTGTGGAGCAGGCGACGCAGGATGTGGAATTCGTTCACGCGGTTGTAGGTGGTGCAGAACTCGAACGCGCGCTGGCACACCTTGTGGTAGAGGTCCTCCATGGTGTTGTTGATGCGCACCAGCTCGAGGATGTTGCGGATGTTGTCCCAGTAGAACACGACCAGCGGGTAGACCACCTCGCGCTCCGCGCGCTTCGGGTCCTCCTTGTCCAGGCAGAGGTCGTCGAACACGGACAGCGGGCTCACCTCCTCCTCGAGATTGAGGTGGAAGCAGTCCGTCAGACCGTACTTCTCCTGCGCCTCCGTGATCTTCGCCTTGCACTTGTCCAGGTAGCGCGTCACCACCGTGCTCATCGACTCGGGACTCTACGATCAACCCCTCGCTCCAAACCGAACAAGAATTTGGCAGATGTTTCTGTACTGGCTCAGCGCCTCCTTCGCGGATTCCGATTCGCGAATATCAATGCAGATGTCAAGAAGCTTGTTGATGGCGTCCATGATGGAGTCCGACCACACCTTGTTCTTACTGGAATCCAGCGCATCGTAGAGGCACTGAATGGCGGCGTTCTTATCGTCCACCAGCAAAAACTCTAGACATCAGTCTGCCGCCCCTCACCGCCCACCGTCAGCGTGCTTGATAGCATTCAAAGCCTTTGTGTTAGGGGCCATGACTGTTGAACTCGTCTTTTGTCCTCCAGAAACCAATGCGCGTTCAGTGGTCCCGTCATCGGCGCTTATCAAGAAAGGGTTCAACAAACAGAAAGGACACCTACTGTACACAGTGGAGAGAATCCGACTATTTCTTGTGAACCACGTACTCCGGATGGGCATCCAGGTAGTGCTGCACTCGCGTCGCGGATTCCATGGCCATATGCGCAAACGCCTTCCTTTCAAACAGATAACTGCTCACGTGGGAACCTTCCAGCCAAAGCAGCTACGCTTCACATTAATAAAACACCACGACTTCACTTCCCTTCCATTTCTGATTCAGCTCCTTCATTCGATTCTCAACCAATTCAAATGGCACATATCGATCCTTCTTGGCTGTAGCCTAATTCTCAGCAACGACGACAACTCCTACAAAAATGGCAGCTTCCGATACAAGAGGCGGGTCAAACGATTCGATGTTGGTGATGTGGAGGAAGCGACCCATCAATTCATGTGCCTTGTCCATCTTTGACTTCTACACATCACTACTATTAACCACAGTCACATCCACGTCGAAGTAGCGGTTCTTCAACCGATCCGCCAAGTTGTAGTAATGCGCATCCTTGTCCAAGCGCTTCCACGGAATCAAATTGGCCATCAGTCCCTATGCATCAATCATTGTTAAAAATGTTACAGAGGTGAACACAGGAACTGCCGAGGGCGGTCCGACTAATGAGGCCGTGCCCACGGGAAATGAAGTCAGCGCAGCGATCATCGCAGCGTGGAGACCTCCCATGCTGATGCCTCCCACCACCAGAGGACCGTATCCCAGATCGCGGAAGTAGCGCAAGAGTGAACGACCCTACCCATGCAACGCGCGATAAATCACTACCTCTTCGATCGTCGCAGCACCAAGCAGCGGAAGGTCCGACACATGCCGAAGTTTGCATCCATTCTGCCCCTTCGGCTTCCGCATCCCGTAAAAGGGTCCCTCGAGAATCTACTTCTGAGTAGCAAGGAACAACGGCACAATCGATCCCACACCTAATCGCGCAAGGGGAAGGGCCACGCCATCGTACCGTCTTCCGTACCCCTTCTCTCCAGTTCCCGGAAGAAGCAGCACCATGGGTGGGTGCTCCGGCTCCTTCCTTCCCCACGAAAGGGGTTTGACAATGCGGATATACCCCTCCTCGCTTTCCGCCGGCAGGTACTCCGCAAAGGTCGATATGGTTTTGTACTGGCCATGCTGGATGATCACATTGTCGTTCTCCATGATTTCCGGCGCAGTCATGTGCATCTACGTGATTAACTCGAAGCAATGTAACTCACCTCCAGAGGAGGAGGGGGAATATTGTCCCTGGTCTCCCGAATCATCTCCAGCTGCCTCTTCTCCAGCTTATCGATCAGGTCGATGTCTCCCCTACTCGAATGAGAACGTACGACTGGAGATCCATACCAACCCGCCGTAAAGAAGCCAGCCCACGGATTACGCAGCTTGCACAGCGCCATATCAATGTACTTGTAATGCTCATTCTTCGTAAAGTGTCCGATGCTACGCGTGATGGCGGTGCAGGAATCGCGACAATTTCACCATCGGATTCAACTTCTCTAAGAAGGAGTACATTACCGAGTCCTGTGCGCAGTTTCCTCAGGAGAACTGCTTCTCACAAAAGAATACTGTTGTGAACAAACAGCCCGTGGGGAAAGAATACCCTACTCAATGAAGCGAACGACCACCGCGAAGAGCAATCCCGTGGTCAGAGCGCAGATCACCAGAGTGACGATCCAGCCGGCAAATACGCCGTACAGCAGCTTCCAGTTCACGCCGTTCTTTCCCTCCGCAATGCCCACGCCCACCGTGGACCCCACCTTGCAATGCGTCGTGGAGAGCGGAATGCCGAATGCCGACCCCATCAGGATGATCAGCGCCGCGCCCAGTTCGATTGTGAATCCGCGCGACGGCGTGACCGTCACCATGTTCACGCCCATCGATGCCATCACCTTGTAGCCCAGACACACCAGACCCACCACCAGACCCACTCCTCCGATCACCAGCGCGATTGGAGGCACCTTCGCCTGCTGCATCACATCGCCCGTCTCGTAGATGGTCAGGCAGGCGGCGAGCGGTCCGATGGAGTTGGACACGTCGTTGGCGCCGTGCGCGAAGGAGTTGAACACGGCCGTGATCACCTGCAGATACGAGAACAGTTTCTCCGTGGCAGGGTCGAACTGCTCGGCGTTCTTGTGCATCTCCTCCACCGTGGCATCGTTCTTCACGTCGGCAACCAGCGTCGTGTCGTTCATGACAGATTCCGGGACTTGTTTCTCCACAACCAAATCGCCGCTCTTTTCGACCATCTGGATCATGCCGCCATTCTTCGAGATGTCCACCACGTCGTCCATCTCCGAGAGGAGTCCCACTCGGCTCTCGGCGATTCGGCCTTCGGCTTCGACGTGACGGCGGATGTACGGCAATGCGGTGAATCGAATGACAAGTGCCACGGTGATGGCGATACCGAGGCAGATGAGCGCGCTCGTGTAAATGGGAAGGTTGATACCCAGAGACTCGCTGTTGTAGAGAATGAGGAAGATGTTGAAGCCGATGGTGAAACCCACGATGGGGGAGTAGGACTTGAAGGCGCGCTGCAGGCTATTGGCCGTGCGCAGGATCGTCTTGCGGACGACCACGAACAGGAATGTGGAGAGCAGGCCAGAAACAACCGGAGCGATGATCCAGGAGGAGAACACCATCCCGACGCCCTTCCAGTTGACAGCTTTGAAACCCTTGCAGACCACCGTCATGCCGATGATTCCACCAATGCAAGAGTGCGTGGTGGACACGGGAAGTCCCTTCATTGTGGCGAGAATGAGCCACACTGCGACGCTGAACAGCACGCAGACCATTCCGAACATGAGTACTTGCTAATCATGAGGGAGGCAGTGGAGGGGAAACGGGCTCGTCCGCGAAGTACTTCGGCTCCGTGATGCCCTTCATGATGGTAGAAGCCACGTTTCCGCCGAGGAGGAATGATCCGGAAAACTCCATTACAGCCGCAATCATGCAGGCCTGCTTCATAGTCAACGCCTTCGAGCCGACGGCGGTAGCAAACGAGTTGGAGACATCATTCGCGCCTACCCGCGTAATGCCCACAAAGACGAACGTACCCATTCCAAAGGCGGTAAAGAAAGCGACAACGAAGCAGGTGATCGGCATCCACTTATACTGTTCTAGGGCAGCCATTCTCACTGCTATGCGTTAAATTTGCACACAGGCGCGTGGAGTACTATAGGATTGTGGATGAAGTTCTGGAGAATTAGGGTGTTACTGGAGAAACACAGATCGTTTCCTTCCGGAGACCAAAATGGAGCCGATTTTGAACTCTCTCTATTTCAGAGGAATGCTCAAAGAACTGTGGTTTAAGTGACAGCGTTTACACAATGAAGGTGAGTGCAACTTTTCCGTGTGGTATTCATGTGGTCCCTAACCCTCCTCGTGTGGCTGGAGTCTCATTCCCTTCTAGCTGAATATTTGCTATCCCGCTCTGAGTTCTCAGAAGCCTTTCGATATCGATGATGAGAACAAGCTGTGAAATGCGTTAATAATGGCGTGATTGCGTAGCCGTGTCTTCATGGACAAGAGAATCTCCCAGGAAGTGGAGGGTGACTGCCTCAGCGACGAGTTCAAGGGTTACATCTTCCGGTAGGGCGTCGGACCACTCTCCTCACAAACTAGCATCACGGGAGGAAACGACAAGCAGGGCTTCCCCATGAAGCAGGGTGTGCTGTGCAACCACCGTGTGCGCCTTCTGCTCGCTGACGGCATGTCTTGCTACAGAGCGCGTCGCGATGTAGTCCCTTTCGCAGCTAATCACAGTTAGGGTGAGCGCAAGAGAAAGTCCGTGCGCGGCTGCATCGTGGGTTCGGACATCTGCGTGCTGAACCTGATGATCGTGAAGAAGGGCGAGCAGGAGATTCCGGGTCTGACGGACGAGGCGTCGGCGAGACCCCGCCGCCTGGGCCCGAAGAGAGCGAGCCACATCCGCAAGCTGTTCGGTCTGACGAAGGAGGACGACGTGCGCAAGTTCGTGATCCGCCGCCAGTTCGAGCACAACGGCCATAAGAGAGACAAGGCGCCCCGCATCCAGCGCCTGGTGACCCACCGCGCCCTGTGCCACAAGCGCGCGCGCCTGGCGGAGAAGAAGGCTTCGCTGGAGAACTCCCGCAAGGAGGCCGCCGCCTACAAGCAGCGTCTGGAGCAGCTGAAGAAGGAGGAGAAGATCGCCCGCTCCACCAAGAAGCAGTCCCACATGGAGTAAGCGATCGGTCGAAACCACAAATTTGCCTTGTTTGTTGGATTTCTTCCGATGGAACCCGAGCTGAAAGCGTTCTTGGATGAGAACCCCGAGTTTGAGCTGAACTCTTACGGCAAAGTCCACTGCAATGTAACAAACCACGATATCGTCGCCAAGATGTCGGAGGTGGAGAAGCACATGAAGTCGGCGAAGTATCTCCACGCGAAGAACTGGTACTCCTCTTCTGTGTGCATTCACGCCCAGGTACAACTACGACTACTCCAAGTACAAGCCCTACATTATAGAACATCAGAGTGATCCGAAGAAGCTGTTTTGTATTGTAACAAAGACATCCGTGAACAAGGTACTCTCTGCTGTGTGTTTGAAATGTAGATTCCTGAGGCTGTGGAGCGTATGGTCAATTCGAAGAAGTTTAAGCGTCTTTGCCTGGAGTTTGAAGAGCGTCAGAAGAAGAGAGAGGAGCGTGACACTGTATGTGTTTGCTGTGCTGTTCATGCAAAGGAAAAGAAGGGAAAAGGTGGAGAGGAGGAAGATGACATTGATGCCATGCTTTATATAGATAGTGAGGAGGAGGAAGAGGAAGAGGAGGAAGAGGAAGAGGAAGAGGAAGAAGAGGAAGAGGAGGAAAGCAAGGGCAAGGGCAAGCATGAGAAGGGAAGAGGATTCATTTATGTGGAGGGAGATGAGGAGGAAGACGAGGAGGAAGAAGAAGAGGAGGAGGAAGAAGAAGAACAGCCAAGCAGAAAGCGAGCGAACAAGAAGGCGGCGCCTTCTCCCAGCAAGAGAGTAAGTACACGTGAATGGGTGAGCACAGATCGTTGAAGGCTCCTTTGCAGCTCAGAAGGAGCGAAACTATGTGCGAGAGAGGGAATCATTGATACGGCTGATGGAAGAAGCGTCCAGCAGCACACTGTATGATTGCATACTCACCGCTTGTAGGGAAAGTTTGTGAGGAAAAGCAGAGAGTGTCATGTTGGTTAAACACACAATTCATCGTATGGACGCATTCAAGCAGATATCGAGTATTTTCACGTAGTGGCATCACATATCACTTAACTATAGACCGCCAAGCAAGACGATTACGATTAACAGCGAGGCGGTGGTAATTGCTGCCGGAAAGTCGTTCTGTCTGCCGATTATGGTGGTTACTCCCGGATCCAAGCTTGAATGGTCCTTTACTGTGAAGGACTACGATTGCCTGTTCGGCGTGATTGAGCAGGAAGACATTCCCTCCGAAGACTACATTCTGGATAAGCAGTACTACTCGTCGGAGGAAGAGGTGTCGGAGTGCCTTCTCATTCTTGAGCCGGGCGTTTACAACCTCGTCTGGGACAACAGCTACTCTCTCCTCCGGTCCAAGACAATCGTGTATTCCGTTCGTGTCGAAGCGCCTCCTCCGACAATGGAAGAAAGGCACAAGGGAGCGCTGTAGGCGTGTGTGATGGGATTGAGCGTAGTACGTACTATAACGAGATCAACGCAATGAGGGCGAATATCGTGCAGTGGGAGAATCAGCTCAAGGAGGAGGAGGCGAAGCTGCAGGAATGCGCGGATGAAATCCGGAAGAAGCTTGACGATGCGGATTTGGCTATCGTGGTGTTGACTGGGTTGCCGTGATGCGTAGAAGGACAATGAGATTGTTTCCTCGAAGAAGGATGTCTGCGAGAAGCGGAAAGAGGACGCGGAAGAAGAACGACAGCAGATCCAAAAGCAGATGGAGAGTAATCGCTCGTTCGTTCCCTGATTCGCCTAGCCATCCAGAAGAATGCGGCATTCATCGTGGAAGCCGAACGTATCATGAGCATGCTCACCTGCAGCGATCTGCTTCGCTTGTCGCGATTCCATCTCCATCTCAGGCGTAGAGGCTGTACCAACTCCTACTTCCACCGTCTTCTTCGTCGTGATGCGATTTGGGACAATGCTTTCGCAAACAACGACACGAAGGAAATCCAGTTTGCACTATCACACGAATGGATCCAAAAGAAGTGGACCAAGTTGCGCAAGGCGAATATTGCCTCTGCGCTGTCGGAAGAGTCCGGGGATGAAGATTCGCTGTTTGAAGCCAATCCGATTCCTGCTTTTTCCACGGAACCCAAATCCGAAAGTGAAGCCGGAAACGCGCTGTCGTTGGATGGTCTGAGCCTTCTGTATCGGGTGAATGAGAAGGAGGGTTGGTACATCGATTCCTATGACAACTGCTACTACCTGGTGATACAGAACCGAGAAGAGAAGCAGTTCAAGGTTGTGTATGCGCGATTGTCATTATCCCTCCTGGATATGCTTGCAGAGCAAGTAGTGAGTGTGTGATATGCCTGACGGATAGGCCATTGTATCCTCTGTATTATTGCCTCTTCCCGGAACGGTGGGAGGAGATGATGGTTTTTACATGGATGAGCACCACTGCGTTTCAAGATGGAGGGTAAACGACGAGGTAGGGAAGAGAAGGCGGTTGTCCCTGTAGATCTGGACGGAACTTCCGCTTCTGTAGATTGCGTCCCCTGTCGCTGTTTGTTGCAACACACACGCTAAATGGCTCACAGTTCGACGTCCTTGCCAACAGCCTCGGAGACGTTCGCGTACCCGTCCTTCTCCAGCAATTCGCTCAACTCCTTCTTTATCTTCGGCACCAGTCCCATTCCGTGGTAGACCAGCGCAGAATACACCTCAACGGCGGAGGCTCCCGCCTTGATCTTCTCGTAGGCATCTTCGCCGGAAGCAATGCCGCCAACTCCGATGATCGGCACCTTTCCCTCCGTGAGTCGGTACCTACGCTTCACTCCAACCCCAAGAAGCGACATTTCGCGGATGGTCTCCGTGCTCTTTTCCTTCAGCGGTTTTCCACTTAAACCGCCCTTTTCGGTCTTGGCGGCGCTCTTCAGCGAATCGGGTCTGGAGACTGTGGTATTGCTGATCACCATGCCGTCCACGCCGTACTCAAGAACCAAACGAGCGATCTGCTCTGACGGTCAAGAATGGCAATTGCATCCAATGCAGGATATCTCTCTCTTCGGGCAGCAGGTCCGGAGACAGCTTCACCAGCAGAGGGGCGTGGTGCGGAAGGGTGTTCAAGTAGGCGTAGATCTATGGATGACGCTTCTGCGATCCAGCCACGCGATCGAGCATTTCGCGAAGACGAGACTCCTGCTGTAGTGCCGTCGTTCCCACCTGATTGGGGCACGATATGTTCAGCACCATGAAGTCGGAGTACGGACCGCAGTTCTTAATGCCCTCGATGTAATCCTCCACGGGATCCGGAGTGCCCTTGTTGTCCGCCAGGTTCACGCCGATCAGGCCCAGACGGTGCTTCTGCTGGCGAAGATACTCCTTCTGCAGCCGGGGAACAATCGCGGAATGGCCCTCGCTGTTCAGACCGAAGCGGTTGATGATCGCCTCGTCCTCGTACAGACGGAACATACGCGGAGAGGGGTTGCCGGGCTGAGCCTTAGGAGTAATGCCGCCCACTTCGAGGAAGGCCAAGCCGCTCTTGAACAGCTCGTTGATCGCCTCCGCCTGCTTGTCGAAGCCGGCAGCGATTCCCACACACTGGTTGAAGTCCAGCCCCATGAGGGAGGTCTTCAGCTCAGGATAAAAGGAACGGTCGATAGGAGCTAGCAATGAATAGCTGAGAAGAGTGCCACCTAAATGATACTTCGCGATAAGCACGCCGGCACGATGCGCCTTCTCGGGATCCAAACGACGCACCAGTGGCATAGCCGTATCCGCGCACCACCAGTAAAACTTCGTCGCACGAATGGAGTCCCAGCCGTACCAGATCGCCAAACCACCCGCGCCGAGGGCCAGAACCGATTTCATCTACAATTTACAACCGTATCCGCATCCGATACGAGTCGGTGGCTCTTCTTCGGAGCGGTAGTCGCAAATCCCCTGTTCAATGCCAAGCTAGAAGTGATTGCAGGAATTGACAGTCCACGGTGCGAGTCGTTGCACACGGCTAAACATCGTTTGCAGTGATGATATTGTGTGAATTGTGGAATCGCATTTCTCGTGTGGATTCAAAGAAAGGCAGTTGGGAGGTAATCGTTTGCAGGGAGGGATGAGCGAATGCGCACCATCTCATGAGACAACGAGAAAGGCTACCGATGGATTTGTGTTTATAAATGATTCTCGGAAGCACACACCAATTCCGTGTATCTTCACAAACGAAAGAGAGGGAGGGGCTGATTCAAATCCCCTATTCCATCCAGGCTTCTTGCAATCCAAGGGAGCGTCCCTTTAGCGATTCCCTTCGCTGATAGTGGCACAAAGATTGTATCGACAGCGTTTTGAATAGAATGGTAGGTGTTGTGTGCCCGCGAATTTGCGATGGGTGCGGTTCGTTGCGCTTTTGCGGAGAACTGGTGATTACCGTTTGTTTAGCCCAAGGAGATTAAGGACGTTCGTGACTTCATCACCACCACCAGAAGAAAGGATGCTTCTCGTAGAAGCGTTCTCGATTGCCCTCTAATCGCGTAGTCATTAAGATTAAGAAGAACGCCACTGGTGAGACCAAGTTCAAGGTGCGTTGCAGCAAGGTGGGTCTTTTCCGTGCCGTCACTCATTCTCGTAGTATCTGTACACCCTCGTGGTCAAGGACAGCGTGAAGGCCGAGAAGCTGGCCAAGAGCCTCCCTCCTTGTGAGTTTCACTGCGGGGTTGTTCCGCGTAGCCATTGTCAAGATCCAGCTGTAAGGACATGAGACGAGTTGATGCACATGAGATACAATCCCTTCTTAGTGTTGTTTGTTGCAATCCCACGCATGACTTTGTCCCCATCATCTTCGCTCCACTGTCAGCTATGATTGCAGTGAAGAGGAGGGTGAAAGGGGAGACGAAACAGGCGGAGAATGGCACCAGTGATGGGGGGTATGAACGGTAGCAGGGTCCCAAGTATGGAAGTGCACCCCCTGGGTATCCTCGATTGGGTAGTTCACAGTTTCTTGGTCATTATTACGACTTTGTACTTGTAAGTTATTGATTCCTCGTGTACGGTGGTGAAGCGAACGGTTGCTCCGCAGTGGGCGCGATTCGCTGTGTTTGAGTGATGTTTCGGTGCTGACACTCCCAATAGAGGCAATGTCTTACAAGCCCACTAAGCTGTACGTTAAGGGAGCGTTCCTTGGATTCAGAAGGTACGTTGCCGGCTGTGCCGTGATCTCTTATGGCGTAGATCGAAGGTCCTTCAGAACACCAACCAGCACCTCGTTAAGATGGAGGGAGTGAACACCAAGAAGGACGCCGAGTTCTACTTCGGTAAGCGCGTTGTCTACATCTACAAGGTACGTCTGTGCGTCGCTGGTGGGAATGGGATCTGACCGCGGTGTAGGCCCCTACCATGAAGAACGGTTCTCACTACCGCATGATCTGCGGCAAGGTGATGTGCGCTCATGGTGACAACGGTGTGGTAGGCGCTTCTGCACTGTGCTGATGACTAGGTGCGCTGCATCTTCCGCCGCAACCTTCCTTCCACTGCCATTGGCAAGACTGTCCGTGTGATGCTCTTCCCCAGCCGTGTGTAATTGGAATGGTGGGATGTTGATCAAGAATGTATCCCGTGTTTCGCCACAAACACTCCAGACTTGCGTTATCAAATCACAGTTGTATATGTCACGAAGCATGCTGATCTGGACAATGGGCGCCGTCGCTTCAGAATCGTACACACAAAAGCCTACGGGGAACTGCCTCCACACTCCACCTACTTGCAATGTGAAAAGTCGGGAAGAACACCAGCCATTGCCAGGTCGCCGTCCACTTCGAAGAGGAATCCACGAGGAGGATGGGTCTCTCCGTGATGAACAGGTCGTTCAGGTTCATCTCCTGCAAGGTGTCGGAATCGATGATGCACGGCGTGGTGTGCTTGACTGCGCAGGACTTGTTATCGCACACGATGCACTGGCTCAGGAGGTTGTTTTCCCGCATAAAGTCCACGACCTCCTTCATCACCATCCGGTCCGACGTCAAGACCACTCCGTTCTGATTCACGCAGGAGCCCAGGCAATTCGCCCAAGCCTGTCTCCACGAGCTCTTCCGACCAAAGGCGAAGATCAATCGCCGCGGAGTGGCGCTCTGCATGCAGCCGTCACACAGAGACGGAATGAAGTCGGGAACGGAACTCGGAAGGATCGGAAACACAAACGGCAACTCCAGTTGGCGGGAAGGTGCTTCCACGGTTTCTCCCTCCGCGGAGGGAAGAGGCGTGGGAGGTGCGTTGTTTTGTTGCTCCGTGCTGTTGAAGGCGGCTTCTGTGGCCGTGGCAGCACTGTAGCCGCCGGCTTCGTACGTGCTCAGAATGCGACCGTCGATCTCCACGCCGTCGATGCGCAGCAACGATATCAGCAGTCCGATGTCCGCGTGGAGGTTATCCGGAATGGAAATGCGGTTGTTTGCCAGGCGCTGGATGCCCAACTGAAGCGCCTTGTAGGCCACTGCCTACACGTCACAACCGGACGGAGACACGCACCTTGTCCGCGTCCTTCTTCGATTTGAAAATGGGGGAGATGGACACGCTGCTGTTTGATTCACGGAGGGTAATCGTCGCGGACCATCTAAGGGCGTGCTTGTCGCCGAGGGATTCACTAGGCGTGACTCTGCAAAGCGCAGCCAGTACTTGGTGTACACGGGCAACTGTCTGCCCATGCGCTGCATGCACACTTGAAGCTCGGATTTGGAATTTAGCATGCATGACGGCAGCGGAAAACCTACCGTTAAGGTAGCAACAGCAATGGCTACGGGGAATGGGAATGGGCTCCGTTTTCTCGACATTTACCTGTGGAGAGGGGTAGTTCCACTGCGGCACTCCCTGCTCTTCATTCAGTGGCATGGAATTCGTGTTCATGATACGCAGTCTCTAGTAGCAGCAAGGAATACGCCGAATGGGGAAGCGGTAGTTCGTACACTCCGGATCGGGAAGAGGGATCCGACCAACAGCACAAGACTGAACTCGATCACCACCGAAAGCGTTAGCAACAAACACATCGTACTACAAAGGCTGCTTAGTTGCAGTAGTTCATGTTCTGTCTGTTGGGGAAAGGACCAGCTGTGCCGTACTCTCTGATGTTGGACTTCAGCTCCCAATTCCAAGTAAAACGGCACTGCTCTCTCTCCTTCTCATCCTCCAGATCGTAGTAGTAGTAACTATCGTTCACAGAGCCGCACATCTTCGTGTAGGCAACACCCAGCTCAGTCCAAGCGGACACCGTAACGTTGGTGGTGGTGGGGCAAGCACCCATCAGGTGCTGAGCAAACAGAGAAATGGTGTTGCCGCCGCCCTCGTTGTAACCGTTGTTATCCAGATTGATGTCCTTCAGCAGAGGGAAGTTCTCCTTATCCTCGCAGATGGCCTTCAGGTCGGTAATGATGGCAGCCTCCAGGGTCTCAGCATTTGCGGGATCGACGCAAGCCTGGATGTTGTGCTCGGACACCTGGAAGTACTTCAGGTTCTTGAAGTAGCCCAGGGTCGCGTTCTTCACCATCCAGTCCAACATCGTTCGGAAACCCTCACGCTTGAAGGTTCCGTACACGAACACCAGACGAGAAGGACGCGTGTACTGAGTCAGCTCCATCAGATGGGGAATCAGAGCCACATCCAGACCACGGGACAACAGCACATCCGAGTAGATGTAGGTATCGATGGGAGCCTTGTTCTTGACCTGCTTGGACAGCGACTCGTGCCACAGATCCAGAGACAGGGCAGTCATACCAGACAGAGCCAGCACACGGGTGTGAGCCAGGGCCTTGGTGGGGTAGGCGTCACGCACAGCCAGGTACAGACGGGTCACGTTATCGTCCTTGATCACATCCCAGTAGCAGGTGGTCTGCTTCTCGAAGTTGCAGTTATCACCCAGAATGAAGGGATCGTAGATGGGGAACCAGGGCTCGGGGGTAGGAGTGGGAGTGGGCGTAGGAGTAGGAGTAGGAGTGGGAGTGGCAGTGGGAGTCGGGGTAGCAGTAGGAGTAGGGGTAGGAGTGGGAGTAGGGGTAGCCGTAGGAGTAGGAGTAGGGGTAGGAGTGGGAGTAGGAGTAGGAGTAGGCGTGGGAGTGGGGGTAGGGGTAGGAGTGGGAGTGGGGGTCGGGGTAGGAGTGGGAGTAGGCGTCGGGGTAGGAGTAGGCGTGGGAGTGGGCGTGGGGGTAGGAGTAGGAGTGGGCGTGGGAGTGGGAGTGGGAGTGGGCGTGGGGGTAGGGGTGGGAGTAGGAGTAGGGGTAGGGGTCAGGCGTAGGAGTGGGAGTGGGAGTGGCAGGCACGGTGGGAGGCTCAGGCGTGGGCAGCAGCTCGCTCACAATGGGACGAATGGCGAAACCAGAAATACCAGCGATGTTGGCATCAGCAGTGGTCTCACGGATGGGCAGTCTGAACACGAAAGAGTAGCAGGCACGCAGTCTCGACTCAATGGCGAAGAACGGCCACTCAGCGTACTCGGGCTGACCCTCCACGGCGTACTGCAGGTACTCCACCACCACACCGTAGACCGAAGGTCTCCAGAAGGCAGTGTCGAAGTAAGGACCCTCCTCGCGGTCGTTGCGGTAGTACTGGAAGAACTCGGGGTCCAGACCCAGCGTCACGGCAGTAGGACCACGCATCACCAGATCGAACAGACCCAGCTTGTTGTAGATGGTCGGCTTCTCATAGCCGTTGATGAAGTACTTCTTCTCATCATCAATCACCTGGCACTCGTCCTCGGTGTTCGTGTGGTGGTAGTACTGTCTAAAGGCAATACCGTTCTCGAACACGTAGTCGAAGCCCCAAGCCAGAGGCAGACCGTCGCACACCTTGCCCGTCACACCGTGCTCCTTGCCCACGCAGTCGATCAGCTCCTGAGCGGACAGAGCCACCTCCACGATCTGGTCGTACTCCTCCAGGTACAGCTTCTTGATGGCGTACTCGATGGAGGTCGTGACGGCGAAGGCCCACGTCACAGAGCAGTTCTGAGGCTTGCAAATGTAGGAGCGGAGCGTGTTCTCAGCCAGACGGCGGTCCTCGAAGACGTCGTCGCAAGGGTCCAGAGAAGGCATCAGGTAACGCAGGTTGGAGTTGTTGTACACGGGGATGGTAGAAGGCACGGGGGTCTTGATGCCCGAGTATCTCTGCTTCGTGGTGGTGATCTCCTCGAACTCATCAGGATGCCAGTCGGCGTAGAAGGTGAACTCCATTCTGTACTTGTCACGCATGTTCCAGTCGTGGATCTTCTCGCACGAGTCGATGAAGTACTCCAGACGCTTCTGGAACTCCTCGGTGGTGACGTCGCGGGACGTGCACTTCATCTCGGGGGTCCACTTGTGCAGGTAGCTCAGATAACCAGCCTGATCGCAGGTGAAGTCAGAACCCTTGTTGGTGGGGTCAGCAGGGTAAGCGGGCTTGCCAGTGATGGGCTTGCTCTTGTCGAAGTCACGAGTCTTGTGGCCAGAAGGAACGGTGGTCCACTGCTCCTTGACCTGGTCCAGTTTCAGCACCTTGTAGTGAGGAGCAGCGGTCAGATCGTGATCCTTGTTGTAGGTCAGATACTTCACGTTCACAGTGGCAGCACCGTTGCAGCCAATGTAGTAGTAACCGGGGTTCAGGCAGTAGGCCATGGGGTAGGCGGTGAACTTGTCCACCAGCACCAGACCGTTGGTCTTCATCGCCTCGTTGCTCAGGCGCACCTGGCACTGAGCATCGCCGGACACTCTGGAGAAATGGACCTCCATGAAACCATCTTCACAGGCAAGAGCTATTCCATTACGCCCATGACGCACCACTCACCTGCAGCAATAACTAAAGCAAAAATGAAAGAACTCTTCATTTTAAGCAAAATACTGTTAAGCAGATTCTGTGGTTATCTTCCGGGCGTTTCGTTCCAGTGCGTAAAGCGACCAGTGGTTCCATCCTTGTCCACAATCACTATACGCCATTGAACCGTTGGGTTCGTAAATCTAGACCACTCAATCTCGGTGCAAACTCTCCCTATGAATCCGACTCCGCTTCCAAAAGACAATAGGTGGTTATCGGCCCCTTCTATTCCGTCCCCCCTTTTCCAGTTGGGGTGTTTCTCAGTGCAGGGATTGCGCACATCACACCTTCAATCGTTTCCAGCCGGTTTGCAGCCGTGTTACACCGTGATTAGCGATGGTTCCGTTGGCTGCTGTTCAGGCCCGATTACTACCCACTTCGTGTACAGCAGGCTACACTCGAGCGACCTACGTATATTGCTCCGCAGTTCGGATGGGGAGGAGCAATACGCAACAGAACCGGATTTGCACCTGCAAGAGGACCCGTAAGGATGATCCTAGAGCGGGTTACGTGATAAAAAGACCTACGGCTGTGATGGTCGTCTGTCCCGGAAATGGGTTCATCCATGTGTGTCCTCTGGCTTGTATAGTAGATATCCGGGGTGAAGTGGTTTCGTTCGTAAGGAGTCCTCTTCCGCGGCCGTAGTGCAAGCCTCATGTTCCTTTCACGTAGTAGGCGTCCATGCGATCTGCCTTCTCCATCCAGCAGCGAAGAGAGGCGTCAGTACGAATAGGGTCGGTTGAGACGAAATGTCCCCATTGTCCCCTTCCTTGTTTAGAACAAGTTCTTTTTCCATCGAGCGATCGTTGTTAAGAGCGCATTTTTCGAGTTCTATCATGATGGCAATCCTGTTCCTTGCCTTGTTGATCGGGTGCCTGACTGCTGATCCACTCCCTGCGGTTCGTGAGGGCTGTGGAATCGCTGACTTCGAGAACTGTATTGAACGTGATAGTATTCGTCCGTTCTTCGAGGAGAGAGTCATGGGTAGATGAGTTCCCGGGACTGAGACTAGGCAGCAGAGAAGCGAGGATGATCCGGCGATTCTTTTCCGATGACGATCCCTTCCATGAACTCTTCCGTGTAATTGACTCGTAGTTCTGTGTATACAAACTCACCTA
This sequence comes from Blastocystis sp. subtype 1, assembly GCA_027406405.1. Taxonomy (NCBI): domain Eukaryota; class Bigyra; order Opalinata; family Blastocystidae; genus Blastocystis; species Blastocystis sp. subtype 1. The sequence continues at coordinate 39,138 of JANPWL010000005.1, forward strand.
TAGGTTGCCAACGGATGGCACGAGAAACGCAGCCAATTGGGTGCCCTCCGACCCAGAAACCACTCTCGACTCGTCTTTCCTTACGGATCCTCTGCTGCGATTCTATGACTTGGACGTTCTCCAGAAGAAAATGGACATGACGTGCAAGCCGACCGTCTCCACGGGAAAGTGGTATCGAATTGAGTTTGGCCAGCGTTTCCTACTCAATCCTAGGTCTGTCCACTGCTATAGTAACAAGGACCAATCCGACGTCTTCACAGAGGCCTTCACTCCCATCCCCCTCCGCATCGGTGCAGAAGGGTGCAGTGGGGGGGAGAAGGGTGCAGAAGTGGAGACGGTGGAACCGGAAGCCCAATCAAAAGTGGTTTCATCCTCGAAGAAGCCCGTTTTTCTCCTGTCTGTAGTTGCCCTCCTTGGCGTGGCTGGTGTTTTTGGCGTGGTCCTCGGTTCAAAGAAGGAGGAGGAACGTGCTTTTGTGAACAACCGCATTACGGCTCCTCGTGCAGAGTCTCAGTATGGCACATTCCACTTCTCTGTTTGTTTGGGACACAATGCAATAGGGAAAAGAAGATTCACCGAGTGTGTCTTGTGCATAATGATTGTGTTTTGGTGAAACCGCCGGCTCGTGACTCTCAGAACTTTGTAAGAAATGACGCATTCTTCGCATACACTGTCGAAGGCGCTTGTATATGCCCTGGTTGTCATCGCACTGTGCACGTCCTCGGGTTCTCCTCCGTTCTTGCGTTGATCGGCGTAGGTTTCTTCCTCCCCAACGGGATGAAGAGACAGAGCGAAAACACCGGACTGGAGTCCTTCTTCCAACTGGCGGAGGGAAACGACACCTGTGCTTACGAGATCATGGTTTTGCCTTGTTCTTCCCTTTAAAAGTAGGAAAAGTATGACTGCGAGGAGGTGGGCTGCACCGATCAGGCCAACTACATCAACTACCTGTATGCGCTCCCCACCCTTTCTAACGTGTAGCTATCTTCAGAATTGTAGTGGCCAAGGTGCGCGCGTTTGGTACTCCATTCTCTGGGTTGTTATTCTCGTTCTCCTGCTGTGTCTCCTCGCGTCCACTGCGGACGACTACTTCTGTGTCGTCATGGACTGCATCGTCGAGAAGCTGCACATCCCCCCGAGCATCGCGGGTAGGCCTATCGGTGCTTGTCAATCGCAGGCGTCACCTTCCTGGCCTTTGGCAACGGAGCTCCCGACGTGTTCTCCCTGGTCATCTCCGTGCTTTCTGGAATGACGGAGATTGGCGTGGGCGCCAATGTGGGTGCCGGTCTGTTCATCACCACCGTCGTCGCCGGAAGCGTCGCCGTCTTCTCCAACTGCGAGGTCAACAAGCACGCCTTCCTGCGCGACATTCTCTTCTACACCCTCTGCATCACCTACCTGATCTTCGTCTTCTTCGACAAGCGCATCAAGTTGTGGGAAGCGATCGGCTTCCTCGTCCTCTACGCGATTTACATCACCGTAATCCCTCCCTCGGACATCAATCGCAGATCGTCTTCCTCACCCCCAAGAAGACCAAATCCCCCGCCGACAAGCCCGTCTCCATCTCCGCATCTCCTCACTCCCAGATCCTCGACTCCCTCACCGACACCACGCAGGACCCGCTTCTCTTCTCCCCCGGCTCGCCGTCCGCCGATGGGAAGCAAGGCACCGGCATGCAGATCAGCGCCGTGGTGGAGGCCAAGCTGCACGCCGAGCCCGCGAAGCACATCATCGAAGTGGGCACGATCATAACACCTCACACGCAGGAGCTGGTGGAAAAGCAGAGTCCCAACGCCGAGCTGGAGAAGGTGCTGGTGGCGGAGGAAGCGCCCGACACGTTCGATCGCCGCAGCGTCAAAGAGTTGTGGTCCCACGCCTTCGCCGCCTTCAAGGAGCGTTCCTTCCTGGGCAAGCTGGACTATGTGTTGGAGTACCCGTTCACGCTGCTGCGTGACATGACCTGTCCCATCGTGGCGGACGATCGCTGGAACAAGTACTGGCTGTTGATCACCTCCTTCGGCGCGCCCTTCGCCTTCGCCGTCTTCGCCGGCAGTGGTGGTTGACTCCTCGCTTGAGCGCTAGTGGACATCAGCGGTCCGGCCTTCGGCGCGTTCCCGCTCTGGGCCCTGCTTCTCATCATCTCCGTTCTCTTCCTCCTCGGCAACATCTTCCTCACCTCCTTCGAGCAGCCGCTCACCGGAGGGTTCTATCTGGTGGTACGGTCTCCTCCTTCTCTCCACCGCAGATCCTCGTTCTCACCGGCTTCGTTCTCTCCGTGCTCTGGATCTCCGCCATCGCCAACGAGCTCGTCTCGCTGCTCAACGCCATCGGGCTCATGCTCAACATCTCGCCCGTCATCCTCGGCCTCACCATCCTCGCCTGGGGCAACTCGCTGGGTGACATCGTCGCTGACGTGAGTCTCGCTATTCAGGGCTACCCGCAGATGGCGGTGGGCGGTGTGTTCGCTTGTGGGAGAGCGGGGGAGGGCTGAGGCGTAGCGCCCATGTTCAACATGCTGATTGGAATGGGATCCGCGCTGACGATCAGTTGCGTGAAAAAGTGGGGGTGTGGGGGGTGAGTGATGGGTAGGGGAACGACGGATCTGGGAAAGGACACGGCGAGCATCAACCTGACCTTCGTGTTCCTGATGATTTCGCTGGTCAGTTCGATCATTGTGATGATGGCGGCTGGGGGTGAGAGATAGGCGGTTCCGAGCATGAAGTACAAGATCAAGAAGGGCTATGGAGCCTACTTGTACTGTTTGTACGGAGTGTATCTCGTCCTGAACATCCTCGTCGCTCTAAACGTCATTCGTATTCCCTTTATCACGCCCAATTAGACAGGGGCTTGTTTGTTTCTTATACGTTCGCATTCATTTCCGTCGTGTCAAGGCGGATGGACGAGGTTGTGCAGAGCGATGTGTCTCTACGGAGGGATCCCGGATTTGGCAGCGCAAGGACAGTCTTCCTTGCCCAAGTGATGGAGGGGGACTGGGTGGCAAAGCGCATTCGAATCGTTGGAAAGTGGTGATAGCGTGCGTTTTGTGAGCGTAGAGTGAAGAATTGTCACCATGACGAGTTGCTGTTGGAACAGTGCGGAGTGGAATTCCTGGTGCGGATCCGAGGCCCCTACCACAACGAAGACCGCACTCATCTCTTCATCGAGGTCATGGGAGAAGTCACTCGGAACGGGAGGGAGGCACGCCCTGTTGCGGAGTGTGATCGATAGAGAATGGAAATGGACGGGTACTTGTTTCGCGGTCTGAACAAGCTTCAACTGGGAGCTGTACCAGCTTGCTCTACAGCGGAGGCAGCAGTTTCTGCGTGCAGTGGAGGAATCTCCATGAGGGGATGGGCATTGAAGGGTTGTGTCTTAGAGGAGTATGGCGCGTGTTTCAATTCGGATGGTTTGATGTTTTTCAACTTCGTGTTTCTTGGTTGACACTCGTGGAAGGGCAATCTCTCCATATCCAAAGTAGTCCCTTCCTGTTTCATCAATAGCACTGTTGAAACAAAAAACACTCCCTATTCAAAGCATTCAGAAGAGAGAGGAGAGATCCATAATTTGGACCCATTTTCGGGAGCAGAATACCTCCGATTTCCGGCATTCTTCTCTTTCAATCATACTGCAAAACGGAATGTATCTGTCAAGGTATGGATTACGGTTCGCAACGCCCCGCGATCGAATACTCACATTCCCTTAGAACTGAGTACGATCACGGTGTGAGCACATACTCTCCCGAAGGAAGACTGTTCCAGGTGGAATATGCCATCGAATCGATTAAGGTGGGCGTTTACCGTGTGTTCGTCATCATCTAGTTGGGCTCTACCGCAATTGGTATCAGAACGAAGGAGGGAGTGGTCCTTGCTGTGGAGAAGCGACTCTCCAGCAAGCTGATTGTTCCGTCGAGGTAGATAACTTGTCTTCTCTACTCATTCGCAGTGTGATAAAGATCATGGAGATTGATCACCACATTGGCGCCGCCATGAGCGGTCTGGTGGCCGATGCCATCACGCTGATCGACAACGCCAGAGTCAACGCCGCCAACTTCTACTTCAACTACGGCGAGCCCATGAGCGTGGCAGGTGGCGTTGGGCATTGAGCCGTAGACAGAGAGCGTTGCGCAGTCCATATCGGAGATCATGCTTTCTTTCGGTGAAGATGACGACACGAAGATGGTAGATGTGTTGTTGCTTCTTCATCGTAGTCTCGCCCCTTCGGCGTTGCGCTCCTCATTGGCGGATATACAAAGAAATACGGTTATCAACTGTGTTTCTTCATTCTGGTGATCACGCGTAGCTTCCTGACGGACTCGTCCGGAACGTACACAGAATATAAAGCCGTAAGCATTGGTGCCGGCTGCGAGGGAGCGACCGACATGTTGAAGGATCTCTACAAGCCGGTGCGTGCTTCACTTCTGTATTTACCGTAGGACTTGACGCTGAAGGAAGGCATCAAGATCGCGCTGTCCATCCTGAAGCAGGTGATGAAGGACAAGATCACCTGCAACAACATCGATGTGGCGACCGTGACAGAGACGGGATACAAGCTGTTTAGCGATGCGGAAGTGGAGGAGTCGCTTCATTTACTCGATTCCCTTGTTTGTTGCAGGAAACACGTCATTCTCTCTGGATGTGCTTCATCAGCAGATCTGTTGACCGTTTCCTTTCCTCCGCTTCTCGCTGCAAACGTTCCTGTCGTAATCGCTGCATATGTTGCTCCTTCCGTTGTTTGGCTTGATACGCTTCCGAATCCTCGATTGCCGTCACAATTCCATCTCCGTGCCGACGGTGCTTGTGGTGGTGATGACGATGATGGGAGTGGCTTGATCGCTCTCGATGGGAACCTACTGGAATCTATTCTGAATGCAGCTACGGAATCAGACTTGAATATCGTTCGGCTGTTGCAGCATTCGCGACTTGAGCGTCTCTCTCTCTTCTTCGTTAGTTGCAATGGTCGTATGAAGCATCTCCGAGGTGTACGAAGAGTGCTGGACCAGTTCCTGTTCACTCTTTCGAATCAGCTATCCATCACTCCTCCCACAAAAGCGCACAGACAACGGGTCTTCCAGTATCTTCATTGCATCGTCCCGCTTCTTCCTCCGCTCCAACTCGCCTTCATCGAGCGGCTTTCCATCTCGTCCTCTCTCCACGGCATTTGCTTGCGCATACCACGGAACGTGCGGCAGTTCCGTTGGTTTCAACTTCCAAATCGGGGCCTTGTTGCATTGCTGAATCTCCTTCAGCTGATTCTGAAACTTTTCCTCCTAGATGTCACCATGCAGTGGAATCCGTGCCTCATACTCCTTGTTGGGGGAAAACGTCACCACCCCTTCTTTTCCTGAATCTGCATTGAAATCCGGTTTATCTGTTCATCATACATCCGAAGCAATCATACAATGAGAAGAAGCAGCATCTTCGGTTGGAAGGCCGTTTTGCTCCTTGATTTGCTGAATTCGCTTTTCCATCAGCGCCATCCGCTCCTGCTTTTCTTCGTTCTCCACCTTCTCCATAAACTCGCTCTCATCCTTCATATAGCGCTCCACATTGTCCTGATTCCACACGTGCCACTTCTTGTGTTGAAGAATCTTAAGAGGCATTTCGCAAAGAAGAATACTGTCATTTCCATCCTTTGCTCTTCCTAAGTGGATTCATCTAGTTAGGATTGTTGTGTGATTACTGGGTATGAATTGGGTTGAATCCATGACCCCTAGCGAATCTCCCTCATTCCTTGCCTGCATGTCCGTATGATTGTGTTTATGTGATTGAGTTGCATAGAATTCGAATCCTGTCAGTGAGCAGTTCTCTTCGGAGAGGGAAGTGGTCGAGTGGATTCAGTCCATCGAAAAGTTCCCGCTTTCCGTAGAGAACGCAATCGACATCGTAGAAGCGGTGGGTACTGTCGTGTTGGCATCCAAGTGTGACTCGTAGTTTGCAACCCTTTCGTTTATGACAGTTCCTCTCTTTGCATCCATTGTGGATGAAATCATCCAAAACTATGCCTTCCCGAGAACCAATTCCCTCGTATCCTTCAGTTCATCCTTTTCCTCCACCCTCCAAGCCCTTCCCGAGCAATACGTGCAAATCTACTTGCATCTTGTCGATGTCATTCTCCATGCCTATCCGACTGCGTTTCATTCCGTGGCATCGAAATGTGTTTCTGATGTGCAGAGTATCCCCGTATTTGTAAAGGCATCTCCCCTCTTCCTCTCATTTCTCTTCGATCGACTGGCCTCCTCTCTCGCCGACTCTGCTGCAATGACTCTCTTTCTGGTAACTTCTGTTACGGACGTTCAGAGTAGGAGTTGGCACCATCCCTCCCCATGTCCACCGATTTCCTTGACGGCTGCTTCCTGCTTCTGGAGCACGCAATTCTCACCGACGAGCAGCAAGCCCTCCAAATCCAGTCCTTCCTTCATAACCAAGTGCCCCTGCTAACCACTGAACAGATCACATCTTTCTTTCCCTCTCTTCTTCTCTCTCCCTTTCTGTTCCAATGGCTCTTTGCTCATCTCCTTCCCTTCTCTCACAACAACCACTTTCTCGTTGCCGCTCTGCTCCTCACCAAATCGTCTCGTTTTCTGGAGTGTGAGGATTCAAGTTTGAAGGTTAGCACTGCGGTGGAGTCAAATGACACTGGTGCATCCTTTTTGTGGCGAATTCCGGCACCTGATCCTATTTCGTCTGTTCTTCAGCGCACGGTCGACGCTCTTGACAAAGACACCCTCACATGCACGTCCTCTCTCCTCTCCTTTTACCGCGTGCTGGTGGAACAGGAGTATGATTCGCCTCTCTTTCACACAGCCATAACCACCACCCTCCGACACGCTTCCGACGAGGAGCAAATCGCTTTTGTGAAGGCCATGATTGATTGGACCCAAACCCACACCACCGACGCTGCTGTCCACGCCCTTCACACCGCAGTGATCCACTTTCCCGCTCTCTGGGACGTGGCTCTCTACATCGACCTCCTCGCCCTTCTTCACCGCGATGACTTCGTGGCGCGGAAGGAACAGCCCGACATGCTTGACGCGGCGCTGAGTGCTGTGTTCCTGCTCAACCGACTCCCAGACAAGATCGAGTGTTTCTTTCAGGAGCTAGTGAAGGCGCATCCAAACGATAAGGAAGTGAGTGAAGTGCTGACGGCGTGGGCCAGCTACGCTACTAGGCGTGACGAGAAGGATCTTCCCGACGCAGGAAAAGTGGAGGAGGAATGCCGTGTCAAGAATAGGTTCTGTTGCACCAGCTGTTGGCGGATTCGTCGATCCATTTGTACTCCGTGATTCGCTCCGTCGACAGAACCGCCTCCTTCTTCCCCAGCCTGAAAGCCTTCATTAGCGAAGATACTCAGTTTATTCGTGTCCTTCTCTTCACATCAGATCCACTCTGTCCTCCACCTTCCATCTCGCTTCCTCCATCGACGCTTCCTCCGCCTTCAACCTCTCTTCCGGCGTCGACACTCCCTCTACCTTCAATATCGCTTCCTCCATCGACACTCCCTCCACCTTTAATCTCGCTTCCTCCATCGACACTTCCTCCACCTTCCATCTCGCTGCCTGCATCGACAAGGACGCAGGAGTCATCCTACACAACCCGCTCTTCTCTCTCCCCTTCTGCTCCGATCCTCTCGTCTTCCTGCCCTCTCTCTCCGCCGCGCTGCGAGCCGACTGGCTGCAGGACCAGTCCGACGCCCTTCGCGGTGCTTCCTTCTCCATTCTCTCATCCTCAGACGATTTGTTCTTCACTCCCACCAGCTGGGGTCCCTTCGCAACCCTCCTGGCAGAGAGCTACTACTGCTTGGCGGTCCTGTGTGCAAAGAAGGGCGACAGAGAAGAGATGGATCGTTCCCTTGAAATGGGTCTGACTCTGGAGTGTTGCATGAGAGACAAATCGGAGGTGATGGAATACAAGCGTGTGTTGTGGAACGTGTTTGATCTCTCTTCCCTTTTTCAGGACGTTTCCGACCCTTTTGTGTTTCTCTTTCTCTTTCAACTGTTCCTGGACCACTCCGATCTTCTTCCTCCTCTGTCCTTCACCTCTTCGCTCGTGTCTTCTCTCCACACGGCTCCTTCTCCACTCCCCCCAAACCAACCCCTCCTTTTCGTTCTCCGAGACATCCTTCCCTCTCTCTTCATGCCTCTCGTATCCCCTCTTCTTCCCCTTCATTCTAGCACCGTAAATACACGCCCACCTTCATCGAGTCCGCCACTCTCTCTCTCCTTCAAACCACTCTCCCCAACTACCGTTCCTTTCTCTCTTCTCCTCTTCAGCCCGTCACCTTCCCCGATTGGATGCGTTCTCTCCAGTCCCACGCCGTTCTCCCCTCCGTCGAATCCATGCTCCTTCTCACCTCGCGGCCCGAAATGCCTCATTTCTGCCTTCGCGACTGGAAACTCCCATCAAACACCCATCCCATTCCTCACTTCCTTCCTTCTCCTTTGACCTGTTCCAATCCTTCCTGTGGAGACAGTCTGCAGAAGACTGTTTCCTCCTCCTTCTCTCTTCTCTCGCCTCGCTTCCAGACCCATTCGACGGGCTCCACGACCTTCCCTTCCCTCTCTCTCCAGAAATCGTCTCCTTTTTGAAGCCTCATCACCTCACCGTCCCCGAAGGTTCTGCTCTTCTCTCCTTCTCCGCCTCGCAAAGCACCATCAATCTCTCCATCATCACCCCACTCCTTCTCGACTCCTTCGCAACCGCCACTGCTTCAGACTCTTCTCTCTCTTCCGTTCTCTATCAGGCTCTCTGGAAGCTGCTCTGTTCTCACTTCTCTCTCCGCTCTCCCGGTTCACTCACTCGTCTCCTTTCACGCTCTAGTTACAGAGAAGGCCGTGGATGTGGTGGAAGCTGCCCTCGGGCTGATGAAAGAGGGAATCAAGAAGAATGCGTGTATTGCAGATACTCTTCTGCCCTTGGCTCTCCCGATCGCGTCGTGGTGCGATTCCCCCTTCTTGTTCAAACGGCAAGTCAAGGTGGTGAAGAAGGCGTTGGTAGGCGTGAAGGACGTCTGTGATGGGAATCCCACGCGAGCGGAAGTGAAGAGGTTACTGACTCCGTTTCTGCTCACGCCCGAGAAGAAGACGCCGACGAAGCGAAGAGGCAGGAAGCGAGTGTTCAATCGGAACCCTGCGGTGAACGCCATGCTGGAGGAAGAGGAGGAGAAGCAGGACAACTACGACGACTTGGCGGACTTCATTGACCCAACGCCAGACCACTCGCTCCAGAATGGGGATGCCTCCATGTTCGTTTCTCGTGTTGGTTCAACAAACAGACCAGTCGCGCTTTAAAGGAACAATGCCCTTTCTGGGCACACCATTCTTCTCATCGAACACCATCTTCTCTACGCCTTAGAACCAAGAAAGGACTCAAACCCGGAGGATAACGCTGCGTAGGCTTCACTTCACTCTCCTTCGCATAGCCGAACGGGACGAGGCCCGTCACGAAGTACCGCTTGCTGAAGCCAACCAGGTCGCGGACGTGGCGGCCGTCGAAGCCCTCCATCACGATGGATGACAATCCATTCGCCTGGCAGCCCAATACGAACATCTCCATTGGGAATACGGACTGCTTAATGCTCCATTCCTAGAAGTGAGAGGGAACGCAGAAACAAACCCGATTCGTGTAATACTCCATGGACCAGGTCTTGTTCGACATCTGCTTCAGACCACACTTCGCCAGCTGCTTGGTCATTCCGTCCTTGCCGCAGGTCTTGGTGAACTCCGTGATGAAGGACGGTACCTTGGATTCGTCCATCCCTTGGCTCTTCCACAGGCCCTTCAGATCGTCGACCATCAGCGCGGGCTCTTTCCATCAGCGTTTGAAAGCAAAGGTACCTGTATCCGCCAAAAACACGGCCACTCCGGGCACTTGCTTGATAACGTCAGCGTTCTTCTTCGGCATCCACGCAGACATCTTTTCCAGACTCGCCTTGTCCTTCACAATCACAATCTTGTAAGGCTGCCAGTTTCTCGCTGTAGGAGCAGACTATTAGTGATAGGTAATAAGGAGGAGGACAAGAGTGAGGGAAAGAATACGGTTTAACACCTCATCACTGACATCCTGATTCTTGTAGCTTCTGCAGCTAACTCTTGATGAAACAATATCGCTGAAGGCAGCGCTAGCGGCCTCCACATTCTTTACGGTCGAGAAAGCCTACAATCACAATCCTGGGCGAATAGAAACTCTCGAAGACGACGACAACAAACGAATAGAACGAGATAACATGATAATGGATTCTTTAGAGAGAGAAGCGAGTGTTCGATTCGTTTTGATAAATTATTGGACGCACCAATAATGGGTGCGTCTTCTTCAAACAGAGCGATTGTGTTTGTTCTTCAGTGCTTGTGTGTATTCTCCTTCTCAGTTGCAATGATAGGCTACTTTCCCCACCGTCCCCCCACTTACATTGTTTCCATCCAAATCGTCGTAGTGTTAGGTTTGGAAAGAGAAAGCATACGCATTTTCGTTCATCCAATAGGATTACGCACTCCTATTGACCTAATACTACGACGCTGAGGCATCCATTTCTTTTTCTGACTCTGCTTTGGAAGCTGTAATGGACGGACTTGCATATGAGGAGTAGCTACATCCGCGATGCCTCTCTCTACGAAACAGAAGAGCATCATCGTCATAGCCTACGTTACATACTGTATGGACACGGTGAATTATGCACTGATCGTGCCCATTCTTCCCTATCTGGTCAAGGAACTCAATTCCACAAGCTTCCAGGAGGGTATTTTATTTAGTTCCTACTCCATTTTCCAGCTCATTAGTTGCTATTAGAGAGTGTTATGATGGGTAGGTTTGCTGATCATGGGTCCAGGAAGTGATTCCTTTGGAAGAAAGCCTTTCTTATTGCTGTCCCTTTTCGGTTCGTGCTTTGGTAATGGGTGGAGTGGTTTGATGATTGAACTAGGCTCTCTCTTCCAGGCCATGTCCAGTGACATGTGGTCCTTGATCATTTGGAGATCTCTTACTGGTTTGTTTGCTGGTTCTCTCATCCTTGTTCAGGCGTATCTTTTACCCACTTCCCTTTTATTCTAGGGTTATTGCTGATCTTGTTCCTGCAGAGGAACGCAGTGTTTTCATCTCCCGACTTGATGCATGTGGAACGGCTGCTTTCATTCTGGGTCCTGCTCTTGGTGGCCTTCTGGCTCAGGTGAACAACCATTTTCCGTTGTTCGTGGGAGGAATCGCTTCGGGAATCGCATTGTTAGTGGCTCTGTTCTTTTTGAAGGAATCAAATCCTCTAGTGTTGAAGAGACGTGAAGCAAAGAAGAATGGTGTTACAAGTTGGCTAGTTGAATTGTGTTGATGGTTAGTTGAAGAGAAGAAGGTGGAAGAAAAGCCGTTGAAGAAGGCGAAGGTTCACGTAACAGGAACGATGATATTGTGCTTTTGCTTCGAATTCTGTCTTCGATGGACCGTGGGCACATTCGAGTCCCGGTATGGCATCTATTTAGGGGATATATTTAACACGCCGTCTCTCCTATTCTCGTTTGGGTACTAGGGACAGATGATCGTTAGGAGTTACATTGTTCTGCAAAGTGTCGTTTGCTGTCTCTATCAGTCTTTTGTGTACCCCTTGCTGAGTGGCAAGCTGAAGGTGCCCATTCCCTATCTCGCCATCTTCGGCATGATCATTCAGTTCTTCTCCTATCTTTGCATGACCCTCAACAACCAATACGTTTCCATGGTGGCGGGCCTGTTCCTCTGGCTTGGCTTCAATAACGCGGGTCCCACATCCGTTTCGATCATTACTGTGATTGTGAGATGTGGCTGTGAGATATAGACCACCACGGACCCCAGCTTGCAAGGACAAGTGCTGTCCTACAACAACTTCTTCTGGCAGGCGGCATTGATCATTTCTCCCATGGTCGTGTCCGTCATATACGATTTCAACAAGAAGTGCGTGTTCTACTTCTCGGCAATCTTCCCGTTGATTGCTATTGCGATAATGGGTTACATTGCAACGTGGGACAATGTTGGCGAGATTGGAAGGAAATCGATGTTCGAGGAAGAGAAGAAGGAGAAGGTGGATGTGGAGATGCAGACGGTGAAGGAGACCACCAAGGAGGGAGGATTGGATGATGGGAAGAAGGAGGTGAAGAATGAAGTTACTTCTCTGTGGTGTGTTTGTTTGGAATGTGTTGGAAGGAGATTAGAGGGATGAAATGAATGGTCATTCAACTCTCTCACTGATAGTTGCATGGTTTATGTTGTTATCACAAAGATGATTTGTGAGAAAACCTGTTAGGACTTCACTTCCTTCACGGGTTATGGAAAGGGGATATCCCCCATTTTCTAAGAAGAGGGATGACTGAGAATTGGGCTTGATTGCCCCAATAACTGTATTGGACTCTATTGTCATGATTCTGTTTGAATTCAAAGCGATACATGGAGGGGAAGGTTATAGCAGGAAGGTACATCATCAAGGCAGAACTTGGAAAGGGGTTATGACAGTGATTGCTGATAACGGAATAGGGGTTTTGGTGTCGTCTATAAAGCCCTTGATACGAAAGCCCATAACATGGTGGCGTTGAAGAAGCTCAAAACTGATGCAAACTCAGAGAGTTTGGAGACAAAGTCTGACGAATTGAGAAGGTGTGCTTCCAACTATATTGTGAAGTATTATGACCTTGTTGAAGATGAAAAGTCTCTTTGGGTTCGATTGCATTTGTTGATTAACCTGAGTAGATTGTAATGGAGTACTGTAAGTACGGATCGCTACAGAAATACATAATGAATGAAAAGCATCCGACAGAACCACAACTCCGTGATGTTGCCTGTTGCTGTTTACTTGGCTTGGATTATCTGCACAGTATGAATATCATCCACAGGGTATTCCAATTTGCTCTTTTATTTCTCTCTAGGACATCAAACCAGCGAATCTGCTCATTTCCCAGGATGGACTAATAAGGGTTGCAGATTTCGATCTAGCGGAGCAGTTAAATCACTCGAATTCAGTACGGAGTGGTGTAATTGGTACATTGCGATATGTGGCTCCCGAGGTTTTTAATGGGAAAACAGTGATGAAGAGTGATGTGTGGTCTTTGGGCATTTCATTGGTTGAGATGGCGGAGGGAAAGAACCCCTACCAATCGTATACAGAAATGGCCTCGATCATGGGAGCTGTTTGCAACAATAACCCTCCGTCTCTCACCTCCTCTGATCTGGTCTGGTGCTTTTGTTGGGTTTGTGAAGAGATGCTTGGTGAAGGATGTGGATGAGCGGGCTTCTGTGAATAAGCTGATGGAAGTGAGTGGCGGTGAGAGGGAGTGATGACTAGGATCCATTTGTGATGGATTCTTTGGAGAGGCTAATCAATGACAGAGAATCAAGAGTGATCATGGATCTCGTGAATCGATTCCGTTCCCCAAGTCAAGAACACGATTCCTCTTCCCGAGAGAATCTCATCACCGACACAGTCATCAATCCCAGTGGGCAGCTCGGGGCGTTACCGGCGGGGGGGAGAGGGGGGGGGGGGGGGGGGGGGGGGGGGGGGGGGGGGGGGGGTGGATCGATCCAAACCACTTTCAGAAGTTATATGACAGGGATGGATTCTGTTGGTATGAAGGAGATCACGAGAATGGCGTTCCGAATGGTCAGGGAAAGGAGTATAGAGGTGTAAAGGGCAAGCGTGTGGTGCTCTTTCAGGGCACCTTCAAGGATGGGAAGAAAGTGAGAGGGAATCTGTTCCTTGATAGTGGGCTGTTCTACACCTGTGAGTATCGTGATGGAACACTGTATGCTTCGGGCTGGGACGACAGCACGAAGAAGAGAATTGACAAGCTGATTGCATCCAACCCCTACTCGCAGGCTCAAGACATCACCAGAATGCCGTTCGTTGAGCTGTACCGCCAGGAGAACGAGGACTCCAGGCCCATTCACGTGTTCACGGGCTATGTGACGAGGGAATGGAAGTACGTGCTGGGCACGCTGTACACCGACGATGAGGAGAACAGCCCGCTGTACGAGGGATTCTTCGACGCCGATGAGAAGTTTGACGGGAACGGCACCTTCTATCTTGACCGCCTCTACTACTTCACGGGCACCTTCGCGCACGGTGTCCCCAAGAGCGGCAAACTGATTATGAGCAGCACGCTGATCTACGCCGGCGAGGTGGACGAGGAGTACGCAATGGAGGGAAGTGGAGTGCTGTACTACCCTGTGCGGAACAAGTCGGGCGTGAAGCCCGTGAAGTACGAGGGCTCCTTTGAGAGTGGAGCGCCCTGCGGGTTCGGTAAGCTGTTCGCGAAGGGTGCGACGGAAAGAGGCGAATTGGAGTACTGCGGGTACTTCAAGGATGGCATGTTCGACGGCAAGGGAATCATGGTGGCGAAGGGCAAGCTGGTGATGTGCTTGAATCCGCGTGTGACGCTGGCTGGGTTGACTGGCTGTTCTCGCGAGGAGTTCGATCAGATTCCGTCGGTGGGCGAATGGGTGGATGGTAACCCGAAGGAGGGCTACAAGTTCCTGATGAATGGAGAGCCGTGCTCGGTGGTGGTTGAGAACGGTGTGGTGAAGATCGAGAACTATGTGAATGAGAAGGGCGAGACTATTTACTGGTGATGGAGTGGAAGTGACCGATGGGAATGGAGAGAATGTGATTGATTTGGGCTTCATGAAGGTGGTGTGGAACGGTGATGTGAGTGTGAAGAGTGTGAAGAGAATGAGTAATGGAGAGGTGACGGTGGAGAAGAGATTCCGGATGAGCAACGGAAAGCAGGAGGGAGAAGTCTCCTTTCTGGTGAATGGAGTGGAGGTATTCAAAGGCTGCTGTGTGTAGATGGTGTTCCGAACGGGGAGGGAACGATGACTGGGGGGAATGGAGAGAACGCGAAGGGAGAATGGCGGAATGGGGAGTTGGTGAAGGGGACCATTAAGGTGTATCACGATGGACAGTGGAGAACGTATATGATGGACAGTATGACTGCACCCTTCCAGTATCTGGGCGGTTTTGGTCAGCCGATCAGTGGTAAGGGTAACATGACGGTGGGAACGAGAGCATCCAATGGAACCTTCGAGAATGGGGAAATGGTGATTGGACATGAGTACATTAAGTCTACAACACAAGGTGTGAAGTGGAACATGAGGTATATGTTTGTGGTGAATGGAGAGAAGGCGACGATGCGTTATGGTATTAGGAGCAATAGTGAGAAGGTGTATGACAATCTGGTGTGCGGCTCTTGTAGCATTGTGAGTAAGGGAAATGGAATTGTAGAGCTTTCTTATGAGAAGGATGGAGAGAAGGTGACTCAAACCTTCCAGTGCACTCCGCAACAACTAGAGCAGGTGTTTTCTGAGGATAACATCGTCGTGGACAAACGATTTCGAGACGTGCAATTGGTTGAGAGAAAGACGGAGAGAGGCGAGGGAAGTGTCACTTCGCACCACTATTACAGGAATCATCAAACTATTGATTACCTGAATGGAATGGTTTATGGATGCTGATTCTAGAGTGGTTTATCAGGGTGAATTGGCAATGAGTATTGAAGGTGCCTTGACCATTCCTGTGAGGAGTGGAAGGGGAAAGCAGTTTGATGGTAATGATGGATTGTTGTATGATGGTGAATGGAGGAATGGAGTGAGGAATGGAAAAGGCGTGGAGTATGCGAATGGTAAGAAGGTGTATGATGGAGGGTGGTCGAATGGGGTGAGGAACGGAGAAGGAACCGAGTATACTGGTGATGCTAAATGGACTGGTGTGTGGAAGAATGGAAAGAAGGATGGGAAGTTCAGTCGTTTGTTTGAAGGTGGTATGGCTGAAGAAGTCTGGAGCAATGGATTGAAGACGGGTTCTGTGGTGACGAGAAAGGATGGAGTGAAGGAAGTGAGGCGAATGGTAGGCGGGAAGGAAGTGGGGGTGGAATGGAATGATGGAGAGAGGAAGTACCGATACGTTAATGATCGGAAGAAGATGATTGTGGAGTTGGTGAATGGTGGCAAACTATATGAGGGTGGTATGATAGAGAATAGGAACTCATGGTGGAAGAAGAATCCCAATCATCGCTATAGAAAGTGGTTGTTTGTTCCTAATGGTGATGGTGAAGAGTATGATAAGAATGGTGATTTGGTGTATTGTGGTCACTACTACTATGCCTTTAGAGATGGCAAGGGTAAGGAGTATGTGAACGGAGTGTTAGTGTTTGAAGGAGAGTTTGAGTATGATTGTCGTAAGAACGGAGAGGGAATGGAAATCTACGGAGAGTACCAACTGAAGGGAAGATGGAAGAACGGAGTGAAGGATGGAGAGTTTGTGATGAATTACAAGAATGGGCTTGTTTTCAAGACGCATTACGAGAACGGTAACAACAACGATCAATGGAGTGTGTATGACCAGAAGAGACTGCTGTATCAAGGGAGTTTGAATGGCTATCCTCCCAGAGAAGGGATACTATTATGTTCTTCTTGATGGTCGTTCCTTCCCTATACCAACTGAATCAGTCACAGCGCATAAGGTATATAGAATAGGTGAGAGTGGAGCATCATACAATGGCCTATTTGCTGTAGAGAATGATTTCTACTGTGTGATGAAAGGACAAGGCATTCTCTCCCTTCATGGAATAATGTATCAGGGCGTCTTCAACACTATTGATTGTATTACTGATTGCTTCGGTACAGGTGGTTCTAAGGAAATGCTGTTTGGGATCGTTCGCAACCTACAGTTCTTTGCTGGATTCCATGATACTGATAATTGTACTGAAGAAGGGTTGTTTGAGAATGGTTGCTTGAAACATGGATACAAACTACTGAATGGCAATCTGTGTTCCGTTGGCGATCCGAGTGTGTATGAGAAAGCCTACACGAGCGAAGGTATGACCTTCAGGAACATGAGACCAACAATCAAGCCTTAGCCTTCTGTCATTTCACTTTTGGTCTTTTCCTCATTCTCTTGTCACTCCTGTTTCTTTCATCAAGCATTCCTTTCCCATCTCCCTCCACTTCCCAGCAAACCCCCTCTCACCTACACCCTCCCCTACCCATAACATCCCACCACTTCCCTCCCCAAACCAACTCCATCCCACTGCAATACCACTTCTTCTCCATCCCGCCCCTAAACATGCATTCTTCACCCCAACCTTCACTGCCCATTAGGGCCCATATCCACAATTGGTACTCCCCTCCTGTTCTCCATCCCTTCCCATTCTCTCACTACAATTCCATGCTCTCTGAACAACACAACACACCCCAATCCCACTTCACCCTTCCTCTCCCCCCTCCCCATTCTCCTCCAAACTCCTCCATCCTCCTCCCTCTCCCCTCCATTCCCCATTCCACTCCCCTTCCCTCAACACTACGGTTCCCCATTATTCTCTGCAAGCATAATCCACCCCTTCACCAAAAACACACGGTTTCATTCTTCCTGCTTGGTTCTCTTAATCGGTTTGAACCTTCGACACTCCTTTTGTAGGTTACACACTTCCCTTCAATCTCACCCTTTTGCGCCATGCAATTCGCTCACCCCCGTTTTGTAGGAAATGTCTGCTCAAGTAACTCTTCGTGGATGCCTCAAGGGCCACAATGGATGGGTCACTTCGCTCGCCGCTTCCCCCGTCGATGTGGATACGCTCGTCTCTTCTTCTCGCGATCACACTTGCCTCGTGTGGAAGCTGCACGCGGGTGATCCCATCGACGACCCCACGCTCGTTATGTCTTGCGGTACGCCCGTCAAGTCCTTCGAGGGTCACTCCCACATCGTTCAGGACGTGAGTCTGTCCTACGATGGTCAGTACGCCCTCACCGCCTCCTGGGACCACAGCGTGCGTCTGTGGAACGTGGCGACGGGCATGTGCGAGAAGACGCTGTCCGGCCACTCGAAGGACGTGCTGTCGGTGTGCTTCAGCCCTGACAACCGTCTGATCATGTCCTGCGGCCGTGACCGTACGATCAAGCTGTGGAACACGCTGGGCGAGTGCCAGTTCACTTTGGACAACCAGGGCCACAACGACTGGGTGAGCTGCGTGCGCTTCGTGCCGAACATGGAGAAGCCCCGCATCGTGTCTTGCGGCTTCGACAAGGTGGTGAAGGTGTGGAACCTGGAGAACATGAAGGTGGAGTACAACCTGGTGGCGCACACGCAGGTGGTGAACAAGGTGGTGGTGTCTCCGGACGGTTCGCTGTGCGCGTCGGCGGGCAAGGACGGTTTCGTGATGATCTGGGACCTGGCGACGGGCATGGAGCAGTTCCGCGAGAACTTCGAGGAGGAGGTGACGGACGTGGCGTTCTCTCCCGCGAACTACTGGATCGCCGTGGCGACGACGAAGGAGATCGTGAT
This sequence comes from Blastocystis sp. subtype 1, assembly GCA_027406405.1. NCBI lineage: Eukaryota > Bigyra > Opalinata > Blastocystidae > Blastocystis > Blastocystis sp. subtype 1. The sequence goes on from JANPWL010000005.1 coordinate 57,414, forward strand.
CTACGACCTGGAGAAGAAGGAGAAGGTGGCGAGCGTGGCTCCCGAGTTCCCGAAGATGGGCAAGAAGGGAACGATGCCTTCGTGCACGTGCCTGTGCTGGTCGATGGATGGCGCTTCTCTGTTCACTGGCTACACCGATAACGTGATTCGTGTGTGGGAGGTGAAGTCGATGTAAGGGAGAATGGGAGTTCGAAGGATTTGCTCTTGGGTTTGTTGGAAACAGATCACAGAACATGGTACACAGAATTACTCAACGCCGTCCTTCGGCTTCGACGTCAGGTAGAAGTAGCAAATGATCAACAAGAAAAGCACGTATCCGAGGATGTTGCAGTAGAAGACGAGTTGCTTGTCCAAATCTTGCATGTGAGACGCTAGACCATCAGACAGTGAAACGAGAATGCATACGCCCCAGACAATCAAGCGATTTCTGAGAAGCGTGTCATTCTGGGATGCCCGCCCGAAGCGAGAAATAACCGTTTCTGCGCCTTCTTTCAGAGTGTCATTTCTTCCATTCTCTTCGGACTTTCTTGCTTCTCTAGACGATGGAGGAAGTACCGTCGCAAGGCATCGAGAATCGCAACTATTCCCTCCCGAGTGAGTGCCATTCGTCCGTCCATCATTGCATTTAGTCTTTCAGGAGATTCGGTCGTGGCAGCTGCAAAATGGAATGCGTCAAAACGACTATGAGCGATATCGTCGATTCTGCTGCGTGAAGCTGCAGCGAATTCGCAAACGAATCGGATTCTTGAACAAAAAGGGCAAATTGTACGAGAAGATGGAGTTTGGCGTGGCCAACGTGAAAGACGCCAACGCTCTGTTTTATCCCCTTCTCAATGCGGAACGCGCGTGGGCGTATGCCAGTGAGCTGAAGGAGATCATGAACGACACGCGGAACAACCGCATTCACTTCCATCTGCTGGGTCGTATCAAGAAGGCGAGCGCGTGGTCGAAGATGCTGATGGACCTGTGCCACCAGCTGTGCGACGAGCGCACCGCGCTGGAGAGCGATGCCTATTTCAACTTCATGAAGGGAAATGAGGGAATGGAATGTGGCAACTATGTAACTCAATTCATTAAATGGTGACGCATAGGCGCTGGCGCTGGAGCACTTCTTACGCGCGAAGAAGATCTTCGAGTCCCTGACGCAAATCGGATCGTCCTCCAACCGCGAGCTGTTCACCGCCCGCCTGACGGAGTTGCAGCCGATGCTGCGCTACTGCGAATACAACCTGAAGCGGAGCGAGGGCAAGAATGCGGACAATCTCCTCTCCATGATTGCGTCTTCGGGTTTCTATGCATCCTCTCATTCACCATAGACGCCTCCACCGAGTTGTTGAACTCGAAGCTGGCGAATCTGCTTCATCAGGAGCAACTCCAGAACAAGGAAACCATGCGCGTGGTGAGCTATCGCGGCGTGTTCGTGACGATCGACAATGACGATCTGCGTCTGGCGCTGCTTGCCTGCCGCGATGCCGAATCATCGCTGCATCAGCACTCTCAAACGGACTCCGAGGGCATGTTGTCCTGCTTTGCGTCGGTGTTCGAGGCGTACGACCGCTGCCTGCGCCTGCTGAGCATCGAGAAGGATAAGCTGTCAAAGTCAAACAATTCTTCGCTTCTTCGCGACGCCCAGTTTCTGTTCACGCTGGAGAAGTTCTTCAAGCAGCGCCGCAGCGTGGAGAGGAACGTGTTCCTGGTGCAGAATGTGATCGCGGAGCTGAAGGAGGGAAAGCAGGTGAATGTGAACAATGTGATCGCATTGTGGTGATCGAGTGGAGGTGTGAGAAGTAGGGTGTCCAACGTGATCGAGGACCTCGAGACGCTGAATGAGCTGAATCTGAACCTGCCGGAGGGCGTGACGGAGGAGCAGAAGGAATCGGCGGGCGTTTTGGAGAATGCGGTGGATTCCCTCCATCTGTTCTACCGTGCCATCCGCGCCTATTATGCCGCCGAGAGGTGAGTTGTGAGTTTCCGCGGTTATACACAGCTATTTGCAGAATCAGCGATTTGATTACGCGGCGACGCTGTGTCTGTTTGCGGACCAGATTCTGGAGGAGCTGGAGGGCGCCGATCCTGCCGTGTCGCTCTTTGACGAGAAGGAGGAGGAGGTGGTGCAATTGGCGATCGATCTGGGAATGAAGAAGGAGGTGGAGATGCTGAGCTGCAGAATCAAGGCGGAGGCAGTGCTGGCGGCCTCTTCTCCGAAGGAGGGAGGAGCGATGAGAGGAAGCCTGAATGAGCATTTGGACGAGAGAGTGGTGCCGAACGCGAAGGGACATTACGACGTGATCAGCATCCCTGTGCCGATGCACGTGTCGACGTGCAAGCCGCTCTTCTTCGACCTCTACGCCGATTGGGTGAATTACCCGAAGATGGACTCGCGTGTGAAGGTGGAGGAGAAGAAGGGCTGGTTTAGTGGTTGGTGGTACCTCTGTTTCGCAACAAACATACGCTCACTCCTTCAGCGGCAATATCGCCTAATCGTCACTCTTTCGCGCAATACCCACCCGGCTGACAAACGTCCTTCCGAAGCTCGTTCCCTTCTTGACGAACAGATAGCCCACCGCCGCCGTCGACAGCGTCAGCAGCGTCCAGAAGGCACTCGACGCGTAATCTACCCGTCAATGAAACGCCTTCCCGCCAACCGTCCGGCACGCAGCAGGAGAGTCCATAGCACACCGCGGACAGCGGCAGCATCACCACGCACAAAAACGACCCCTATTCCTCACCCCACAAACTGGTGCGCACGAAAGTGCATTTCTTCTCCTTGACCACGCGACGGTCCGCCGCCTCGCCCATCTCCACGCGCGCGAACGCCAGGTTCAGGCAGTCCTCGAAGTACCCATCGCAAAAGTTGTTGTTGAAGTACCGAATCACGCTGTTCACGCCGTCGTCGATCGCGCCGCGCGTGGTTCGCTTGCCCGTGCTGCGAGTCACATTTCCCGCCAACCGGCACCGCGTGAAGTCCGTCTTCAGACTGCGCGAGCTGCTGTACAGGAGTGACATCTGATCCGCATTGTCACTCCAGAGGCCGTTGAACACCGTGAAGATCTCGTGCTTCACCGGCCCGTCGCTGCGTGTGAGTTCTCTGCTTGGCACTCACAAGCACTCCGCCAGCACCGCCTCGCCGTCGTCGCCGAACAGCTGCGAGAAGAGCATGTGCTTCGCGTATAAACTCTGAACCACGTTGGTGCCTGCGGGTGAGGTGACGATCACACCCCTACGATCCAGACAATCGATGCAGTTTGTGCGGAGTACCGCGGTTTGAAGACGCTGGATTTCCTTCCGCGGCAAGTCGTACGCGAAGAACCTGCCGGTGAAACCGCACGCCTGCACGCACTCGCCACGCGCCACACAGGCTCGCGTCTGGGCCATCAACTTCTCCAGGTTCTCATAGTGCATCTTCTTACACTCCGCGTGGAAGTCAAACCAGAAGAAATCCACGCTGTTCTGCGCTTTGTTGCTACGTCTGACGCACCGTCCGCACACGCACTAGTTCTCGCACCCGCGCTCGAACGCCTCGCCAATCATCAGTTGGTCCTTCTTCTTGTCGATCAGGTTCACCACCGTCACACGCCCGTACTCCCGCACCAGCGCGTCGAAGTGACGACCGAAGGGCTCCGACACGCCACTCGCCTCCCCAAAGATTCGAATCTTCGGGGTGTACTTCATATAAGGAGATTGACTCCATTCGAGCGGAATGCTGCCGCGGATCTGATCGTGAGCGAATGATGGCGAAACGACCTGCACGAAGGAATACACCTTGCCCGAGGATTCCTTTACGATCTGCTCCGACTCGACGAAGTTGGCGACATGTCCATGCACATCAGCACCGCGGGTGTTGAAACGACGGCCGTTGCGGTAGATGCTGCGACGGGAGATGAGAGTGAGAGAGAAGGAGAGCTTGCGGATGGTGATGGAGGGAATGATGCTCATGAAGCCGAAGATGACGATGGGGATGAGGTCACGGAGAAGGAGCGACTTGAAGGGAGCGAACGGGGCAATGATGGGCGCGTTGAACTACGCGGGATGAAGAGAGGCCATGCAAACCATGAACTCGGGATTCATCGTCGTGGGAAGCAGACGGTCCTCGTCGGATAGCGGCTCGCAAAGAGAGCCTTCGAATGAGGAGATCGCGCATCACCCACTCTGCAGACGCTTGGTGAGGTCCATGTGGTGAGAATAATAGAGATTTGCCGTTTTCATCACCTCCTCGATCATGGAGCAGTACTTCATATTCGCGTACTCTTCATTCTGGGAGGGGATCTTCACGAGTTCCACCTTCTGAATCTGATAGATGACGCATCGAAACGGCAAAGCACCTGATAGATAGGGTCGCCGTTCACACTGTCGCCGATCTTCTTGCTGCTCTTGATAATCGCGACAAACAAATCTTTGTTTCACTTCTCGGACATGAAGAATACCTTTCGACAAGCTATAGACGCCGAGAACACCGTCACACACGATGTCCTCCTTGAAGTGTGCATTCTTCTCCACTCTGTCCACCTTCAGCGTTTCCGATTCGTTTGATAGAGAAATCCACTTCTCCTTGTCTACTTCGTGACGGGGCCCCTTCGCAGCAGACTCTCAGCGTTACACACGAGTAATGCGTTCTCTTGCACCGAAATTACAAATCTGCACATATCCTTTTGGCTTGCTTCTGGTGTGGGGGATATCCCACAGATTGGAATCGTCGTTGTGACGAATACGCGTTATTTCTCGCTTTCAACCCCTTCGTTCCTATGCACGCCACACGTCCGTGCATTTGGGACAGCTGGAGTGGCATTCATCCTCCGATAGGATCGCCTTCCCCCCTATGAACAGAGCGATACAGCTCCAATCAGTGCAACTTCTTCTGCTTTTCACGGCTGCTCTCGAAAGAGCCCGTTTTGCGGTATGGGAGGACAAAGGGCTGCAACTTGAAGGATCGCCCTCACGGGTTGCGTTGTGCATCGTATCGGCAGTTTTGACGATAAGCAGGGCAGGAATGCCAACGCATCCATTTCCCCAATTCCCCGATTCCCCAATTCCCACTTCATTCCATAATAATTCTTATTATCACTGCTATCAGAACAAATGTTCGCTCTTGCTAAGTCTGCGCCTAAGTTCGCTGCTGCCTCCAAGGTCGCTGTCCGTGGAGTTGCCACCCGTACCGAATCCGATCTTCTGGGTTCTCTCGAGGTGCCCGCTGATCACTATTACGGTGTTCAGACCATGCGTGGCTACAACAGCTACGACATCTCTGGAAAGAGACTGTACGACTTCCCCAACTACATCAAGGCCTACGGTATGGTGAAGAAGGCTGCCATCACCGCCAACATGCGTCTTGGTCTCGTCCCCGAGGATAAGGCCAAGGCTGTGATGCAGGCTTGCGATGAAGTCATCAGCGGCAAGTGGAACTCTGAGTTCATCGTGGATATGATCCAGGGTGGTGCTGGTACCTCTACCAACATGAACACCAACGAGGTCATTACCAACCGTGCTCTGGAGATCATGGGCCACAAGCGTGGTGACTACGAGTTCATCTCGCCCAACGATATCGTGAACAAGTGCCAGTCCACCAACGATACCTACCCCAGCTCTGCCAAGCTCGGTATGTACCTGGACCACTTCGCCATGGTGGAGCAGATGCAGCTCCTGGTCGATTCCTTCGCCAAGAAGGCTGAGGAGTTTAAGGACGTGATGAAGATGGGTCGTACCCAGCTTCAGGATGGTGTGCCCATGACCCTGGGTCAGGAGTTCCACGCCTACGCTTCCACCCTCCAGGAGGATGTGGATCTGGTGAAGGAGGCTGCGAAGGTGTTCCTGTGCGTCAACCTCGGTGGTACTGCCATTGGTACGGGTACTGCTGCTCACCCCGACTACTCCGCCAACGCCGTGAAGGCCCTGCGTGAGATCACCGGCTTCGACATCAAGATCGCCCCCGATCTGATCAACGCCTCCTCCAACACCTCCGGCATGCTGTACTTCTCCAGCGTGCTCCGCCGCTGCGCCACCAAGCTGTCCCAGGTCTGCAACGATCTGCGTCTGCTGGCCTCTGGTCCTCGCTGCGGTCTCCACGAGATCAACCTGCCGCCTCGTGCTCCTGGTAGCTCGATCATGCCCGGCAAGGTGAACCCCGTCATTCCCGAGGTGGTGAACCAGACTTGCTTCCAGATCATCGGTGGAGATCTGACCTGCACGCACGCCTCTCAGGCCGGTCAGCTCGAGCTGAACGTGATGGAGCCTGTGCTGATCTACAACTGCTTCAACAACATCAACATGTTCACTCGCGCCACCAAGACGCTGCGCACGCTGTGCGTCGACGGCATCACCGCCGATAAGGCCCAGTGCGAGAAGCTGCTGCACAACTCGATCGGCATTGTCACGGGTCTGCTGCCCTACATTGGCTACAAGAAGTGCTCCAACGCCTCCAAGATCGCCGCTCAGACGGGCAAGTCCATCAAGGACGTGCTGGTGGAGCTCGGCTACTGCACCAAGCAGGAGGTCGAGGATCTGCTCGTGCCCGAGAAGATGACCAAGCCTAACTACATCACCAAGAACTAAGCGAGAACGTAATTTGGGTGTACACTGCGGCTGTTTGTTTCAACAATCGATTGTTTCACCACTGATTTGCCACTCGTTTCCCCATGTTCTGTGCAAGTGCGTCTCTTTGCCTCTTCGTGTGTTTCCTCCTTCGGGAAGGGCTGCCGCTCACCCCTGTGTAGTTTCGGGAGAAGTGCCTAGAGAGCCCGTGATCTCCAAGAAGACGGGCTATATATATGAGAAGAGTCTGATTACAAAGTAGACGGAAGCGCTCTCCTGATCACGCGATAGGTACATCAAAACGGAGGGCAAATGTCCGATTACGGGCGTGGAGCTGGACGTGGACGACCTGATTGATGTGAAGAGTTTGCTTTCCTCCTAGTCTCCTCATTCTTCCTAGCGCAGCCCATCGTGAAGCCGAAGCCTGTCCCCGCCACCAGCATTCCCGGCCTGCTCGTCTCCCTTCAGAACGAGTGGGACAGCATGATGCTCGAGTCGTTCACGCTCAAGAAGCATCTGCAGGCCGTCCGCCAGGAATTGAGTCAGGCGCTCTACCAGCACGAAGCCGCCTGCCGCGTAATCGCCAGACTCATCAAGGAGCGTGATGCTGCCCGCGAGGCGCTCGCCAAGTAAAAGTTGGATTTCTTTTTCACATATAGCGTGCAGGCAGCTCCGGTGGCCGTGCCGGAGGCGGAAATGGAGGTGGAGGACAAGATTTCCGACGAGATGATGGCGAAGATGGAGAAGAAGGCGAAGGAGAGCTTCAAGACCCGCCCCAAGCGCAAGATCCCCGACGACCTGTGCACCCCCGAGGCCATGAAGGAGTGGAAGGTGGTGGCCTCCTACACCGCCCACAAGACGGCGAGTCCCGCGGTGAAGTGCGTGGCGCAGCGCGCGGAGCAGCCGGACCTGGTGCTGAGCGGCGGCGAGGACGGGCAGGTGCTTCTGTACAGCGTAACGGAGCGCAAGGTGCGTCGCAACTTCACGGGGCACAAAAAGGCGGTGAATTCGGTCGTGCTGCACCCGACGCGCGAGGTGGTGATTTCCGGCTCGGACGACAAGACGGTGCGTCTGTGGGTGGACCGTGAGTGTGGGCGTGAGGGCTGACGGCAGAGGAGCGGCCCACGGTGTTCAAACAGCACAGCGCGGAGGTCACGGGCGTGGCGCTGCAGCCAGTAGGCGAGTTCTTCTGCAGCTGCGGCCGCGACGGCGCGTGGTGCTTCTACGACATCGCCGCGGCGCGCGCGGTGCAGACGGTGGCGTGCGGTTTGGAGGGTGTGTGCTGTGAGGGTGTGTGAGTCGTAGACGCCACGCCCGAGACGATTCAGTTCCACCCCGACGGACTGCTGCTGGGCGTGGGTGCGTCGAGCGGCGCGGTGCAGGTGTGGGACATGCGAAGCCAGAAGGTGGCGGTGACGCTGGCGGAGCACGCGGGCGCCGTGCGCGGGCTGGCGTTCAGCGAGAACGGGTACTACATGGCGAGCGGCGCGAAGGACGAGGTGGTGAAGGTGTGGGACCTGCGCAACGGCAGCTGTCTGCAGAACCTGGCGATGGGCTCCGCGGTGAATGCGGTGTGCTTCGACTACTCGGGAACCTACCTGTGCGGAGCGGGAGAGGCGCTGAAGGTGTGGAGCACGAAGACGTGGGAGGAGACGTTCGAGCATGCGGAGGCGGTGAAGGGCTATCACGCGGCGGTGTTCGGCGCGAAGGCGGAGTACCTGCTGGCGGGCTGCGGCAACAGAGCGGTGGTGAAGCTGGGACTGTGGCGTGTTTGTTGCGATTTGTGTGCCTTGAACAAATTTCACGCCTTTTTGTCCACTCATTTCGGAACACAATTTTCTATTCTGCGATGGCCGACGTTGATAAGCAACAGAATGTTCCCCTTTTAGAGCAGGTGGAGGAGAAGAAGACCAAACTGCCTTTTTGCATCTTCCTGCTGTGCAATGGTGCCGTTGCCTTTGTTTGCGGTTGGTGATCGATAGGTGGGAGCAGGTATCCTCACTCTGACGTCTGCCGTCGGCAAAGTGGGATGGGGTATGGGCCTTTGCCTGTACGTCTTCTTTGGAGGTAGTGCCATGTGCGTATGCTCACCCTGCTAGTGTTCGCCGGTTTCGCCAACATGATGCTCCAGAAGGTGTTCGATTACACGAAGGAGAATACGTACTCCGGAATTGGCAAGGCGATCTACGGAAAGTGGTTTGAGGGCTTCGTGGAGGTCATCCAGTTCCTCTACAGCATCGGTACGTGCTGCGGTTACGCCATCATTATCGCCAACGAGCTGGACCTCAGCGTGTCCTTCCTTACGGAGGGAAAGGAGGTTCCTGCGAGTCTCCAGTTCCTCACGGGTGCCGTCGTCCTTCTTCTCTCACCGCTAGAGCGCTCCTGGCTTCTCGTGATTGCCACCATCTTCGTCATTTTGCCTCCTTCCCTGATGCGCAAGATCACGGCGCTTCGCTACACTTCTATCGTTGCCATCTCCGGCATTCTCTACATCACCATCGTGGTAGTCCATACGCACCAATGTTCAAATGTAGATGATGTACCGCGCGTTTACCACCCACTCTTGCGGTCTGGCCGAGGCTGCGAATTACGTCTGCGACCATGCCCACTGCTTGATCGAGGCCAACGCGATGAAGGCGAACTACACTGGTTTTGATGAGTGTTCGCTGCTTTGCGAGGGTTGCGAGCCCGATCCTGTCAAGTCCTCCGTTTCGTCTTCGCCCCGCGTTTTACGTCTAGCTGAGGAGTTTCATTTTCAACAAGGACCTGTTCGCCGTGTTGCCCATCTTCTGCTTCGGCCATTGCTCTCAGGTGCAATTCATCCCGATCGTGGCGGACATGGAGAAGCCCACGAAGAAGCGTGTCGGAACCGTCGTCTTCTTCGCGTACTTCCTCATCTTCTCTCTGTACGTGATGAATTCCATGTCGGGATACTTCGGCTTCTGCGGCTACTCCGTAACTGCCTGCGACCCGAGTCATCTCTAGGCGTCGAACGTGCTGGACAGCTACCCTGCTCTGGACAAGCTGATTCTGGTGGGACGCCTGATCATCTCCTTCGCTCTGTGCTTCACCTTCCCGCTGTACGGCTATTCCGTCCGTGAGGCCATCGTGAAGATGTTCCACCTCCAGAACACGGGTGGGGGAGATGGTGGCGATTGAATCGTAGCGTACTGGAAGCTGGCCCTCGTGACCATCGTGATGGTTCTCTCCTGTATGACTGTGGGCATTTTCTTTAACGATCTCTCCACGGTGATCGGTATTACTGGCGCCATCTTCGGAGCGTCGCTGATGGCCATCATTCCTTCCCTCCTGTTTTTCAAGTGGACGAAGATTACGGATTGCAAGCACAAGTGGTGGAATTACACGCTCGCCAGCTTCTACTTGCTCCTGGGCCTGGTGATGGCCGTCGTGGGTACCGTGGTTACTCTTGTGAAGTAATGGATCTTAGTTCGCGTTGTTTGTTGCAGAATTCTCCGTTGATCTAACGGACGGGTAAATAGTCCCGGATTTTGGAGTGCGCCAGGTTTCCAGAGTCCAATAATAACACATCCTAGTGTTCATACCTTCTGGAAAGTGGGCGTGTTCCCCATAGCGGTTCACAAGTAGTATGCAAAGCGAAGAGATCAAGAAGCTCATTGAGGCGTTGAGAAAGTGCAATTTGGAAAAGAGTGCTTCGGCTCTGGATGTGGTACTCTCGGAAGCCGTAGGCCTTTTCTCAATTCAATGGTCTTACCGTGTAGACGTCTTCAAAGCGTACTCCCGATGTTTCCGCTCTTGATTTGGCTATTGAGGCCGGAATTAAGTCATTTGCAATGTATTTAGATAACTAGTAGGAAGCAGAAGATCGAATCGGAGGAGAGCGAGTCTAGCAGCTCCAGCTCTTCTTCTTCCTCTTCTTCTGAGAGTGAGAAGGAGGAGAAGGAGTCTTCTAGCAGCTCTGGCAGCTCAGATTCTGAGAGTGAGAAGGAGTCTTCCAGCAGCTCGGATTCTTCTGACTCCTCGGATTCCTCGGACTCTTCTGATTCTTCTGATTCTTCTGATTCTTCTGATTCTTCTGATTCTTCTGATTCTTCTGATTCTTCTGATTCTTCGGACTCTTCGGATTCTGAGAGTGAGGAAGAGGAGAAGGAAGAGAAGAAGGAGGAGAAGTCTGAGGAGAAGGAGGAGGAGTCTTCGGAGTCGAGCAGCTCTGATTCTTCGGATTCTTCGGATTCTTCCGATTCCGAGAGTAAGGAAGAGAAGAAGGAGGAGGAAAAGAAGGAGGAAAAGAAGGAGTCTTCCAGCAGCTCGGACAGCTCCGAATCCTCTGATTCCTCCGATTCCTCTGATTCTTCCGATTCCGAGAGCGAGGAAGAGGAGAAGGAGGAGGAGAAGAAGGAGGAGTCCTCCAGCTCTGACAGTTCTGATTCTTCGGACTCCTCCAGCAGCTCTGACTCTTCCGATTCCGAGTCGGAGAGTGAGGAAGAGAAGGAAGAGAAGAAGGAAGAGAAGAGGAAGAGAAGCCTGAGGAGAAGGAGGAGAAGGAAGAGTCCTCCAGCTCGGACAGCTCCGATAGCTCCGATAGCTCTGACAGCTCTGATTCTGAGAGCGAGGAGGAGAAGCCTGAAGAGAAGAAGGAGGAGAAGAAGGAGTCCTCTGAGTCCTCCAGCTCCGATTCCTCTGATTTCCTCCGACAGCTCTGACTCTTCCGATTCCGAGTCCGAGAGTGAGGAGGAAGAGAAGGAGGAAGATAAGCCTGAGGAGAAGAAGGAAGAGTCCTCCAGCTCTGACAGCCCGTAGCCCACTCCGCTCTGACCTAATGAGAGGAGAAGCCTGAAGAGAAGAAGGAAGAGAAGAAGGAGTCCTCTGAGTCCTCCAGCTCCGATTCCTCTGATTCTTCGGACTCCTCCAGCAGCTCGGATTCTGAGAGTGAGGAGGAAAAGAAGGAAGAGAAGGAGGAAGATAAGCCTGAGGAGAAGAAGGAAGAGTCCTCCAGCTCGGACAGCTCCGATAGCTCGGACAGCTCTGATTCTGAGAGCGAGGAAGAGAAGAAGGAAGAGAAGAAGGAAGAGTCTTCGGAATCGAGCAGCTCTGGGTCCTCGGATTCCTCCGACAGCTCCGACAGCTCCGATTCTTCGGATTCTTCCGAGTCTGAGAGCGAGGAGGAGAAGGAAGAGGAGAAGGAAGAGGAGAAGGAGGAGGAATCTTCTGAATCGGGCAGCTCCGACTCGTCTGATAGCTCTGATTCTTCGGATAGCTCGGATAGCTCGGATAGCTCCGATTCCTCCGATTCCTCCGATTCCTCCGACAGTTCCGATTCTTCGGATTCTTCGGATTCCTCGGACAGCTCGGATTAAGGTGGCAGATACACTGCGGGTTCTTTACTTGCAACATATATTGGATCGTTTTCCCCTGTTTAACAAACACACCACTTGTACTTGGCTAAAACACGCTTGAAGAACTCACACACGAACTCCGACAGACTGCCGTCCAGCCGGATGCGGTCATCGCGCAGCAGCAAACTCACCTCGTTCATCTCCTTCTCCCCGCGCACCGCAATCCGCACCTGCAGCTCCTCGCCCAGCTCCTCCTTCACTCGCTCCACCACACGCCACACCCTCTGCACAAGCAAGTCCTCCGACTGCAGCAGACTCAGCGACGCGCCGTGCACGCTGTTCACGACCGTCGCCACGCCGAACAGCCGCCCGCACAGCTCCGCCGTCACCGTCTTGCCCACCACCACGAACAGTCTACACCTCACGCCACGCCTCATTCCACACGCTTCGTCACACGCCAGCAGGAACACGCCGTCGTGGGTCAGCGCCGCGCCGGAGCAGGGCAGCCGGTCCGGCATGACAAGATGACCCTCATTCTCCTCGCCCCAGTCGGACTTCGCCTCGTCCAGCCGGTATAACCGCGGGTACACGGCATTCAGCACTCGCTCCGCGGACTGCGTGTAGCACAACTACCCCTCAATTTCGAGCCCATGATGCACCCATTTCCAGTAGGCACGAAGATCCCCGCGGGGATAGATGGACTGCAGATTCGCGGAGGTGTTCATCGGAGACATCGCCAGCAACGGGGTTTTGAGAAGACTGTTCAGGAACAGAGGAAGGAGAGAGAGTGATTCTGGCAGATTCAATTGCGCTACGTCTAACGCGATTCGATCATTGGGACACTTCGGGGACGAGTAGCACACATTGTTGCGATACGCAGCAAGCACATTGGCAACCACCTCGCTCAGTTTGTTCCGGATGTTGTAGACCGTGTCCTCGCTCATGTGACTCACTGCCGCACGCACCAGCGTCAGGAAATAGGCGGAGAAGTCCAGATTGTGGTAGATCTACCAATAACGCCAAATCAACAACAGAACGGTTCGGTAGTCCGTGGAGACGGGGAAGCGGTGGTTGAACACACGGAGACAGCACTCGTTCGTTTCATTGTAGAACGTGAATAAAGGACGCTTACGCGCAAATGCTCCCAAACAGGATATAATACGGCAAACTGCGCGTAGGCGTACGGTCCGGTGATGTAGCGGTCCATCTCCACCTCCGCCACGACGGAATCCTCGGAGGTCATACCCGCAGTGCAGAACGCCCTCGATTCGTCGTAGGTAATTCCGCCGTGGTAGGCAGCGACAGAGAGGCCTACGATGAAGCAATGGGAATAGGAATACCCGGGCTGAGACGGAGCTTCCCCGAGACGTAACGAGCGATGGGTCTGAGCACGAGCAGCTGAATCGCGGCATGCAGGTCTGCCAACGCGTGCTCCTTGAAAACGGAGCTGAGCGCGGTGGTATAACGCAGCGAACCACCTGATTGAAGCAAGACCTCCTGGAGATTGCAGATGCTGAAGAAGGCGTCGGTGCTGCCGCCCGCAATGAGGTGGATGGTCGTGTTGGAGCGCAGACACATGGCCGCCAGTGTCTCGTAGAAGCCGGTGGTGACATTGAGCGAATACCTAATCGTGATTTCACTTCTCCAACCCCACAAAGAAGACTCCTCGGTGGTGCCGTAGGTTCGCACGCCCTCGCGCACCTGCGAGCTGCCCTCGCCGATGGCATAGCTGCCCTGCACCGCGATCACGTGTCCGCCACAGGGTTGCAAGACGGAAGCCACCGCCTTGAGCGCGGCAGGCAGAATGGCGTGCGTGGAGGTGGTGGAGGAGGAGGCGTGCGCCAAGATGTAATCGACGATGCGATTGATCTGCGACTGACACTCCCATCACGGCGTTACATCCGGGAGGGTCGTCTCATCCACGGAGAGGAGCCAGGCGTCGGGCTGCACGCAGGCAAAGGCACTCTCATAATCGGCGTCGATCTTCTCTGTCAACCGACCCTTCACGCACCCGATGTACCGACATCGCACGTCGCACATCACGAACCCCACACGGCTGCCGTTGTGCTTCTCCGCCAGCAGCGCCACCGCCGCACGGACGGCGTCGCAGGCGGCGCGCAACAGTCCCGAGTTCACCGCCACGACGGAACAATCGATCACGAACACGAAGGTGTCGGACTATGCATCAAACGCTCTCCGCACACGCACCGGTAACGGGTGCATGTTGAATTGTGTGGCGTCCACCACGGCCTCGAAACTCCCTCCCTGCAGTTCTGGCGTGGTGGGCGCGGAGCCCGCCAAAGAGGGAACATAACCGCGGAACCAGTCGGGCAGGTCGGATTCCTCGCCACAGAGGTTGCAGCGGAAGCGAGTGGTGTTGGCGAGGAAGGTGCAGAAGCAGTTGACATAGCCGCGGCAGTGGGAGCAACGGGGAATGCCGTGGGTACGATCGATGCGCGTGATGGATTGCTAATCATCACGAGGTGAAAGAAGAGATGCATTCTTGGTGAAGGGAGTCAGAACGATTCCGAGTCCTGTGCTGAAGGAGGTGTCATTGCCGGAGAGAATGGCGTTCATCATGGATCGCTCCTCGGCGAGGGTGTTGGCGGAGGCACGCATGAAGAGAGGGGAGCTGTTCATTCCCTCGATCACTTCGATGGGATCTCCGGCCAGCGGGAGAGACACCTGCGGATCATCTGTGGCACACTTCACAGGAGCAGCATAACGGACTTCTGGATGGGGAATGGCGGCACTGCTGACACGCTGCTCGGGAGGAATCACCTCTGCTGGCTAGGAGTGAAACCAAACCACAGTGGCAACAGGCTCTTGGTAGATGGGAGCAGGTGTGTAATCCGGTTCTTGCACAGGATGTGGATCGGGTTGCTGAATCCCTGCTGTATCGCGGACAGCAGGGGTACGCTGCGCGTACAGATCGGCTGCAGTTCTCCCTTGCCTTGCCCGTTGTGGCTGGACTGGAATCGGGGTAGAAGAGTACATTCCAGAGGGAGGAGGGGGAAGAGAGGACGGACTATTCCATTAGGATTACCATGGAAGCAGCAGGGTACGAGGAAAGAGAAGGGGCAATTGGAGCAGGAGGGATGGATTGTTGAGAAGAATGAAGAGGAGGCGGAGGAAGGGTTGACGATAAAGGCTGCACCTCCTGCTGAGCAAAGGAAGGAGCTGCCGGGGCGTTCTCGGTTTTCTGGAGGATAAACTATTCCATATGACTTCTACACGTCGTAGAAAGGGGTTCATGAAGAAAGAAGAGGGAGCGAAACCGAACTGGCTGTTCAAGGAACTAAACAAACCCGATCACGGAAATAGGGGGAACATTTGGCAACTGCTTTAATTATCAGAATAACGCAATGAATCCTCATATTCCCGTTGATGTGCTAAATGCCGTGGGTGTTTACTTCGGAAGCCGCCGAATCCGAGTGGCTCTCATACGGTATGGTGAACTGAGAGGAGATGTGTTCAACGGCTGCGATTTCCTTTTCTCGGCTATCGGCGTTCAAAGCGATGGAATTCGTTACTTTACGAATGACAATGATATGAAGAGAAGGGGATTGTCGCTCATCAAAGGGATTCGGGATCTTCTGGGACAGACAAGCTACAAGTTTGCTGTCGGTTCTTCGACTATGATGATTACAGCACGATTTGGAGCAGAGGCGATCTTCTCCCACATAAAGGATTCCATTGCGAACATAAAGGAGGGCATTCGCGATGTTGTGCTGACCGTTCCGCTTCACTCCAAACCGAGATATCGGGAGGATCTAATCAAGGCAGCCATGTCTCAGGGCTTCAACGTGATCTCCATTCTTTCTGAACCAGCCGCTATTGTGAATGAGTACATCCACTATACCGGAGCTCAGGATTCCGTCAATGTTCTGGGTGAACTGTACTATATGCTGACGTACTACATGAACGAGGACGGCTACGAGTGCACACTCGTTCAAGTGAACAATCGGCAGTGTACGATCTATGATTCGTGCTCTGGGCCTATTGCGGGTTCATTCTATCGTGCGAACTAACAGAATAGATCCTACTAGTCTGGACAGTATTTGGGAGGCAATCAGAGAGTCGCACATCAAGATCAACCAAATGCTCAATCGGAACGTGTCCTACCTGAACTGCAACGGGTTCGTGGATCAGGAAAACCGTGTGGTGAAGAGCAAGCTGTTCCTCTACGTGGTGGGCAGTCTTCCCTCCAGACCCGAAATTAGCGCTAAGGTGAAGGAGGAGCTGAAGGAACTGAACCCACGCTACAGCAACTACCCCGCACTGGCGACCCCGATCGGTGCCGTGGCGCAGGCGAACGACATGCAGCTGTCCTGTGACTGCCTATGCGAAGTGCGCATGGGCAGCCCGTTGGAGGCGCTGCCGCTGTGCCTGTTCAAGCAGGTGCAGCCCACGCGCGGCAAGCTGCTCCTGGACGACAACAGCCCGATGCCGCTGGAGTTCGACCCGAACCCGATCGTGGTGGACACGAATGGCGGGAAGTTCAGAGTGTACGCGGGAAAGCGGGAGAATGTGTACAGGATGGAGGGAATGGAGGGGGAGTTCATCGACTTGGAGAAGGCATTCTTCTTGACGGCGCTGGAGTGGAGTTCGCCATCGCAGACTCTGCGTGTGCAGGTGCATTTCTGGATTAACGAGTACGGCAACATGATGATCCAGGAGACGAGCAGCAGTGTCGACACGAACAGTAGGAGGAAGTTCTGCTCCATCTACTCGCGAAATCTTCGGCAGGATGGAATACTGTGTAATGTGCAGGACGAGGCGTCAAGGCAGCTTCAGCAGGAATACCAGAACACGTGGAAGATGTGCTGCACCTGTATACTGAAGGGTCAGGTGGAGGGGATTCTGAAGGCGTACAAGATGGATGTGAACAACCCGGAGTATGTGAACGCACTGAACAGTGGGTATGAAGCGCTGTTTGCGTATTTTGAACAATTGCTGAATATGTGCATTTGTTTGTTGCGGATCCAAAACAGCAATCCATTTCGCATATGCAAAAGGCTCATCGCTCTCATTCTGCGTTTTCAGTTCAGTGTGGATTGATACATTGCCTATTCAACGGATTTTCTGAAGGTAATTGGTCAGTGGGAAGCCTAACTGACAGAAATGAGCGCCCTGTCCCCAGAAGTGGAATCTCTTGTCAGAAACGTGGAGGAAATGCAGCGTACAAACTCTCCAGAGGCAATGGGAGCAGTGGAAACAACGATACGGAACATGCTTTCATCAACACAGTTCCTTCCCCTCTTTTCGTCATATCTGCATGATTCGTTGACGCGTAGAGAAATATTGAAGACGGTTAACAATCCACACGCGATCTTTCTTGTGGCTACGAGTTTGAAAAACGCTATCGGTACTCCAGATGGAGCGCGCTTGGGGGACTATATTCAATACCGTAAGCACGCTGAATGGCGGTCATGAGTAGGAGACGCAATCTTTTCCTATTTGATGCAAAACCCGAATACGCACTCCATCGTTGTGAATGCTCTGTGCGGTGTTGTGGGACGCATTGTGAAAGTGACATGGCTGAAGGATTTGAGGGAGCGCAAGCTGCTCGAAAGCATGTCGTGCTTCTTCATGGCGAACCACTTTTGTCAGAAGGTGGGATTGGATTTGCTCATCGAGATTACCAACCAAATGAACCAGTTCATTCCCTGTGCGATTCCGCTCTTTGCTCTCACTCCTAGCGCTCGAAACACGATCCGTCTTCCGCAGTTCTCTCAAGATCTTCTGCGATGCTCTTCTTCGTCCCATTCTTCAGAAGGCCCTCTCCTACCTGCCCTCCTGTGACTCCCTTCTCACGCCACTCTCGCTCACCCCCGAAGTCATATACATCACCGCTGCTTCGCTTCGCCTTGTCATCACCGTCATGTCATCCGACTTCTCCGGCACGCAGGGCATCAGCGACGGAGACGAAGTCGAGCTGATTCAACTCCCCAGTGACTGGGACACCACCATTTGCAACGAGCGCGTGCTCTTCTCCTTCTTCTCTCTCTACCACACACAGTCCCTCCAACTGGCCCAGCTGGCGCTCGAAGCGGTCCTGATGTTCACGGCCGTGCGACGGTCGCTGTTTGTTTCGCCGCAGCAAACGCTCTCTTTCTACCACGTGGTCGTTCAGGGCATGAATGCGATCCTCCAGCAGCGCGCCCATCTCGACGACCCCACCTGTCATTCGCTGTTCGCGCAGTGCTTAGCGAAAATGAAGACGAACATCCAGCTGGGAGAACTCATCAAATACCCGGAGTTTCCGGTGTTCTTTAAGAGTCTGTCTGTGTTCGCGGCGGACACGTTGGTTTCTTCAGGCTATTTCACGGACTTCCCGTATATCCTCCTTTTCTGGAGTCGCATCGTGGAAGCGATGCGTTTCACAAACGCTCCCGTGACGAGTGTGATCCCCCAAATTGAGATGGACAGCAGCATCGACACGGTGATTCGCGCGTTCGTCCAATCGTTCGCGAGCAATCGAGCGATGTGGGAGAACGAGCTGGAGAACCCGCTAGACAACCTGGAGCTGTTGCAGAAGTACGAGGAGAAATTGGGCATTCTGTTGACATACCGGTATGAAGCCGTGTGGGGGATTGTGCGCGATTTGATGACGGGGCAATTGAGTGTGTTCGAGCGGCTTGTGCAAGAGATGGGCAACGGACCGTGCAGCGAAGAGATGAAAGAAAACGCCCATTGTGTGGATAGTGGTTCATGATGATCATGGACTCATGTATAGTGGTTCTCTCGTGGTGTGTGTTTATAAGCACACTCACGCTGAAGAAGCAACAATTCACCGACTTTCAGGTGCTGAAAGAAACCTACGTGTTCGATGCGCGCTTTGCTTCGCAATGGCTTGCTGTTCTCTCCACTCTCATTTCCCTCCATTCGGCAGTTTCGCGGGCGTTTCATCATGAATAGACGGAGAAGACAAATGTGTTCCAGAACCTGTACAACACTTTGTTCCTCTACCTTCAGGTGTTTTGCACTATGCACTCCTTCTCCTCCTCCTTCACGTGTAGTCTCACTGACTTCAAACTCAAATCCATCACCACCAATACACCTGAGGAGATCCAGAAGAATGGCTCGCAACGTCTCGTCGCGTACAACGCCTTCTTCAACCAAATCGGAGACGGGAACGTCGTCTCGACGATTTCTCTCCTTCTCAACTTCCTCCTGGATGCCCTTACGCAACCCTTTCTCACCAAGCACTGCCTACAACAGTCTCTCGCCCTCTGGTCGCTTCTCTGTCACAACGCCCACACCTCGCGCGTTCTCGTCACTCTTCCACTCATTCAAGATGTCGTCGTTCACCACAGCACGCTTCACCTCGCGTCCACGCTCGCGCCCGACACGCTACGCTTCCGTCCGCTGTTCTACGCTTCTCTCACCGAAGTGCTTCTCCTCAGAGCCGTACCAGGCGATTTGGAACGCTTCTGCGCGCCCTTTGCCGCCACCATCACAACGCTTCTGTCGTCACCTTGTACTCTGCAAAGCATGGAGACACTCGTGGTGTGTTTGAGAGACATCACGGGCGTGTTGCGAGCCTGCACCTCCAGCTATCACTACATGACCCTATTGGAGCTATTGTGAACCCATTTGGGGCCTTTTACTTCTAGATGCACCCAATCTCTCCAAGCCATCCAAAACTACCTGCCCCAATTCTGGAACAATTCCTCCTTCGTCGTTTCTTCCTTTCGCTTCTGCGCTGAAGTCTCGTATCCCTTCCTCCTTCTCCTCACCTCCAGTCAGGATCGCAAGCAGCGCGTCGACACCGATGACCCTTCCCCGCGCGTGACGCTCACCTTCAAAGCCATTGCCAGCATCTTCTCCTCCTATTGCCAATTGGTGGTGGATTCGCTTCCCGCCAACCGGAACACTGTTTCTTCTCCCGCCATCTTTTCAAAAGTAGCGGCAACTGTTCTCTCTGGACGTGATGAAATCCATCCAACTCATCTTCCACACGTTGGAACTCCAGCTCGGTATCTCCTGTCCCGCGGGAATCACCCATAGATGGCAAGTACATTCCGTTTGGAGCCATGCTATATTACCAGGACAACTCGCTGCTGGAACTGATCCATACGCTCACGCGCATGGTCCGACCGTATGAGCTGACGGACCTGCTGCAGACGCCCAAGACGGCAGAGAGAGTGTTCGGGTTTTTGAAGGAGCTGTTCAAGTCGTACATGCTGGTGGTTTCGCTTCTGCCGAATGAGGACTTTGTGTTCTTTGTGCAGCTGATTCTATCTGGACTTGGGTGTGAAAGTGGAGATGGAGAGAATCGGTGATGATTAGATGATACTGTTGTGCGACTTTCCAGTTCGGCGTTAGAATCGCTGGCGACCTTCTTCTACACAAACCAGCTGGTACAGACTCCGATGATGGGAAGATTGCGCCAATTCATCGGCAATCCTTCCCTCTTCTGGTCTCCGTGGTTTCTCTTCCCTCCATTTCATGTCTAGTCTTGTTCGAGAGCTGTTTGACATCCTCCTCTTCACCAAGACTTCCATGCAGTGGAATCTCGCCTCTGCACTCCTTCCTGTCTGTCTTGTGTATGAAAACGGAATCACTGAGTACTGCAACTACCTTTGCGAGGGGTGCTCTGAGGAGGGTGTGACGGAAATCCGACATGTCTTCCAGGAGATTGCAAAGAAGGTGGACAGGTCACTAGACGCATCGGCAAAGGAGGAGTTCAACATGTGCCTGACGAATTGGATCCGTCGCATTACCAAATACGCAATCCAGCGAAATGAGATTTCGAGAGTTTGTTCAACAAGGACGTAGTTGGTACAAATGACATTAATCGTCATAAAACGTGACTGAACGATTCGGAAACAAGCTAACTAAATCGACAAGAAAATCTCTTCGTTTTCTGGCAACCACCTTCAGTTTCTCGTAAGTGCTATTCAGAAGAGCTTCATTCACCTCCTCCCCGTTCTTGCTCCGTTGTACAATGCTCATGTTCTTCAAATCGTAGTAGTCATTCTCTGGAACATTGCCATTCAATCCATCGGCAGAATCAAAACACTTGTAACACTCATCATTCACCTGGCTGTTCTCCTCTCCATCCTTCGACGCGATCACCACACACTTGATCTTCCCATCATCATCCACCCAATCATCATTCAGCAGGCAGCACAGCTGATGCAGGATCAGCGACGATATCGTGAATACCATACAGTTCCGAGACGATGTATAGGGCAAGCCGTTTCGGCATTTCGGACACCGGTACAGCCATCGCTGAATGCTGCGCTGAGCAACGAAGCGAGCCTTGTGATGCCAGTAATTGTAGTTAGACAGAGTAGTCGGGTTCGGACTCGCCGCAATTTCGCTCGACGAGAAGGGGATTTGAAGATAGGGCAATTCTGGAAATGTGCGATCAGCGATCAAAAAAGAGCCTCCTATGGGTGAGAAATAGATAGGATAACGACGGTTGAGAAGGGATCGCTTGCGGTAGCGCAAGGTATATCCGAGAGCGGAATCATTGTACAAGGCGCAATTGCTCTGACCTCCATTCTCGCTGATGTGAATATTGAAGAACCGCCCATCCCGTCCCACCACCACCAGGACCTTCACTCCCTGCTTCCTCTCCGTTTTGGAGAAGCCACCCACCGTATCAGTGGATGACATCTTCGGGATGAAAACCGTGTCTACACATAAAAGAGAAGTTAGACGTAGTACCGACAACGCCAACAGCGCCAGGGAAAAAACGCTTCGCATTGACCATCAACAGATTCTGCTTCTCCAGGGCCGGAAAACGGACAATGTCATCCTTCAACTCTCCCATCAACTTATTGAACAAGTTGATGTAGTTCTCAACAGTCTCCGTGTTCAAACCACAAAATTTAGAACAGCACCGCACTGAAAGACAGGTGTTCATGTATAGCACGCAAATACACACAAAATCCACGAGTTGAGAATCGGGATAAGAATTCAAGAGAGAGGACCTAAAGAACTTGGTTTCCTTGATCTCCTTTGCAATTAGGCACATCGTTTCACGATTCACATGAAACAGGCGGCGAAAAAGCGAACTGGAAACACCCTTCAGAAAATAAGTCAACACCGTTGGCGGACGTTGGTCGTTGAAGTTGCCGTACAGCCAAGGATTACGGCAGTAGCCCTCTAGCAGCTCCTCACACACGGCCGAATTATTAGCGCCATTGACTAAAAGAATAGCAAGCTCGTCCATCGGTCAAAACGATATAGTACACAACGAACACAAAGAAGTCAATAAGGCCACAAAACTGTCATTTGCACGGAAGCTGGTGCGTCCAATAAGCAAGCACCAAACCGAAACGAGAAAACAGATAGTAAAAGAGAGTGCAAGGATAATGGTGATGGCAAAAGGAAGAGATTAAGCGTACGTAAGTGCAGAGGGAAACAAACAAAAGATGCAGATAAGCGAAAAGAAAGCAATACAATATGATGTAGCATACTCAACACAGAAAGGTAGAGACAAACACGACATCAGATAGGCAAAACACGGAGAATCGTGTTATGAAAGAAAACAACACCCATACAAACACAAATCGACCAAACAACAGGAATAGAGAAGGAATGGAAGTGGTTTAAAGGAGAGGGTGTGTAAATGAGGAGTGTGTATGAGTAGGAAGAGGAGTTGATTGGTGGGATGTTAGCAGATGTGTTGAGAGTGTGGAGTGGAATGGAGTTGAAATGAGAAGAAGGCGAAAAACGGGGGTAATTTGTAAGAAGGGGCATTGAAAGATTGATAGGTATGAAGATAGAAAGTGAATATTACGGGAATTGGAATGAGGATGGATGGTGGAATGTTGTTGAAGGGATATCGAAGACATCTGAGAGTGCTCCTGTGTTGAGAGGTGTAGTCAGCGTTTTGAAGAAGAAATGAGTCGTAGAGCACAGAATGAATGGAATCGAGTGTGTATGAAGGTGTATGGAGGTTGTAGTGAGAATTACGAGGGAGTGAGAAGGAATATGGAGGCGCGGAGAAGGCATGTAGTTGTGGAGGATGTGGTTAAGGATTAGGCAGAGTATGGAAGGGTTTTGGAAGTCAAATGTTTTGAAGCTAGGAAGGAAGCATTGAAGAATAGAGATGCTGTAGAATGGTTAGGTGTGCGTAATCGGAAGAGTTGAGGTTGAATTGGGATGGGAATTGGAAATGCAATCGGGTGATGAAGAGCGGAGTCGGGAAGGGTAACGAATGGAATGGAGGTGGTAATCATGAGAATGGAGAAGACTTGTCTGAGTGTTTGAATGTAGGTGTTTTATATGGGTTGTTGAATAGTAGATGAAGATGAAAGGGTAATGGAATGGAAAGGAGCGAGAGTTGTGTGGCTGATGGGTAATCGCGAGTGTGTTTGAGAATGTTGGAAAGAAGGTGATGGTTGTGTTGTGTATTGAATAGCAAATGTGTTGGATGTGGTTGTGGAGGTGCGGCGACGAGGAAGGAAGTTGGAGGGAAATGCGTGAATGCGAGAAGGAAGGAGAGCGTTTGGCGTGTTTGTGAGGAGAGTGGCGAGGGTGGGAATGCGTATGTGTGGGAAGGGGCGTATACGAAAGAGGAGGTATTGTGGATGCTAGAGGTGGAAAAGGAAAGGAGAATGGAGTGGTATGGAGGGCGCAGATGGAATTGGTCGAAAAGGTGGGTATTCTGGCCTCTGTGTGGGCTATATTGGTGTATTTGGCGTGAAAAGAAGAGATGGGAGGAAGATCGGCGGACTGGGACCGCAAGGGCGCGTCAAGGCGGGTTCAAATCGAGCGGCATAACCGCGGGAAAGCCGTTACGTTGATCTTGTGGTGTTTTTGAATTTCATATTTTCTTTATTTCTGACTCTTTCTGATTGAGATGGCTTCTAACATGTTGATTGAGGTTATGAGAGTGTTCGTGGTGGTCCTGGTGGCCCTTGAAGAGGCTCTGAAGGACAAGGTGGTCCCGTACCCTGTGCGGGCCACCGAGGCTCATAAGCAGCCTTGTGCTGGGCTGCTTGAGGATGGCAGGTAGGTATTGCGTGTGTTTTCTAAGGTTGTAGTGAAAACGCGGAGGACGAGGCGGAGGAGGAAGTCTACATTGATATGATGACTGCGCTCGCGGATGACACCGAGGCGAGCGCTTACGAGGAGCAAATCGGCGAGGAGTAGGTTTTGAAGAAACAAGTCACAATTAGATCAATTCCGCACTACATGATGCCGACGAAGTGTGCGGCGGCGAAGGCGGTGAAGGCCGACGAGGCCGACGAGACGGGTGCGGCCGGCGGGACCCGTGAAGCCGTTCGCCGTAGCGGACAAGACGACGGCGGCGACGCGCCGCTACGTGGAGACGCGGTAGGTGCTTTGGGTGTTGCTGTAAAGCGTAGGTCGGACTCTCGTTCGGGGCCCGAGAGACCGAAGCGGATCCCCGTGGCGGCGACGGGCGCGGCGGCGCACTTCATGCGCGAGACGCGCAGCAGTCGCGCCATGCACGCGTAAGTGTAGGGTGTCGTGTTGACGAATAGGGGTTTGCCGAAGCGGGTCTACACGCCGCGGCGGCCAGTCTGCCTCATTTAGGTAAGGATTGTGGTGTTGTGGTGACGCGTAGGAGTGAAGACTCGTTTGGGGGCCGAGTCTTCGAGGAAAGTGAGCGGCGGCGGACGCGGGGCGCATAACCTGACACGGCCTACGGCCGTGTGTTTTCATTTTTTCGTTTGTGTTCTATGTTTGTTGTGACACGCATTGACAAGGATGCGTAGAGGAAGCGTAAGAGTGGTGTAGATGAGCTGTAGATGGCATATGAAAGGGTTTGGTATGGATATTTGAAGTGATGAGGAGAGTGAGTAGTGTAAGGAGTTGGAATGAGTATGTGGATTGTTTGTTTCAAACCTATTCAACTGCCTCTATTGGATTGTGTAGTTCCACACTCGTTTCATTTGACAAGGGAAGTCTATCTCTCTGATTTGAGTGTACCACCTGATTGTAGGCATTGGTTTGTTGCCTTTTCTTCTATTCTGGATCGTTTTGTGATCCAGAATTGCCGACACTAGCCCTCTCACCAAACAATGCCAAATAGCGAATTCAAACCCATTCCAAATACCCCTATCAATACATTCAACTCCATTCACATCATTCTACTGTGAGTGATCCAATCTATCCACAACACTTGTAAACCCTCTTTTCCAATCAGACACCATTGAATATATAGTGTATTTGCCAGTCCATCCCTGTTGTGACACAAATACGCCCTATTCTGTCTGGTGCGTTTCATTCACAGTCCTTCATTTCTCCATTATCGTTTTCACGCAATGCAGGCTGAATCAATGAGTGCTACTGCCCCGAAGAGACTTAACATCAACCGCAACCTCTCCTGGAAGGATTATGGTATCATTGCTGCTTTTACCCTCGTTTCTCTGCCCCTTGGTTTTTACTTCGGTACGTGATTGTGTTGCATCGTTAATCATTTATAGGAAGAGGAAACGGTAAGTATGTTCAGAAGGTGACGATGTACACTACGGGTCTGATTGGCCTTGCTGGAGGTTACAGCATTGCTCTTGTCAACACCAGAAAGAGACTTCTCGGCGAATAAACGTATCTATGAAAGAATCTACCTGCTTATGTTCACAATACAAATTGTTTAGTGATATTGTTTTATTACTGTCTTTGTTGCAATACTGTTTGTATGTGGACCTGCACTTCCCTTATTCTTTTGGTGCGCCACTCACATGATCAGTCTTTTTCCCCCACAGTAGCGTGATGAGGAAACAAGAAAGGAAGTATCATCTCGATTGCCATAGCGTTCTTTCCCCATGTGTAGGAGTCGCGTACAACGCTTGGTAGTAATCTGGCAACGGTCGAGCATATCCTCTATCTTTTCGAGAGTGATTCGCGATCTACTTATTACAGTACCCAAGAATTGCCACTTTTCAGTTCCTTTGGCTTTTAGCAAGGCCACATTCCGTTCTAGAGTGGGAATGATTCTATGCATTAGCTGCAATCGATGGAACGACTCATTTTGTATGTTCCTTTGCGCTTTCTCCATTTCATCATATGCCTTCTTCATTTCATTGGAGGATGCTACTCGCCGTGTTTCATTGTTGGTAGGCGTGTTTATATTACTCACTGAGATGTCATTACCATTATCATCCCAGAGTCTGTCCAGCAGCGCTCCCAATGCTGCACGTTATATACAGGTTTCAAATCTACAGTTTGCATCGTTCTTCGGTGGTTCCAGTTCGATCGTCACATCATACTCGTATTCGAAGAAATCCATGTTTCTGTATAGATCCCATATGGTCTGGTTCACAACTGTTGTCAATAGAGCCATAGAATGCTGCTTCCTCTTGGAGGGCGGCGTTGTTTGATTGGCCTCACTTCGCATTCTCTTGCGATTCTGGAATTCCTTGTGTTGCAACCCGCGTAGGTACTCTAAGCAGATGGAGAAATGCGGATACTCTTTTCCATAGCGCGATTTCCTTTGAATGAGGGAAGCGGATGGCAATGTACATGATTTCCATGTTTTCGATGAGTCGAGTCTTCATATCCAGCATGGAGTTATCCGTTTCGGGTACTGGAGAATGACTCCCAGAATCAGATCTACGATATGCTATAAATTAGCCCTGCTTGTGTGTAACTACCTGAAGATCACGGACAAACAGGTAGCGCGCCTTGGGAGAATGAAGTGCCAAGGACGATAAGAGTTGGAAGGCTAAATTTCGCGTCTACACTTCATAGAGAGTTGAATAGTCTCACTTTGGAATCGTTCTTTTCCATTCTCTTCATGATCTTGCCGTAGTAGGAAACACTCAAGTGGTTCTCCTTAATTTGGTCCTATTCTGAATAAATGAACAGAGAGGATACGAGAATGTCATTCTTCAGTCTTGGATTCACATAGTCGCTGTCATTTTCGGGTGACGTGGCTTCGTTGAGTTTTTTATCGAGCAAGGACAGCAATCCGGGATGAACACGAGAAGCCATGTCAAAACAAACAAAGAAATGACGTTCCATCATTTACTTTCGGCCGCGAATCCCCTTCGTCTTCGACTCCGTCACCTCCACCGTGACCGTGCACTTCGCATCCGAATCGGCCACAATCTGGGAATTGTAGCACGCCTCGCCGGAAGCGACGGTTCGGATGACCTCCTTGCTGTCCACACACTCGGTGTACTGCGAAGTGCACTGGTTCGTCACGAAGTCGCCGCAGGAGTTCACGCAGATCTTTCCGGTGAAGGAGCAGTCCACGGCGCTGCACGCCGACGACAGCACCTGCTCGTGGTTGTAGCACTTGGTGCCGGGCGCCGTCACGCGCGGCTCCGTCACCTCGCCGCCGCTGCACATCACGAAGTAGTTGGTGCAGTGGTCCGCGACGATCACACCGTCCGCCGTGGCGCAGCGGATGCCCTCGAAGGAGCAGGTGGTGGCGCGCGAGCACACATCGGAGGTGTCGGCGATCAGCTGCTGGTTGTAGCAGACGCTGCCGGGGGACACCGCGACGGGCGCGGAGTACTTGCCGTTCACGCAGCGCACGTAGTAGTCGGCGCAGGTGTTGGTGAGCAGCGCGCCGGCGGCATCGGAGCAGATGAACCCGGTGAAGTCGCAGTCGGAGGCAGGACACTCGGAGGAGGCGACCAGCGCGTTGTGGTAGCACTGCTGGTCGGCGGCCGTGGCGATGGGTCCCGCAAGCACGCCGTCCGTGCACTGGCGGTAATAGCCCGTGCAGGCGTCCGTCTGCAGCGTGCCCGACGCGTCCACGCATTGCACGCCCGTGAAGGAGCACTGCGGCGTGCTGCACGCGCTCGCCAGCACCAGCGCGTCGTTCAGGCAGCGGCTGCCCGAGGCGACGGCCAGCGGACGGGACTGCGCGCCGTCGACGCACTCCACGTAGTAGGCGGTGCAGGAGCCGGAGACGAGCGTGCCGGCGGCGTCGGAGCACTTGATGCCCTCGAAGGTGCAGGTGGCGCTGGGGCAGGCGGAGGAGAGCACGAGCTCGCCGGCGAGACAGTGGGTGCCGGGCGGGACGATCATGGGGTTGGTGAAGAAGCCGTTGTCGCACTCGATGTAGTAGTCGGTGCAGCTGGTGTCGAAGACAGTGCCGGCGGCGTCGGTGCACTTGATGCCCGTGAAGTCGCACTCGCTGGAGGAGCAGTTGAAGGGCAGCACCAGCGTGCCGTCCAGGCAGCGCGTGCCGTTGGCCACGGGCCGCGGTGCGGTGTAGGTGCCGTCGTCGCACTCCATGTAGTAGGCGGTGCACTCCGTGTCCGTCACCACGCCGTTGGCGTCCGAGCAGCGGATCGCGTCGGCGGAGCACTCGATGCCCGAGCAGGTGGAGGCCAACACCTGCTCGCCGTTCAGACAGCGCGTGCCGTTGGCGACAGGACGAGGAGCGGTGTAGGTACCGTCAGCACACTCCACGTAGTAGGCGGTGCAGGTGTTGGTGTGCTGCACGCCGTTGGCGTCCGAGCAGACGATGGTGCTGTCGGTGCACTGCGCGCCGCTGCAGGAAGAGGCGGCCACCATGGAGCCCTTCAGACAGCGCGTGCCGTCCGCCACAGGGCGCGGCGCGGTCTCGACGCCGTTGTCGCACTCGACGTAGTAGGCGGTGCAGGAGTCGTCGTTCTTCACACCGGCGGCATCGGTGCAGCGCACGCCCTCGTAAGAGCAGGTGGAGGCGGTGCAGGTGTCCGCCTGCACCTGTTCCCCGTTGTAGCAGCGCGTGCCGTTGGCGACAGCGCGCGGCGCGGTGACCACGCCGTCGGCGCACTGCACGAAGTACTCGGTGCAGGTGTTGGTGTAGACGCTGCCGTAGGCGTCGGAGCAGCGGATGCCCTCGTAGTCGCAGCCCACGCCGGAGCACTGCGCCGCCTGCACCAGCGTCTGGTTGTAGCAGCGCGTGCCGGCGGCCACGGCCATGGGCGCGGTGTAGGCTTCGCCGTTGTCGCAGGAGACGAAGTAGGAGGTGCAGGTGTCGGGGTAGATCACGCCGTTGGCGTCGGCGCACTTGATGCCGTCGAAGGAGCACTCGGCGCTGGCGCACTCGGTGCTGGCGATCACGTTGCCGTTGTAGCACTTGGTGCCCTCCGCCACGGGACGCGGCGCGCCGATCTGCCCGTCGACGCACTCGACGTAGTAGTTGGTGCAGGAGTCGGTGTACTGCACGCCGTTGGCGTCGGAGCAGCGTATGCCCTCGAAGGAGCACTCAGCGGCGGAGCACTGCGAGGTGTGCACGATCGCGCCGTTCAGGCAGCGCGTGCCGTCGGCGACGGGCATGGGCTGGGAGAGGCCGCTTTCTCCGCACTCCAGGAAGTAGGCGGTGCACTGCGTGTAGGAGACCACGCCGTTGGCGTCGGAGCACTTGATGCCCGTGAAGTCGCAGTCCTGATAGCTGCAGGAGGCGGTGGAGACGATGTGCCCGTTGTAGCAGCGCGTGCCGTTGGCCACGGCGTGGGGCGTCGTCAGCTCGCCGTCGGCGCACTGCACGAAGTAGGGCTTGCACTCGTTCTCGTTGATAGTGCCGTCGGCGTCCGAGCAGCGGATGCCCTCGAAGGCGCAGGCGGCTCCCGTGCAGTTCGAGGCCAGGACGATCTGGCCCTGACGGCACTTGGTCCCGTAGGCGACGCGGCGCGGCGTGATGTAGAGCCCGTTGAAGCACTCCATGTAGTAGTCGGTGCAGTCCGCCGTGTTGAGCACACCCTCCTCGTTGGTGCAGACCAGCTCGTCGCCGGTGCACACGGGCGTGCTGCAGGTCTCGGAGATCACCTGCGAGCCGTTCAGACACTTGGTGCCGTCCGCCGTGGGCCGCGGCTTCGTGAGCAGTCCGTTGTCGCACTCGACGTAGTAGTTGGTGCAGGAGCCCGTGATGATCGTCCCGCTGAAGTCTGCACAGCGCACGCCGTCGAAGTCGCAGGCGGCGGAGCAGGTGGAGGCGACCACCTGCTCGTCGTTGATGCACTTGGTGCCGTTGGCGGTGGCGCGCGGCTTGGTGTAGGCGCCGAACTCACACTGCACGTAGTAGTCGGTACAGGTGCCGGAGGTGAGCGTGCCGTCCGCCGTGGAGCAGCGGATGCCCGTGAAGTCGCACTCGTACTCGGTGCTGGAACACTGCGTGCTGGGAATCAGATTGCCGTTGGAGCAGCTCTCGCCGGGGCTCACGTCCTCCACCGCGCCGAACTGCCCGTCCGCGCAGGTCTGGTAGAACTTCGTGCAGCTGTTGGTCACGGGGCTGCCCGAGCTGTCCGTGCAGCGGCGCGCGCCGGCGGTGCAGGCGGAGGTGCAGGTGGCGGTCAGGACCAGTTCTCCGTCCTTGCAGCGCGTTCCCGCGGGCACTGCCTCGGGGTCGGTGTAGGCACCGTCGTCGCACTGCTTGAAGTAGCCCGTGCAGGTGTCCGTCAGCACCGCGCCGTTGGCGTCCGAGCACACGATGCCGTCGCCGGAGCACTCGGCGCCGGCGCAGGTGGAGGCCAGCACCAGCTCGTTGTTGTAGCAGCGCGTGCCGTCGGCCACGGGCTGTGCGGCGGTGTAGGCGCCGTCGGAGCACTCCACGAAGTAGGCGGTGCAGGCGTTGGAGACGACAGTGCCGGCGGCGTCGGCGCAGCGGATGCCCTCGAAGGAGCAGACGGGGTCGGCGCAGGTGCCCTGGATCACCAGCTCGTTCTGGTAGCACTGCGTGCCCTCAGGAACGGCGATGGGGTCGGTGAGAGTGCCGTCGTCGCACTGCACGAAGTAGCCCGTGCAGTACGTGTTCACGAAGGCACCCGCGCCGTTGGTGCACTGGATGTTGGTGAAGGTGCAGGACGCCGAGGCGCAGTCCGTGTTCAGCACGAAGTCCCCGTTCAGGCACTTCGAGCCGGCCGCCACGGGCATCACCTCGCCGAACGTTCCCGCATCGCACTCGCGGTAGTAGGAGGTGCACGTCCCGGTCGTGGCCACGCCCTGCTGGTCGGTGCACTCCACCTCTCGGTTCACGCAAGTGTCCACGGGAAGAGTGCAGGTCGAAGCAGCGACAATCACGTCGTTACGGCAGCTCGTCAAATCCGGGTCGTTCATCTCGATGGGAGCCGTCTGGATCTTGCGCTCTGTGCAGAGCGCGTAGTACTTGGTGCACGCATTTCGGACCCAGTTTCCGGAGCTGTCCACGCAACGCGCTCCCTCGTAGTCACAGCCTACGCGTTACCGGTAGCAGCAAAAGGGACTGATCAGACTGGACACTGCGACATGCAGAAGGATTGTGAGTAACAAGGATGAGAACTTCATTAATCGATACTGATTGTTCAACGAAAAGAATATCTGAGTCCGCTTTCACAGAAATGAAACGAAGCAGTCAATTTGATAGCTTCACCTTTGATAAGTGCGCCAGGATAACACACACGTCTGTCATCATTCCATGCTTCTCGAGCACTCGTTCTCGTTGACAAGGGGAATACTCGATGAGGGCGTCAACAGAACCCCATGAAACGCTTTCGAGAAGCTTAACAAGTCGAAGCACGATATGTGCATTCAAACCACTTCACAGAATACAGAATACTACCAGCCAGCAGATCCATTGGGGTGATGGAGAACAACGCGGATCACAAAGAAAAGGGAAACGAGGGAGAGGAGAAGAAAGACTCCGTGATTCCCGAGTTCAGTATCGAATACAAAAGAGACGTGTAGCGGGAACAGGTTGCTCGTTCACAGAATAGAGATGGCTGTATTGACTATATCAATGGGGGAGCTCTCGATTCCTCGAATGTACGCTACGACGAAGTGTCGAACCGCCTTGTGGATGAAGAGAACGAGATGAGAAGGGCGGGTTTCAGTAAGCTGAATCTCCCCGAGGAGGAGATGCTGAAAACAGAAACCAACAGTCAGTCCTTCCCAGAACACAACCACCCGATCGAGAGCAACGTGAAGATCGATCCCGTGGCAGTTGGAGAATCACTGAAGACGACCGGCAAGGGAGTGTTGACTACGATGAAGAACTTGTACACAAAGGCAAAGGAGTTCCGTCAGAAGAGGCAGGAGGAAGAAGGCACAGAAGGAGGAGAGCTCTCCCAAGGAGGAGAGTGGATTCTTCAGCGAAGTGACCCGCATCAAGGAGGTGCTGAAGAAGGAGCCCGAGCTGAAGACCATCGAGGAGATAAAAAAGCCCGAGTTGGCTCCCTACCCTATTGTGGCTCCGAAGACGGTGGAGGCGATTCAAGGAGAGGAGCAGGAGAATGTGGACGAGGAAATCAAGGAAATCAAGAAGATGGTGGAGCCCGATGTGGAAGTGGCGAAGGAAGCGCCCCAGCACAGCAAGGACCCGTACCTGCCTCCTTCGCCGCAGCAGAAGCCCACCAGCAAGATGCCCATTGAAGCGAAGGAGAAATCGTCGAAGCCGGTTAAAGCCAAAGAGCCGTCTTGGCTGCACCGGCAGTGCTCGCAGCTGTGGACGTCGACCAAGCAGTGCGCGAAGCAGGGCTACGCGAAGGTGAAGGAGTCGGACGTGGCGGTGCAGGCGCTGGTGCTGGGCGCGTCTGGGCTACGTGGGAGATGGCGGGAGAAGTGAGGCGTAGTGGTGGTGCTGGCGGCGGCCAAGCGGAAGAGCTTCCTGACGTACCGGTCGCTGGAGCAGCTGAAGGCGGGTCTGCGGTCGCCGTGCAAGGTGCACGCGGTGTTGCAGGAGGTGAAGCCCGACTCGGGCATCATCACCTTGTGCGAGTTGGAGGGAAATGTGACGCGTAGCAACCAGGTGGCGTTCCCGCGGTATCTGTTCCGACCCGCGGCAAACCCCGCGGCGGCGATCCCGCTGTCGCTGCTGGCGGTGAATCCGAACAAGCAGGCAACCGTAGGAATGGGGGAGGCGTTTCATCGAAGGAGCTGATTGGACGGATGATTGCGGAGGAGCAGGCGGTGGCGAAGGTGAAGGTGCTGTACTAGTGGGCGCGGTGGTGTGGCGTAAGGCGTAGTCCTTCGGATGTGAACAGCGCATTGCCCGATTCCGTCGTGTATGGCGATGTGCTGATGAAAGGCTTCGGGAAGAACGCGCTGACCCGCGGAGAATACCGAAGTGTGGCGCAGTATCTGGTGCGGATGGGCTACTGCTCGGTGGATCGCGACATTAACATCGACGTGAACAGTGAGACCAAGAAGTACATGAAGAAGCTGAGCAAGGGAGAGCTCTACGCTGTGCGAAGGGTAAGGGCGAAGAGGGGAGTTGAGAGGCAGAAACTGGGCATGTGGGAGGAGCGCTCGAGCTCCTTCGAGGACGGCTTCTTCACGAAGGCCTGGTTTGCCCTGTACCGTCCCATCTACAGGCGATTCTTCTATCCCAAGGATGTTCTCTCGAGTGGTGGAGAGAAGCCGCATTCGAGTTAGCGTTGTTTGTTGCAATGAAAGCCGCTATTTATGCGCTCTTTATCGAGAAACAAAATGAGGGACAAATCGCGGCGATTTCTGGCGCTTCGGTTTTGAACGATTCTGCTGAGACTGAAGAAGTGTTTGCCTGCGACGCTCTTTCGATCGTCTTTTGAGCAGCTTCCAATTGACCTTCCGGTGTTGTTGAATCCCCATGATGAGCATTCACTCAAATGGTCCTCATCCGATCCACATATACAAGCTAGGTATACTGATCGGTGGCGATTCGTAATCCATAGGCGATGAGGTGAGGGCGCGGCTGGGAGACAAGTACTTCCCCGCAAAGATCATCGAGATGCAAGAGAATAAGTTAGATCCCCTGAAGAACAAATACTACATCCATTTTGGTCACGTAAGCGTTGAGTTGTCGCGTTCATGTGCATAGGTGAATCGCCGAATGGATTCCTGGATGACGGCTATCGACATCCTTCCCTACAAGCTGGACAGCCAGGAAGTTTGCACTCTTCTCCTCCCTCACCCATAGCCCGTCGAGCGGGACAAGATCGTCGACAGCATCGTATGCGTTGGCTTCTCGGTTCAGCGTAGAACAAATTCGAGGTGGCAGGCGTGACAATCCAGCAGGCCTCCGGAGTGATCGAGTTCTACGAGCCGGAACACACGAGCAAGATGGGCATGGACGACGCCTCCATCCGCGAGCACGAGGAGGTGACGAAGGTGAAGAACATCCAGTCGATCCAGATCGGTCGCTACGTGATCGACAGCTGGTACTTCAGCCCCTTCCCGAAGGAGATGTACCCCACGGGCCACACGGACTGCGTAGGCGTCGCTGTCTCTCTGAACGCTAGCTGTTCATCTGCGAATACTGTCTCAGTTTCTTCCTCACATACCAGGAACTCCATCGTCACATGCAGAAGTGCACCTTCTTCGTATCCTTTGACGCTCCTGCTGAGGCGTAGAGCCCGCCAGGCGACGAAATCTACCGTAAGGGCAACATCTCGGTGTTCGAGGTGGACGGGAACGGCGATTACTCGCAACGCGTGTACGCGGAGAACATCTCGTACATCGCGAAGCTGTTCCTGGACCACAAGACGTTGTACTTCGATGTGACGCCGTTCTATTTCTATGTGGTGACTGAGTACGATGACCAGGGCTATCACTTGGTGGGCTACTTCAGCAAGGAGAAGTGCAGCGAGCTGGGCTACAACCTGGCGTGCATTATGACGCTGCCGCCACACCAGCGCAAGGGGTACGGGCACTTCATGATCCAGTTCTCGTACGAGCTGAGCAAGATCGAGAAGAAAGTGGGCTCGCCCGAGAAGCCGCTGTCGGATTTGGGGCATATTTCGTACCATAGCTTTTGGAAGGAGGGTGAGAGAGGAGAGCGTGTGTGATTTGCAGAGCTGATCAAGCTGCTGTCCAAGTCGCACCAGCAGATGCTCAGTCTCATCGACATCGCGAAGGTGGCGGCGGCGCGCGGGCGTGAGCCATAGATGACCTCCTTCACCATCGAGGACATCATGGAGACGCTGAAGCTGTTGGACCTGCTGAAGTGGGCGTGTTGGAGTGACGTGACGGACAGGTACTACAACGGCCAGTACATTCTTACGCTGCCGCAGAACCTGATCGACCTCATGTCCAAGCCAGTAAGGCCGTGTGTGCGACCTGAGGCGTAGAAGCAGCACGGACCGGTCGTCGACCCCACGTGCATTCACTGGCGGCCATCGCGGGTGGAGGAGGCGTGGAGGCGTGACGCGTAGTTTAGTCGGCGCGACAAGTGGTCATACGCCAACCTTGGGAGTGAGGAGAAGGCGCTGTAAAGTGGGCTGTTTGTTGAACAAAGAGAGCAGCAGAGATTGAGCTCGTCGTCTTCCGCGCCGTCCATCGCCTACCCGTCATCGTCTACGTCCGTCACTACCGCCTTCTCGATCGCCTCCAGCGCCGACAGCGGCTTCTCCTCCTTCACCTCCGCCGGTGCGCTCTCCTTCACCGTCTCCTTAGGAGCTTCCTTCACCGTCTCCTTGGGCGTTTCCTTCGGGGCTTCCTTCGGCTTAGGAGCCTCCTTCGGCTTGGGCATTTCCTTCGGCTTGGGCGTTTCCTTGGGCTTGACCACCTCTGCAAATCACCGCCTCCAAACACAGCCACTCTTCTCCACGCGCGGCGCGGCAGGCTTCGGCGCGGCGTCCCTACTCCTGAGCCCTCGGCCCAGCGCCCACAGCGGCACGGACTCGTCGCCGTTGGCCTGGCGAATAAGCTCCTCGCCCTCCTCACGGTACCAGGCCACGGGCTGCGCGATGAGCAGGTTCTTGCCGATGCGGTTCACCTGCTGCTGGACGTAGTTCAGCTGGTTGTGCTTCTTCAGCACCTCCAGACGGTCCTCGTCGAAGTCCTCGCACGCCTTGATCAGATCCTGTGGGTGAAACGGCTGGTGAAACGCCACCTCCTCCAGAGCGATTTCGTTGCTGCGAAGGTAGGTGTCCACTCTATTCATTACATAAGGCGAATGCAAGCACTGAAGGTGCTGGTTGAACTCCTGCTGCGCGGCGGGCAGGTCGCCCTCGCCGAGGTAGATGATCACGATGGACAGGTAGCACTTGAAACTAGCGCTCACCACCACGAACCAAGACTACATGTTGTGCTCCTGCTGAAGGCGGGTGAAGACCACGATCATGCGGCGCAGGAGGGTAATGGCGGACTGAAAGCTATGCATCACGCACTGTGGTTAGAGCCACCGTCCGATTCTCAGGAGCAGGTTCAGAGTGTTGTTGAATGTGTCCACGGCGAAATCCTGACGATCGAAGTTCTACGCTTCATAGTGCGTGCAAACCGCCTACCACGAGCAGGTTGCAAGCGCGGAGCATATAACCGACCGTGAGGTTAATATTCTTCTTCTCCACCACCTTGGAGACCTTCACCAGGCACTCGGCCGCCTTCTCCATGCTGTTCGCCAGCAGATAATTCTGGGACGCAAGGTCGTAGAACTTGCGAGCCTCCTCCTCGAAGTCCTTCTCCGCCTGCTGGATCGTCAGCTATCATGAGAAATGGCATATCAATCCTACAAGAGCGCACTTCTCGTACTTCGTGGCCGCGCTCAGCCAGTCCTCGATCTACACATCACTCCTGCTCCTGAGAATTACATCAATATCAATTCCCGCGCTCTTTTCATAGTAGAAAATAGCGTTCTCGAGATCCTGAGCAACGTAGTACGCTTGTGCTACGATTCACAACAATACACAAGTGCGAACCTGCTGCAAAATACTCGATTGTTGCGGAGTGAAGATCGGGCTTGCGCTTGAAAAAGCTTGTCTTCATGCTACACATCGAGCAAACGGGGTGCCACTTACCACTTGGTGGCGGCCTCAAGGTGCTGTCTCGCTTCTTCGATTTTTCTTGCCTTCATTCGTCAAAACGGCAGAGTTATGGAGGATGGAAGACCGCACTCGCTCGCCCCGCACAGTCAGCAGAATAACCGCTCCTCCCGCCTCCCTATTCCGTTTCTTACTATCTAATTGAGCACTACTCTTTTTCGATGAAAACTATTTTTCGCTTCAAGCCAACGGGAGATACGCTGAGATGCGACATTGATCACAGTATGACGGTTGGGGACATTGTGGAAAACCGTTTGCTTCCCGATCTTTATGTATCGACTCCCCATCCCCTTAAGAGTAGAATGGTGGATACTTGGACTCGCCGCGTCCGCTCGTCCTGCGTTATAAGGGGACCGTACTGGTTCCTACGAACTGCCTGTCGTACTACGATTACAAGAGCGGTGAAGAGATCGCCGTCGAGTTCGCTGATGTAAAGTCCATGTGTTCTCTTGACCCTAGGAAAACACCCCGGTGCCGCGTCCGGATTTTTCGATTGCTGGTATCCCTCTGAGCACTGGGTAACATGCAGCCATCAAGATGGCCAAGCTCCTCTACAACAACGACTTCTTCGGAGCGCTCGCGTACCTGCGAGACTCCATTGACAAGCCAGACACGCTGGTTCGTTGCCTGCAAGTGTACATCGCCAGTGTGAGCTCAAGTCCCTATCCACGTGTCAAATCACTCCGTAGAGCTGATTCCCATCGAGGAGGTTGTCGCCCCGCAGAAGAACCCCGCCAACTCGATCTTCAGCATCATCCCCAGCATCCTCTTCCGCTACGGCAGCGCGGACATCATCGCGCAGAACGCCATCGTGAAGTCGACGCTGCTGCTGCTGTCCTCGGTGCTGTCCTTCTACCCGCCGCAGCAGCTGGAGGCCACGACGCGGCACGCGTGCTGGATGGCGGTGCTGTTCGTGCTGGACAGCGCCGTGGGCACCTACAGCGCGGGCGTGCCGCACACCTACCAGCAGGAGCCGCCGTGCTACGACGAGGAGGGCCGCGCGACGCTGGTGGAGGTGCGCCGCCAGGGCGAGGAGGAGATGCTGATCATTGAGACGCTGCGCGTGATCGGGTATGTGGAGAGCCTTCTGTTCGGCTGCGAGGGCATGCTGGCGGAGCTGCAGAGTCCGTGCCTGCTGGAAACGATGACGCGCTTCCTGGAGTACGCGAAGGATCGTTTCGACCTGCTCTGTCTCCTCTTCTACAGCTACGGTGGCGCCGTGGCCAAGAGTGGGTGTGTGGCGGTGTGCTGAGGCGTAGACGGCGAGCTGCGCGACACGCCGCTGTCGCTGCTGATCGCGCGCACCATCGTGCAGAACTTCGAGAACTACTACACGGTGAGTGCGGCGCGAGGTGGTGAGGCGTAGTACTACATCAACTATCAGGAGGACTTCGCGCTGTGCGACGTGCTGGGCAACCGCCTGGACTTCTCCTCCTCCTTCACCTACTGCCTGGCGGCCATCGCCTCCAAGATGACGGGTTTGCGCCGTGGGGGTGTGTGAGTCGCAGACGCGCTGGAGGCGGTACTGGCGGAGGAGTCGCACTTCGCGTACACGCTGGTGGGCCTGCTGAAGCTGTTCAACTACTCCATCAAGACGGCCTGCAACGACACGGACCGCGGCGACTTTTTGCGCGGCCTGCAGAACATGCTGCGCCTGCTGTGCGTCCTCACCTACGACAGCAAGGTGGCGTCGCTGCTCATGCGCGACGAGATCGAGCTCGTCAAGGCGGAGATCGCCTGCAAGCGCAAGGGAGAGACACCGCCGCAGGAGGCGGAGGGCGCGGTGCTGCTGCTGAGCACGCTGCACGAGGTGCTGGTGGACCTGGCGGACAGCCCGGCGACGGTGCTGCTGGTGCTGAACGTGATTCGCAACGTGTCCTGCTGCAGTGGGCGCGAGGAGGGTGGGTGAGGCGTAGAAAAGGCCACGGCGGCGCTGAGCGTGCACAGCAAGTGGCTGGCGCTGAGCCTGCAGGCGCTGCGCAAGGAGCTGGAGAGCGTGTACAACGACGCGTCGGCCTTCCGCGTGGAGCAGGTGATGTTCATGCCGCAGGCGGAGGAGGAGGGCGACCCGCACCGGCTGATCGCGGCGCTGCTTAACAACCTGATGCGCACCGTCGCCAACGTGTGCTCCTTCCACCGTGCGGGCGTCGCTGGGAGCTGAGGCGTAGCCATGTTCGTCAACACGCTGATGGACCAGGAGTTCTGGGCCTCCGACGGCTTCCTGCACATGCTCACCACGGTGCCCTTCAACGCCTCGCTCGCCGTCACCACCTACGCGCTCTTCCTCTTCATCCTCGTCAACACGAGTGCGTCTTCACCCATCGCCTCATCCTCAGAGCGCGCCGCGCCGCGCGAGAAGATGCTGGAGGTGGTCGCCCACGCGCGCCAGGGCGTCAGTGAGGAGCGCGAGGAGATGGAGGAGCGCGAGGGCGCCATGGGCCGCCGCGCCGTGGGCGAGTACAACGTGCTGTTCGAGGAGGCCTCCGCCGCGCTCACGACGCTGGAGGCGGTGCTCGGCGGGAAGCGTGGGCGCGGGCAGGGAGCGTGAGGCGTAGAGGAGGCGAGCGTGGAGGGCGTGCGGCCGGCGCCAATGCCGGACGTGGAGATCTCGATCATCCGTGCGCGTGCGGGCGGCGCGTGAGGCGTAGTGTCCCCGGTGGCGGTGAGTCTGCAGTCGCTGCAGGCGACGTACGACGCGGTGGTGGCGCAGCTGACGCTGGCGTGCATCATCCTGACGCAGGAGAGCGCGACGGTGGACTACGACCAGGACCCGTCGTACGACATGTACCTGCCGCTGGACGCGCAGTGCAGCGCGCTGAACATCATCGTGGGCGCGGGCGCGGGGCGTGAGGCGTAGTTCGACGACCAGGACATCAAGAGCGTGGAGTACAACAAGCTGGTGATGGACCCCAACTCGCGCCTCGGCGAGCACATCAAGGAGCCCACCTGCACCATCATCCTCGTGGTAGGCGTCGCCGTCTCGCTGTGACCGTAGGCGCGTCTCACGCTCCAGCACGCGCACGACTCCATGATCCACACGCTGCGGCCCGCCAAGGAGCGCCTGCAGCGCAACCTCAGCCTCCACGCCGGCACTACGCTGCGCCGCGCGCTGTTCAACGCCTTCAACGAGCAGCCGAGCGTGCTGCCCGTGCTGGAGGAGGACAAGCCCACCAACGTGCGTGTGTCTGCCCCTGACATGCCCACCAACGTGCGTGTGTCCGATATTCCGACCAATGTGCGTGTGTCGGATATTCCGACGAACGTCCGTGTATCCGATACTCCCACCAATGTGCGTGTGTCCGATATTCCGACGAATGTGCGCGTGTCTGACAAGCCGACGAACGTGCGCGTGTACGAGGACGACGCGGTGACGAACGTGGTGGTGACGGACCCAGAGCGCGTGCGGAGCCGCGAGGAGCGCAACGACGCGCTGGAGGAGGAGGACGCGGTGGACTCGGTGCGCACGACCCTCGACGAGTCGATGATGCGCCAGACCTGCGAGCCGCTCCCGCAGATCCGCGAGGAGGAGAGCGAGGCGACGGAGCCCGAGCTGCCGCCCATCGCCGTGATGGAGTCGATCCCGAAGGAGGCGACGCACTCGGGCACGGTGCGCGACACGCTGCGACTGCTGGCGCGCAAGCAGGGCACGGTGGGCGTGGACAGCATGGAGGTGCAGAGCTTCCGCCTGGTGCTGCGCGACATCGAGCGCGAGAAGGCGTTCCGGCCGCTGGCGCGCGTGGTGAACCTGGAGGAGAACGAGAAGGCGGCGAAGATGAAGGTGAAGCGCATGATCCACCACCTGAAGGACGACCCCGAGAACCACCTGCACTCGCAGATCATCGTCGACTTCGTGGCGGAGCGCAACGCCGCCTGCGTGTGGTACGTGCTGCAGAATGTGGCGACGGACCTGTCGGGTGGGTGCGAGGTGCGGGCGTGAGGCGCAGACTTCACCGTGGACGACTACGAGGAGGTGCTGGAGGGCTGCGTGGCGCAGCTGCCGGGCATCCTGGCGAAGGCGGACTACGCGCGCGAGAAGCAGGACCTGACGCTGATCTTCAAGTACCTCACCGACTGCTGCATGATGAGTGGGCCTCCCGCGCGGCGATCAGCCCGTAGACTCCGTGCTTGTGCGTCTCGTCAGCACGCAGGCGCGCGCGTTCGTGCGCATGCTGGTCGAGTTCAACCGCCTGTACGCCACCGACGCGGAGGAGCAGTACCGCGCGCTGTTCCTGGACCCCGTGTGCGGCACGCTGGAGAACATCGTGTTCGAGGAGGACCTCGTGGAGGAGTGCGTCGACAACGGAATTGCCGATCTGTTCTGCGCCATGTTCGATGTGCCCTACCTCGTGTCCTCCTCCGCCACGCAGCAGCTGATCGTTTTCATCGCCGTGCTTCGGAAGTTCTTCCCTTCCTTCCGTACCTCTCCTCCCTCCGACTCACGCATAGCAGCAGATCAGCAAGAGGCTGTGGCAAACAAAATCGCCACGATAATCAATTCTGTGACGGATCCCACCTGCCACAGAAGACTCAGCCGTATCATTCAGTAATTCCGTTGTTTCGTTTCAACAAAGCATTCACTTAAGTTCGGACAAGAGGAGACACCAACACAACTAGATCGCCACGCATGAACAGTACCTCGATATCACGCGTGACGGCTTGCTTCTTTTCTTCATTTGTCTCGGGATCCACACTCGTAATGTACAGAATCTCCTTCGCGTTTGATAACACCATGTTTAAATGCTGGTCGAATGCCTACTTGCTAAACGCTCTTTCAACGTGACTACGAGCAATCTTCCGCGCACCTCCCGGTTATTCCGGCACTTTATCACGACATCCTCATCCAAACTGAGTCTGATCAAGTCCTATTGGTAACAAGCAGAGCGCATGAAAGTACCAAGGGCTGATTGACCGCGCTGCTCATGCTCCTTTTCTACTCAAATACTGTCAAAAGAAGGGGACAGAAATCGGGGCCGTTTTTTGGATGACTAACAGATTTCATTAAAAATGTCGAATTCTACGGATGCAACAGGGTTGAGCTGGATTCATGGCGTCGGCGCGGCCGCTGTCACGTCGGTTACTGCCGCCACAGTGGGTACTGTGGGCGCGATAGGATCCCTCCTTGGATGCACTTCGACGGGTATTGCTGCTGGCAGTGCAATGGCTGGTATGATGAGCACTGCTGCTACTTCGGGCGTTGGAATGGGATTAGTATCCGCTCTTCAGTCGGCGGGCACTGTCTTCGCTGCTGCAACGGGTGGGAGCGCTGTGTCTGGCCACTGGAGCGGTTGCTGCGCCACTTCTTGTTGGTGGTTACTATGTTGTTAAGGCAGCAGGGTATGCCTAAGTGTATGATCGTCTGTTTGTGCTACACGCCTTCAGATTCGTGATTAGAAAGGATGTTCCGTTGATGAAAAGCAGTCCAATACGTGGTGACTGAGCTGCAACTATGCGTACATTTGAACCGTCATCCTCAATAATCCTTCCGCGCACTTCCTGCTCCATGATATGCTGAGCCGATTGGGCAATAGCAGAAAGCCAAAACGCTTCATTCACTAAAACCTCTTCAGCAGCGTTCCACTCGTCATACTCATGCATACAGCATGATGCATAACCGCCTAACAAAAACGACCCAAAACAGGCGCCACAAAAAGTCCCCATTTTGGCAAGTCACGAAAAACCAAAAAGCGCTGGAAGATTGACGCCATGAGTGAAAAAGAATCGCCAACCGTGCAGAATGAGCTCGATCTGGATTCGCTCGTCAACCAGCTGAGCGCATCGACCGAGTACAACGACCTGCGGCAGAAGATGAACAAAATCGAGAAATCGAAGGTACCTCTCTCCCCACTGCCCAATCAGCCGATAGACGAAGGTGTCCGCCGCATTGCCCAAACTACAGCGTGAAAAGCTCGAGAGAAAGGTTGGTTCACCTTGTCAGTGTGATGGGTGTAGGTGGCCTATGAAGACTCGAAGGAAAAGATCAGCATCTGGAATGGCATCGTGATAAAGAACCGAAAGGAGGAGTTCGCTCGCTTCGAAGACGCCGAGCCGGAGCGCATCAAGCTCTCCTCGGACGCAATGAACGCCAAGTTCCAGCCCTCGACCGACATGGAGAAGGAGATCGATGTGGTAGCCGTTTCAGCCCCATTTGACTGTAGATCCTCGAGCAGAGCGAGATGAAGGAGAAGAGCGTCCGCGACAAGGAAAGCCGCGATTTGGAGATGAACAAGCTGAGCGTGGAGGACGTGAAGGCGCGCAACGAGGAGCTGGCGCGGATGAAGACGCTGCTGTTCTACCAGGAGCAGAAGAACAAGCGCATCAACAAGATCAAGAGCAAGAAGTACCACAAGATCCGCAAGCGAGCGGAGGAGCGTCGCGAGGAGAAGATGCGCGAGATCCTGAAGCAGACGGACCCCGAGCGGTACAAGGAGCTGCTGGAGAAGGACGCGGTGAAGCGCGCGAAGGAGCGCATGTCGCTGAAGCACAAGAACACATCCAAGGTGGGCGCGGCGCGGGCGGCTGAGGCGTAGTGGATCAAGCGCGCGCTGCAGCACGGCGGAATGAGCGACGCGATGACGCGCGTAGTGGCGGGGCGGGGCGTGAAGGGTAGGAAGCGATCAACGAGCAGCTGCGCGAGGGGGAGAAGCTGCGAGCGAAGATGCAGGGAGAGGAGGCGAGCAGCGAGGAGGAAGAGGCGACGAAGGAGGAGCTGCTGGAGGACGCGGAGGCGGTGCTGCGCGAGATCGACGCGGACAAGGAGCAGGAGCATCGCGGCGTGTTCCAGTGCGTGTGCGGCGCGGGCGTGAGGCGTAGGATGGAGTTCATGAAGCGCGCGGTGGAGCGGCAGCGACAGGAGGCGCGGCAGGAGGCGGAGCAGCTGATCCAGGCACTGCAGGAGGAGAAGGAGTTCGACGAGGAGGAGAAGGAGGAGGAGGAGCCGGCGGGGAACGCCGCGATCCTGTCGGCGCTGGCGGAGGGCGGCGTGCGGCGGCAGAAGAAGAAGGGCAAGAGTCTGGAGGTGACGGAGCACATCGCCCTCGGCGCGGACCGCAGTGCCAGTGGTGCCAATGGTGCCAGTGGTGCCAGTGGTGCCAATGGTGCCAGCACGGGCCCGCTGTTCACGGCGCCGGCGGTGCCGAGCGTGTTCGGGGACGCGGAGGCGGTGGGCGGCAGCCGGCTGCTGGAGGAGATCAGCGACGCGGAGTCCGAGCCAGAACAATCAGAACAGCCTGAAGAGAAGGCAGAACAGAAATCAGAACAGAAAGCAGAACAGAAAGCAGAAGAGACAGAGAACCCGTGGCTGGCGGCGGCGACGGACAACGTGAGCCACAGCGCGGCGCGGCGGGCGGAGGAGAAGGCGGAGGAGGCGGTGGACGTGCAGGCGGCACTGGCGAGCCTGGAGCAGAAGGCGCCGGCGAAGCGGTCGCGCGAGGTGGTGAAGGGCGAGCTGGGCTTCGAGGAGCTGGGCCAGAGCGAGCTGCTGGGCATGGCCTTCGAGGACGCCAGCGCGGAGAA
The DNA here is from genome assembly GCA_027406405.1 of Blastocystis sp. subtype 1. NCBI lineage: Eukaryota > Bigyra > Opalinata > Blastocystidae > Blastocystis > Blastocystis sp. subtype 1. The sequence continues at coordinate 101,410 of JANPWL010000005.1, forward strand.
GGAGTTCCAGGAGGCCAAGCAGAAGGAGGTGGAGCAGGCGCTGGAGGCGGCCAAGCCCGTCGTGCTGGACGGCTGGGGCTCGTGGGCTGGAATCGTGGGGGCGTGGGGGGCGAGTGAGGGTTAGGGCGCGCCGCAGCCGAAGAAGCCGCGCGTGGCGGCGCCGGCGAAGGTGCCCGAGCGCAGCGACGCGAAGCTGAAGCACGTGATCATCAACCAGAGCACGGGCGCGAAGCAAAAGGACTTCGTGGTGGAGGGCGTGCCGTTCCCGTTCACGTCGCGCGAGCAGTATGAGCGCGCGATGCGGCAGCCGCTGGGGCGGGAGTGGAACTCGAGCGTGTCCTTCGCGAGCCTGAACCAGCCGGAGGTGAAGACGCGCCGCGGCACGATCATCGAGCCGATCAAGCTGCCCAAGCGGAAGAGTCGCTTTTAGTGTCCCTTTATGGAGTGTTTGGTTCCAAACGACGGAGTGGAAGAAACAGGGCAAAAGACCATAATACATAAACAGACTAGATGTCGTCCAGAATCACATCGAACGCCTTCTCGCACGTCACGGCGATGATCTCGTTCCAGTGGTCCACTACGCCTCACGCCGCTTCCTAACCCGCACTCCCCTTCGTCAGCGCCACCTTCACCAGCGTGCCGATCGCCTCGTCGATGGCGATGTAGTTGCACCGCAGGTAGTAATCCTGCATGAAGTACGCCGCGCGCTTGCTGATCTCCACCTGGTCGCCCAGCAGCTCCTCGCACACGCGCCGGAACACGCGCGTCACCACCGGCTTCAGGAACGGCGTCAGGTACAGCGGCGGCGACGACGACAGCAGAATCTCCAAAAACCCGATCAGCGCGATGGTCTGCGGTGGACGCGGTTAAGCAAGCCTACCTTCTCGGAGTGGCCACGGGGCCAGTGCTTCAGCACGAAGGCGTAGAAGGGCGCGATGAGCGCGGGCGCCACGGAGAACAGCGACACGGTGCAGGCGGCCACGGTCTCGGTGTACTTCTCGATGGTGTCGCGCGACCGCACGAAGCACTCTACACTGCGCAGCAGGCGCTGTGCCCGCGCCGTGTAGCGCTGCGCCAGCGAGGCCGAGGTGGGCGGCAGCATCGCCACGTCCGTCTTGAGCGACTACGGGTGAAGGTCCTCACTGGAAGCCACCTCCACGAGGGCGTGGAACAGCCCCACGTAGCGGTGCACGCCGCCGATCTGCTTCTGCACCGCCGCGAAGTCGTCTACGCCTCAGGGCCCGCGCCCACGCCCACCGTCCGGGCTGAACTGCGTCTCGCGCTCGTCCAGCACGAACTGCAGCGCGAACTGCGCCAACCGGCCGGCGACCAGCGCCTCGAAGTCCAGGCTTTGGGCGGCGAGCGCCTCCAGCAGCGCGCTGCGACTCGACGCGCCGTAGGGCGACTCGAAGCGGAGCTCGTACAACAGCGCGGAGACGGTGGCCGTGTCGAAGAAGAAGGCCACGTCGTCGGCGTCGTCGGGAGGCATCTGGGCCTTGCGGAGGACGATCTCGAAGAGCATGCGATGCAGCTCTTCCTTCTGCTTCGGCGGTAGTGCCGATTTGGTGGGGACGGAAGAGGCCCCGCTCTGGAAGAGGGAGTCGTACAGGTCGTCCGCCGCGTCGTGGAAGTCTTCGACTAGGATTGAGAAGGAGCGGTCAAACGCACGGGTCGGTCCCTTCACGATAGGCTCTTTGGCTTCGAGCGAGAGCGGGGGAATCTCTTCTTCAACGGGTTTGGGCTTGGGCGTGAGAATGGGGGAGCGAGTCATTTGGAGATCGAAGCTGTGCTTACGCTTCGTCTCCACCTTGGGCGTAACGGCGGGGGACTCGGACACCAGTTCGGACTCGTAGGAAGAATAGGCATCGACGTTCTCGGCCGTGTAGTCGTCCAGCGCTTCGGAAATGGCTTGCTGAATATCCAGCTTCTTCTTCTGCCTCCTCTTGGCAAGGGCTGAGGGTTTCGCCGGCTTTCCGCGAGACTGCTTGGCGAGCACGTTCTTCTTGGTCCTCGACAATGAAGAAGTGTCGATGGATAGGAGGAGGTCCTTCTTTCGATTCATGGCGAAATGCTCAACAGTTCAACGCGCAAACGCAGGAAATCAAACAGTACTGGGAGAAGAAGAGGGCGGAGGGGAAAAATGCGAAGAAGAGAAGATGGAATGGAACACTGCCTTCTTGACGAGCCCGCTCTTTTGCCGGAGCGAAGAGGAACGAAAAGAAGCAGAGGAGTGTGGAGCGAAAAAGAAGAAAAGAAGCACACAGTGGGACTTGAACCCACAATCTCTTGCTCCGTAGGCAAGCGCCTTATCCAATTAGGCTATGCGTGCTTGCTTTGCTTCTCTCCCCTACCCCTTTAAGACTGCGTCCAACAAACAACCCAGTACGGATTCATGTTATAGATGTCATCTAACGGGGGCGGCAGCATGTTGTCGCTCCGCAACAGGAGCAGCTCCTCCTCCCCGGGTACCAGCTCCAGGTGGTAGGGGAGCGGCACTTCGGGCGGATCGGCGAGGATGTCCACGGGGTGCCTCTCCGCGCACTCCATCTTGTCGATGCCCCGGTCGCTGGGCGGGAAGTACTCCTCCCGGAAGGCGGGCTTCACCTCCTCCGGGCCCTGCTCGTTCTTCTTCAGGTAGGTGAAGTGGTACGGGTACATGGGCCCCTACGCCTCACTCCATCTCTTTTGAATTCACGTGCCACGTACGCTGCTCCTTGCGGAAGAGCACCAGCTCGCCCTGCTCGCTCCACAGGAGGATGCTGCGGCCCGACGGGTGGAACGCGCCGCACACCAGGTGCTCCTTCGGCTCGCGGTAGATCGCCACCTCCAGCTCGCCCTCCAAGGGCAGCAGGTAGAACACGGGGCCCTCCAGCACGTAGGCCTCGGGGACGGCCAGCAGCAGGCGGTCGCGCGGCAGGTAGTCGATGGCTTTCCAAGAGGGGTCGTTGACGGAGTCGCGGTAGGAGGACTGCACCTCCAGACTCGGCAGCGACAGGGTGAGCAGCTCGTTGCGGCAGGCGACCATGCACTTGTGCTCCGCGTAGTCGACGACGATGCGCTGGCGGAGTGGCGGCGAGGGCTTGACGGCGACGCTCGACAGGATTTGCTTGTTCGGCTGAATGAGGTAGATGTGGCCCGGAATCCAGAGGAGAATGAGGCCGTCCACGCCAGCGAACTGGGCGAAGGAGGGGATCGTCCCCTTCTTCGTGGCGTCGGTCTTCACCAACTCACGGTAGCTAATTAACACCTCGTGCGAGTCCGGATCGAGCTTCAGCAGGATCAGCTTATCGAGACATGTGACGACGCAGGTCCGGTCTTCGGTGGGATGGGGCATGAGGGAGTTGAGTGCCTGGTCGAAGCTAAGATGGAGGAAGAGAGGGACGCACTACGTGAAGTTGCGATGACTCTTCTTGGTGCCGTAAACGTCAATGAAGAAGCCGTTGCAGTCCACGATAAGGTACAGGTGCGTGTTGCTGGCGGACCACTCCAGAAAGACACTGTGGTGGACACTGGTCCGTCCATTGGATTTGGGTTGGAAGAAGAGCTGATCGAAGGTGTTCACGAGGATGTCCTGACTGTCCCAGATGGACAGCGAGTAGTCGGTGTGGACGACGGCGAGGAAGCGCCCATCGCGCGAGTACTTGGCCAGAAGCACGGGGCGCGAGGGGATGCGCTTGTCCTGGTAGAATTTGGGGAGCTCCACGTCCTCTCCCATGAGGAAGGTGAATAGTGGGAATCCCTATCCTTCTCAGGAAGAAGATGAATACTGGGAAGTCATACAAAAAGAGGAAACAAACAGGAGAACCACGTAAAAGCAAAGTTATGACATATTACAATCTTTCTTCTCGGCGTGCGTACGCGCGTGGATGCCCCCGTCCTTGTTCAGGCACTCCTTACAGAGCCGGTAGTCGTCGTTGTGACGGCACACGAAGTACTCGTCGTAGAGCACGCGCTCGCAGGAGTCGCAGAGGTCGAGGAAGGGGTCGGGCACCTTGTGGAAGATGAACTCCATCACCATCGAGGTGGACAGGATGCTCTGCCGCAGCGTGTCGAACTGCAGGAAGTTGCCCTGGCACAGCCGCAGGAACTCGTGCCGCTTGTCCAGGAAGGGGAACGAGATCCGCGGGTCGCGCTCCACCACGGGCGGCAGCCGCGGCGCCTGGATGGGCGACAGCAGGTGCGGGTGGTACAGGTTCTACGCGTCACGCCGCGGCCCGTCGCCCACGCGCTGCGCGCACCGCGCGCACAGGAAGAAGGGGGTGTTGTGCTCGAAGCAGTCGTCGCAGCGCACGCCGCCGCCGACGATGACGCGCGCGCAGTAGCTGCAGTAGGGGCGGAGATAGACGGTCATGAAGCGGCAGGGGTTCTCCAGCATCGACTTGGCGTAGCGGCGCAGGAACTCCGAGGGCAGCTGCTGGATGTTGTCCTGCAGGATGCGGTCCTTCAGCTCCGCCTTGTTCTTCGCCGACAGCGACGCCGCGTGCGACAGCCCCTACGCGTCAGCTCGCCCGCCCTCGCCCACCGAGCGCGGCGTCTTCGGCTTCTGCGCGTCCTGAAAGATCTCCTTCAGCAGGTCCTCGCCGATGTACGGCAGGTAGTCGCCCTCGAAGTACGGCAGCGTCAGCAGCAGCACGCGCTCCAGCTCCGAGAACCCGCCCGCCGGCGCGACCGGCGCCATCTGCGCCATCTGGGCCGTGGAGGCGGCTGGCCGCGGGGAGGCGTCGCCCGGGAGCGTGGCGGAGGTGGCGGTGGAGAGCGAGGACAGCTCCGAGGAGCTCTCCGACTCGTTGTCGTTGTCGTTGCTCATCTCCGACTCGTAGTCCGAGGACTGCGGCGACTGCGGCGGCGCGCAGGCGGTGGACTGCACGCGCTCCAGCACGGACTCGGGCAGGTCGGTCTCCTTGGGGCCGTGGATGGACAGGCACTGGATCTGCCGCTGGATGACGTCGGGGTTGTTCGTGTGCAGCGCGTTCATGTGCAGCAGCTCGTCCAGCTGGCACGTGATGTGGCTCACCGTGCCCTGCGCCGCCGCCGTCGCCAGCAGGCTGCGGTACCAGTTGATCAGGTGGTCCGCGTTCGGCGTGCGCTGGTCGCGCGGGTGGTGCGAGAAGATGTAGTCGTCCCCGCGAGAGGGCGGACACGCCCAGATGTGCGCGCGGCAGAAGCCGCGGTCCTTGGCGTACTGCAGGTAGGCGCTGAGGATGGCGTGGTAGACGGGCGTGCGCAGCGAGCGCGGCGACAGGAAGTGCACACTGTCCAAGTAGGAGATGTACACGCAGCGCTGGTTGGCGGCCGGCGCGCGCTCGTCGAACTCGTGCACGTACAGCACGAAGAGCAGGATGTCCACGCCGTTGCGGTGCTGGAAGAACGCGATGCACTTGCTCTGGTAGGGGATCGTTAGGGAGGGTGCGTTTGTCGTGTTCGTTGTGCCAGCCATGCCCGTAGTGCCAGTGGTGTTCGTCGCATTCGTTGTATTGACGGGCACCGTGGAGGTGTACATGGGGGCAAGGGCGGGCTTGACGGCGACGCTGGTGCTGATGTTGCTCACCACGCGGATCACCAGACTCGCCTTCAGCTGCGCCAGCGCCTCGCGCGAGGGCCGCATGCGTGCCGGCCACTTCTGCACCTCCGCGTCCACGCACGCCGCCACGCGCTCCGTCAGGTAGTCGCTCAGCGGGCAGCGCGCGATGGCCTGCGCGCCTCGCAGCGGCTTGGGCACGCGGTGCGCGTCCTCCATGAGACAGATGGGGCAGACGTAGGTGGAGGAGGCCTGCCGCGGGTGCACCAGCCCGCAGACGCAGTGCATCCACTCGCGACAGCGACTACACTGGATCCACGACTCGGGGAACACCTCGTCGTTCTTCTTCCGCACGAACAGGTTCTTCCGCTCCGCCTTGTCCATGCCCGCCACCTTCTTCGCGTAGCACTTCTGGCAGTACCGCCCCTTCTTCCCGCGGATGATGTAGTACGTCGCGTTCCGCAGGATGCGCTCGTGGCACTCGCCGTCGCACACGTACACCGGCGGACTGTACTTCAGGCACTTCTCCCCGCACAGCCGGCACGGGTACCCGTGGCACGACGAGCAGCAGTGCGCGCTCTGCGTCGCGCGGTTCTGCTCCACGCGGGCGCGGATCTTCTCCAGCTCCGCGTCCATCAGCTTCAGCAGCGACGTCGCGCACACCGCGATGAAGTGCGTCGGCGGGTTGAACTTCTTCGCGTTCTGGAACACCAGGCGGATGTCCGCCACAAGATCGCGCGACGACGTGTACTCGCCGCACGCCAGCCGGTCGCGGATCGTGCCCAGGTCCAGCGGCTGCTGCACGATGCTGTAGTACGTGGGCAGGTTCTGCTTCTCCGGATCCACCGGCACGTTGAAGATGCCGTGGTTGTCCTTGTGCTGCATCAGCATCTGCAACAGCGGGCCGTAGAACGTGCTCACGTACCGCGCCTTCAGGAAGTTGATGTACGCACCCAGCTGCTCCTTCGTCATCGTCGAGAGCAGCGGGTTGTACTCACTGCAGCGGCCCAGGTAGTACTCCACGCGCATGTGCACGAAGTCCCCCTTCGCGGGGGGAACACTCACTCGATGCACCGTCTTCTGCGCGTTCGCCGCCGACTTCCGCGTCGTCTGCTGCACCCGAGCGCGCTTCCGGTTCACGGCTTGCTGCTCGATGCGCATCCGTTTGCGCGCCACCGACGGCGACAGGAAGGACATGATGCGCTGCGTCACGGCGCAACCGGGAACAGGACACTTCCCAAAATCGCACTGACATGAAATCGCGTGCTTCACCAATTTCACAAACTGCTCTTTCGGAGTGAACTCCGATCCCTCATCTCTTTTCCTTGCCTCGGCGCGTATTGAATTTGAATCCACAGGGTCCACTTTCAATCAAATCGCGAGTTAAACGAGAAGGGAAACAGCGGGCCGCAACAGAAACTCAATTCGTGCAGCTCCTATCTGTATTAATGAAAACCGCAAAACCTCCATTCATGGTTCCTCACGGCGGAATAGGAAGGGGAGAACGAAGGGTCGCTCGCCTTGCCCAATAGCCGCACCCCTTTCGCCATGATCGCCGGAATTCCGCCGTGCCTTTTCTTCTCATGCATTTTTGATAGACTGGATGTGTTCTGTGTGAAAATCGAGACAGTCATAGGGGAGGAAAGTGGGGGGAGTGAGCTGAGTGAGAAGGGGTGATGGATGACAGTGTTGGATGAGAAGGGTGTAAACGGAAAGAGAGTGGATTGTCGAGGCGATAGGGAGTGTGTAAAGGAAAAAGGAACTGCGATGAAACGGGTTTGTGGCGGAGTGCGGGCAATGACTTACCTGCGCTCTCCCCTCGCGATTGAGGGACGACTTATTGCCGTGATGGTGTTGTTGTCGATCAGCACACAACCGCACAGAGAGTTGTCCGGTTGAAACTAGGAATAAATGAAAAGCGTGAAACAAACCATAGAATGACTGTTGATGGTGAGCAGCGTATCGTCCATTCGGAGAGAAACACCCTCCTGGATACTCTCGTGGGAACGGATGATGAAGGACAATCCATTTGCTTTCATGAAGCGTTCCACCTCCTTCTTCCCAAAAGCCATCTGCTCGGTCCGTCGTTTCTCTCCATTTTGTTCACTGCTGAGCACCGGAGTGGAGGCCAGGAGCGCAACGACGTTCCGGATGATCCACTGGTGATTGAGCGCGTTGGCGGACAGCGACGGGTCGAACGGGCAGGGAATCTGATCAATGTCAGCGAGAAACACGGGGTCCTGCCGCCCAACAGAGCAGGGGATCCCTCCGTGGGCGCAGAAAACGCAGTCATCGATGACCGCGGCAAGTGGCAGGTGATCAAACACTATGTTGATTTGATCCCACAACTACGCGTCGCACACTCCCTCCAAGCCCACCTCCAACGCTGTGCCTTTAGGAAACCGCTCCTTCAGCTGGCTGAGCAAGCAGCGATGCGGAGCGCCCTGCGTGCAGCCCTACCCGTCAGCAAGACAGCACAGCGTCACGTTTACGAACTTCACCTCATGATTCCCACGAAGGAGAAACACCTTCTCCGGATAGCAGGCTTTCTGGACAAAGAGATAGGACAGGAGCTCGAGACTGAAGGCGCCGTAGTCCACGTAGTTGCCCAGGAACAGAAAGATGCCGGGCGTGAGGTGGATGCCCAACGGCCACAGGGTGCTTGAAAACAGCCTCAGATCGTCCATGCTTCCGTGAAGATCGCCGAATACATATGCAGGGGATTGCAGTCGAAGAACCCGTGACTCCAGTGCGAGGATGTCACCTAGGGATGAACAGAGGAGCGATGGCCGACACATCGAGTCACAAAGACGCCGAAACTGGCACACGAAATCGGGTGATGAGAAGAAGGGGGAGGGAAGAGGGAGCATGCACTGCTGGATGAAGGCTTCCTGGGAACTGCACTCGTCCATCTCCTGACTCTCCATCAATTTCAGGGATCTTGCGCTCGTCATCCTACAGATGAGTTGATAATAGTCAGTAACAACCGCAGAATGTTGTGCTTTTCCAGTTTGTTCGGATAGAAGGTATACACGGTAGGAGCGATCGAAAAGTACTTTCTCTCTCGCCTCCTCTCCATTCGTTCCACGAACTCCCTTTGGAGTCTCTCGAGCTCATTCATCATGCTTTGGCAATTTGGGCATGGAATATACATATGGGTCGTGGGAACAATGTAGGCCTCGTCTTCCTGATTGGGTTTCCGTTCCTCAGTACAATCGAGATCCATTCGGCTTGATTACGAGGATGATGGAATGGATTGGGTGACGAGAGGCGAGATATAATACAACCAGCAGGGAATGGGGGAGGATCATGACATGTCATTGAGAATGGGCGTTTCGTCGTGTGTTGATTGGTTGAACCAGTATTGGGTAATGCAACAAACACAAAAGGATGCATCATCCTTCTCCTCGTCCAGCGAGGACAGGTTCTGGTGGCTGATCACCTTCTGGATCTGCTCGTCCAGTTCCGGACTAATCACCGTTCCCGTCTCGAGAAGCCGTTTCAGAGCGTACTCCAGGTCCTTCGCCTGCGCTCGGATGTCCTGCAGCTTTTGTTGCGTCCTCTCTCTCTCCTTCATCCTACACATCAGCTCCGGATGCCGTGCTCACAGCTCCTCCAAACTCATTCCCGAGTCCGTCAATTCTTTGCTGGTCGCCTGCTTCTCGTTCGCCTCCTTCTCCTGCAGATACAGCTGTGTGATGCGCTGGTACTCTGCCGAGAAGAACTTGAGCTTGTCGTTCAGACCGTCCAGCTCCGCCTGCAGCCGCGCCTTCTCCTTCTCCGCCTCTTGCAGATCCGCCATGGACTGGACGGAGACGCAACTATCCGGAGTGAGGGCCGAACCATCCGCAGGAGGGTGCTTCCGCGAAAAGGACTGGAGCCGGCACTGGATGTCGCGACTGGAGGAGATCATTCTTCGCAGTGTGGTCATGTGAGGCTGGATGACCTGCACAGGAACTCCATACTGCGTCACATCGTTGAAGAGAGAGGTCAGGCGGTTGGAAAAGGCGTTCAGCATGAGCAGTTGCTGCTGCGTCATCTTCACGGGGTAGCTGTCAATGTCGCTTTGCGAAAGCAGGTGATCTTCGTCGAGATTCAAGCTAGAATGAAGTCGGAGAGAAGAGACTACTTCATTTCCCCATCGACAGCCATCTCCCCGCTTTCTCCGTCATCGATGTCATTCTTGAATATATCGTTCACGATAGATTCCAGAAGCACATCGTTTCCCACGGTATCCGTCTCGCTTGGGGCGTTCAGCAATTCCTCACTTCTATCCATAATGCAACGAATCAATCACTACAGGGAGAGTTCGGGAACATAACCGGATAGGATTTCTTCCGCCTGCTGCGATAGACAGGGTTTTCCGTCAAGAATGCGGATGTGACAATGATATGAGTCCGAATCGGTGTGCTCCTTCTGCCAGCGGCGAAATAGGGAGATCCCGCTCTGTAACGAAGGGTTCTGCTTCACCGTCTTCAGGTAGCAACGCATGTGTGTTGCCTCCATTTCAAATACAATGTATGGAGTGGACTCCAATTGGAATTGAGTTTCAGAAGAGTGTGGGATCCCACCGTTTCAAACTGTCATACACATGCACATTTCCCTAATGATAACCGCGGTTCTGTGGATTCCACAGAAGATACAAAAACGCACTTCCATTTGATTGTGAATGGCAAATCCGCTTGTTTACCGTGGGTACACAATTGTCTGCTGATAACTAGTTCTTCTTGTTGTTGGTGTCTTCTGCAGCACTCTCCCTTCTCGTATTCCCCAACTATCATGACTGACACATAGAAAACGATGTGAGAAGTGAACCCAGCTGCAAGATTGTTGATGACAAGGGTGTGGAGTACACTTCTGTCTCCCTCGTCTATCGTGTCGAAACGATGCGACTGAAGATCAAGTGTGATGACTTCATTAAGTCTGCTTCTTCTTCACCCCGCTTGCCCGACAATTGCAGACTGTCCAACGAGGGCTCGTTGTCTCTGGAGCTATTGCATATGCAGCCTATGACGAGCTACAATATTACGATTGTTGGCTATAAGAGCAATACGACGATTCCGTTCTCTATTGCCGGTACGCAGTGCAAGTATGGCGACATCACGTACATGGACTCGATTGGAACCGCAAACTTGACGGTTTCCTACAATGATACTGTGTTTTTCACCGGAGGCCGATTCCACTATTTCTGCATCCCGCTGGTGCCAATCCAGTACCACATGGAGTGTATCAAGGGTCCGTATCACCCCATCTGCACGCTGACTGTCCGCCATGGCAATGGCGAGATGCTGTTCGATCGCCGGATGATGGAGGGAGAAACGATCGAGGGAGAGTTCGAGGCCGTCGCGACACGTCCTCCACAGACCTCCATGCAGCGCTTCATCGCGCTGCCCGCGGACAACCAGCACTTCTTCTACCCCGACTTCGACGGCATCGTCGGGAACCTCACGCTCCACACCGAGGGCCACAAGTCCCTGCACTACAACGGCCAGCGCTTCGAGCTGGAGAGCCCGCGCGGGGGCATCGAGGTGTACACCGTCACGGCGGCCAACGCCTTCGGCAGCACCTCCTTCGACCTGACCGTGTGCATCGAGACCTGTCCCGAGGGCATGAACTTCCAGTGCCTGGACTCGCTGTCGGTGCAGCCGCCCGAGTACTACGAGGTGACTTCCGTGCAGGGCCAGCACACCCACTCCTTCCAGGATGCGCCCACCAACTGCTTCTGCTCCCCCGACGGCGAGCTGAAGCTGCACATGGCGGCGACGGACGGTCGCGGCTACGCCACGACGAGTCCCGTGGTGGTGAGCGACCTCGAGGGCGTGGTGGCCCAGTTCCACATTCCCCGTGGCGCCGTGGAGGACACGCGCACGCTGCGCTTCCGCCCGGTGCGGGCCGAGGGCAGCGCCTTCCGCTTCTTCAAGGGCGCGGCGGTGAGCGGCTGGAACGCGCCGTCCTTCAACGACGCGGCGTGGGCGGAGGGCGTGCAGGGGCAGTGGGGCGCCTTCCCGGCGGAGCACTCGGCGTTCTTCCGCACGCGCGTGGCGCTGGGCGGGACGGCGGGCTACGAGGGCGTGAGTCTGAAGGCGGTGGTGAACGGGCTGTGCGACGTGTACCTGGACGGCGCGCTAGTGGCGCACATCAACGCCACGACGACGCTGACACACCGCAAGGTGCTGCCGCTGGCGCTGTTCGGCAAGCAGTCGGTGCTGGCGGTGCAGGTGGCCTCACCCACGAACGCCACCATCGTCTTCGACCTGTCGCTGGACCTGGTCGCCTCCATGTGCCTGCTGCAGTCCGTCGATGGCACGGCCACCAGCGACGACCCGAAGCCCTCGCACATCAACAAGCCGATCGACGCCTTCTCGCTGTACCGCAGCACGACGTGGAAGACGGAGGCGTTCCCCGTGACGCTGGACTACCGCTTCGCGAACGACGACCTGGCGGTGGTGAACCGCGTGACGATGCGCAACATGGAGGGCGTGGTGCTGCGCAAGTTCCGCATCCAGGGCCTGGCGGGCGACGAGGTCGTGGACCTGTTCAGCTACGAGGGCGACCGCTTCATGACCTACGGCAAGGAGCAGATCCTCGCCTTCGAGAACGCGCGCGCCTTCTCCGCCTACCGCTTCGTCTTCCAGGAGAAGCGCGGCGAGGGCGCCTTCGAGATCGGCGGCATCCGCCTGCTGTACTGCCCGCCCGCCACCTGTCCGAAGAAGTGGGGCACCCCCCTCTCCCCCGCCGGCACGGCACTCTTCAGGAACTGTCCCATGGGCTCCACGGGCGTGTACGCTCGCCGCTGCGAGGACGCGGACGGCTTCGTGAAGTGGGTGGACGACAAGTCGACATGCCTGGCGTCGCTGCCGCAGCAGGGCATATCCTTCGTGGACTGGTCGTTCCGGATGACGCGCCTGTACTACACCGACTGGCCGGACGTGAAGGAGAAGTTCATCGCGATGCTGCTGCGCCACATCACCGTGTTCCGCGAGCAGATCGCCGTCGTGCTGGTGCGCGACCGGACGGAGGATGAGGTCCCCGTGACGCAGGTGTACCTGCGCTTCGCTGTGAACAGCCGCATCGGCGACTACATCCAGTACTCGTTGGACTTGTATCGCGACGACTTTGATACGTGGGTGAAGAGCGAGGTGGGCGACAGTTACGAGTCGTCCATCGTTGGAGATGTGAAGCTCCGCAACCCCGTGAACTACACGATGATTGGCGTGTGCGCCCTGGTGGCTCTCGTCGTCATCATCTTGGCGATTGGCTGGTACCGCGCGCATTTATCGGTGAAGGAGATGAAGGGAAAGAAGACGCTGAAGCGCGTGGAGAACAGCGAGACTGGCGTTGGCTCGACTCTACTGGCAGTGGAGTGGGGTGTTTGTTGCAACAAAGGCAATCCTTTTCATACAGAATGGAGTTGATTCTTCAAGCATTGTCACATGCAACACGAATTACATGAATGAAATGGGGTAATTTGAGTAATGAAAGACGAAAAGGAACAGCAAGCCACACCCACATCATCTCCCATCTCCCACTCCAACCATCTTAGAAACGATCCACTAAAAGAAGTCGTTACAAATCCCACACTCGTGAACACACACTCCATTCGGGAAAGGAAACAAGAAAAAGAAACTCTCCCAGACGGGGTTGAACCGTCGACCTTGCGGTTAACAGCCGCACGCTCTAACCAACTGAGCTATGGAAGACCTACTTTGTGGCCATTGCGGTGCACCTTGAGTACTGAAATGCTCTTTAGGAGAACCACAGTTTAATCAACAATGAAGGGGAATATTCTCTTGACTGGTTGGACTTGGTGAGGAAGAGTGATTCTGAGGCGGAAACGGCTTCATCGGATCTCATACGGCTGTTGCGCTCATCGAAAGTGGCTACGAAGTGACTATCCTGGATAATCTCTCGAATTCCAAGTGCGATTCTTGTGTAATGATAATGGCTTAGGCTAGGTTGCTTCGAGGCGATCAAGAAGGTGGCGAAGCCCGCCGAGGGACAGCTGCATTTCGTGGACGTCGTCACTATGGGAAGTCGTTACGGCTAGTGTTCTCTGCTGGATTACAACGCCGTTGATCAGGTGTTCGATTCCTATCCCAATATTGAGGCCGTCATTCACTTTGCCGCTTTCAAGCATGTGGGAGAGTCGCAGAGCAAGCCCCTGGAGTATTACGAGAACAACCTGTGCGGCTCCATCAACCTCCTCAAGGCGATGAGAAAGCATAACGTGAAGCGTCTGCGTGCGGTGAATGGGCTTGGTGTCATCGGTAGTGTTCTCGTCCTCCTGCACGGTTTACGGCGATGCCGTGTGCCCGTTTGATGAGAACACGCCTACCGGTCATGTTGTCGTGGCTGCTTGGTGTGATGTGTAGGGCATTGAGCATCCGTATGGCGAGACGAAGTTCATGATGGAGCGCATCTTCAGCGACGTGTACAAGCAGGACAACGAGTGGTGCATCACCATTCTGCGCTACTTCAACCCCATCGGCGCGCATCCTTCCGGCGACATGGGCGAGGACCCCTCGGCGCTGCTCTCCAACCTGGTGCCCTACCTCCAGCAGGTGGCGATTGGGAAGAAGGACCACATCAACGTGTTTGGAACGGACTACGACACGCCGGACGGCACCTGCCTGAGGGACTACATCCACGTGATGGACATCGCGGACGGCCACGTGAAGGCGATCGAGTTCATGCAGCGCAACGGCTACAAGGGCTACGAGGTGTTCAACCTGGGCACGGGAAAGCCGTCCTCCGTGTTTGACGTGATTCGCTCCATGGAGAAGGCGTGCGGCTTCGAGCTGAAGAAGGTTATCTGCCCTCGTCGCGCGGGCGACCGTCCCGACGCCTACGCCGTTACGAAGAAGGCGGAGGAGATGCTGGGGTGGAAGGCGAAGTACACGGTGGACGATGCGTGCCGAGACGCCTGGAACTGGCAGCACAAGCATCCGGACGGCTATGATATGTGATTTGTTTGTTTCAACCGGGATTAATGACAAAGAATTAATGTCCACCCATTGAATGACCACAGATTAATTGTCCGACAATAATGAACCGCGAATTATGGAATGACATCAATTGTGTAACAATAATTCTTGGAACAAACAAACCATTCCAATAAACGATTCCGAATTCGGTTAGCACAGGCAGCAAAAACTACGCGATGAGCCACTTCCATTCACATCCCACAAGATTGAACTTGCAGAAGGTCGCTCACACTCAGCGAAGCAAGCAGAGAAGCCGTCTGCTTGGTGTCGACGGCCTGCTTCTGCGCCATCTCCTGGAGAGTCTGGATCGCGGCGAAGGCTTGGGAGGAGAACACGTTCTCTCCGACGGTGAAGTTGCAGTCCTCGCACTGTATGCGCGCCATCTCCTTGCCCTTCTTCTGGCACTCCGGGCAAAACCACGCCCCATCGGGAATGATCTTGGTAGGCGGAGAGACGCAGTAGATGTGGTGCTCCTTGTTGCACCCGTCGCAGATCATGAGCAGGGAGGCCAGGTGCTTGAAGTGGCACGTCTACGGCGTCATCGAGGCGATTCTCGCGAACGTGGCAGCCGCAGTGGGGACAGCTGGAGTTCTCGTCGTGACAATGCTGGCAGTAGACTAGGGATGAGGGACGGGCGGGACGAGGACTCTTCTCGTACTGGATGGGGTTCATCACGCCGACGACCACGTTTCTACGCCTCACGCCCTGCTCCGACCCCCACTCCTTCAGCGCGCTCTTGCCCAGCGAGCCCTTGGCGCGCACGCCCATGGGGTCGTCGGGGTTGGACTTGGCCTTGAGCAGCGCGATGACCATGTTGTTGTACTCGGTGTTGGCGTCGGGCTGGCGGTTCAGCTCCTCGTACTTGTGGATGTTGAACACCACGCACTTCAAAAACTTCTCCCGCCAAATCATCTTGTCGATGCTGGGGCAGTAGTTGCGGATGTGCGTGCGGATGCCCGGCAGTCCGCAATACCCCGACTTCTGGCAGAACGGGCAGTCCATGATCGCGTTCTGCGGGTTGTTCTTCTCCAGCGGCGACAGCGACAGCGGCGGTGGGGAGAAGACCTCGTCGCCGTGGGCGGAGCTGGCCGACTGGCTGGACTTGTGCCGCAGGTTGTAGCTGCTCAGCGCGCCCTCCTCCGCCGCGCGCTCCGACACGGACGGCGTCGGGGACAGCGACGCCGGCTGCGACGCTGGCGGCTGCGTCAGCGCCACGCCCGGCGCGTAGGCGTTGTAGGCCATGGCGGGCTTCTCGGCGGCGCGCGACTCGAAGCGTGCCATCTTCCGCGATTTGCTGTGGTCGGTCGCCAAGATCTGCTGCACGTAGTCCTGCAGCGTCAGCTGCTTTCCCTCCTCGTTCTCTCCAGTCTCCGGTTTGTAGAAATCATCGGAGCAGCCATACTACGCCATGAGTGACAAATCGTGGGGAAACGATATGAGCAACAACGTTGGCGGCCTGGCGGTAGGACCGAATGATGCTTACGGCGGAAACCTCCTTGTCGGGGATGGAATCGATCCGCCTCTCCAGCTGGATGAAAAACTCCTTGAAGTGTTGTCTCCAGTCCTTGCTGTGCTGTTTCTTGCAGTAGCCACCGATGTGCGTCCTCAGTCCGTGGATTCCCTTGAAACCCCGCTGGTGGCAGCAGGGACACTCCAGAATGATCTAAGTGTCATGCTAACGGGAAGAGGGGACGGAAATCAAGCAGGACCCGCAAATGCCCGTCGTTTCGTTCTCAATCCGGAAGTTGTCGCAGTGCTCGTGAAACGCCTTGTGGCACTTGATGCAGCAGTACGTCGGGGGAGAATCCAACCCGCAGACGGAGCACTTTCCCTGCGATACTATATATTCGTCGTTGAAATTGTCAGAAGCACTATTCCCGCTCAGGTAGCGCGACCGTTTGGTGGAGGTGGAGGACAGGGAGCGCCCGTCCATTCCATCGTCGCTTTCGTCGTCTATGAAACAAAGCGATGCAGAAAAAGGTACCCGAAGAAAAGCGTCTCTTCCCCATGGCAGATAGTTCAATAGCGGTGGCAGGAAGCGAGGCACTGGCGATGAAGAAAGGGAGTGCTCTGAATTGCCTCTGCAATTCTTCGTATTCCGCTCTACGAAACTAATCCAGAAAAGGCCCACTTTTAGAGCGCATGACGGAACGCGCAGGCCCATGATGATCAAGGGCTCTCATCACTATCCATGCGATAGGGTCAGGTGGAAAAGAACAGCAAAAGGAAAAGGATTGTTTGCTCGTCGAATACGCCTTTTGAAAGAACATTCGAAAAGGCAGTCTATGAAACTAAAGAGTGAGGTTTTCTACAAGGGGGGTGAGTGTGTAGAGCTGTTGCTCCTTTGCGTGATTCTATTCCTGAATTTGTGTCAGGGGAGAATGGCCGTTGCGGCGGCCGTCTCGTTTTCTGTAGCGTTTCGATGCTCCTTTGATCGTGTAGGAAACAGACTTTGGGAATGATGGATCGACAAACGAGTGGAGCCAATTCGGTAACGATATCCCGGTCATCTCGCAACAGTACAAGAGGAAACTGAAGCAAGTCAACGAAAGGCGGTACTATTGCGGAGTGAATATTGATTGTTCTCCGCATGCACCAACAGTTAAGAAGCATCGCAGTGACTTCCGGGTGGGGAGGTAATGGAAGGAGCCCGTGTGTGTTGTTTGTGCTTGTGCTTTCATGAGCCTGTACATTAGATAGTTTCTATGTTTCTGTGTGTGTGGCTTGTTTGTTGCACCGTAATGATGGTCACTCCCATTCCTTTTTCCCTTGTGTTCCGCATCTCCCGTTGCACAAAGCACTTATTGCATTATTTGTTTTGAATCGACATGGAAACGCTGAATGCCGAGCTCCTGCAGTGTCCGGATCCGGAGGCGTATGTGCAGAAACTAGAGAAGTACTATCAGTCGGTTTCGACAGCTCCGACAGTCCTCTTCCGTGGTTGTCTTTTACACCTAGAGCGATGTTTCTTCCGTGTTCGAGACGCTGTCCCTCATGGTGGATATCTACCAGTCTGTCGATTTTGGAAGCTGCGACGGATTGGTGCTGATCAACAACGTACTCATACTGCTCCTCCGAGACAACCTGTCCATGTGCGTGCACTGCGAAAAGGATCTCCTCTGCAATCTCAAAAACTACCTCTTCTCCATTCTTCACCAGGATGAAGGCACTGTTTGTCCCTCCGTACTGCTGCTAAGAGTTGCGTGATGATTAGCTCATGGACTCCTCCCTGCGACTTCTTGTCCTCTTCTCCGTTGAGGGCATGCTGTCGAAAGAGGAGGTGAAGGAGGTCGCAATGGCCATGGAGGCGTGCGATCCCTCGTTGTTCAGACGATACAGCCGCTGCTCCTACAAATCGATCGTTCCCCTGTTTGTCGGGATGGTAGCACTGGCGCCCTGTCTGTCCACGCTGTCTTTCCCGTGGTACGTCAATGGCCTCCTCATCCTTCTGTTTCTCCTCGCCATCAGCGGCTGCATGTACTGGCTGTACTGCGTCCGCATTCGACACTTCCAGCACGCCGTCAGCCCCGTGGATGGGTCGCGCAAGTGCCCCAGGACGCACCGCCGCCTCCGCTCCCTCTTCGTGTCCGTGACGGAGCAGCCGCAGCAGCACTACACCATCGATAAGGACAAGCCCGCGGAGATCCAGGTGGGAGACGTGCCTCTGTCGTGTGCGGATCACGCGTAGCGTGTCTTCTCGAGCGGCGGCGAAGCGATTCGCGTCCTGTTGGAGGAGATGAACCGGGAGGCGAAGCAGGCTGAAACCGCCAAGCGTGCTGACACTGCTGACACTGCTGACACTGCTGGCACAACTGACACTGCTGGCACAACTGACACTGCTGACACAACTGACACTACTGACACTGCTGACACTTCTGCTAGTTCAGACGAACCCAATCCCTCCAGTGAGAAGGTGCGGGTGCTGACGCCGTCGGAGCAGCGCGTGATGCGGATGGTGGAGGAAACGCGCTCCAAGCCCGTTCCCATCCCCGACAACCTCCGCGAGACCCTTTTGAAGCTCCAAGCCCACTTGGAGAAGAGCAACACGAACCCCGAATTGCTGAAGACCGTGAAGCAGGACCTCGCGTTCTTTGACGAAGTGGTGGTAAAGCACAAAGTGTCCTCTGGTGTTTGTTACAAAGAGCACGACTAGTTGGGGTGGGAAGAAACGGTGGTGTGCGGGCGGGCAGCGTCGGCCATCTTGCCGGGCATGCTCTGCGAGGGGTCCTGGTCGAACACGGTGGTCATGGGCATGTTCATGGAGATGGGGATGGAGGGGTTCGTCGGCGTGATGATGGGCACGAAGTAGCGCGGGATGGGCGCGTTGGCGCTGATGCCCTCGCGCGGGAGAGAGGGCTGCCAGGTGACGGGCGGGATGGGCATCAGGCCGCTGGTGTAGCCGCTGATGGGCTCGCCGGAGAGCCCCAGGCCGAGGCTGAGGTTCAGGCCGCTGTCGTTGAAGATGGTGTCCTCCTGGATGGACGCGCGCCGGCGCTTGCCCTCGTAGGCGGCGCCGTCGGCTATGTCCTCCATGTTGCTCATCACCATGGCACCCGCGGCGGGCGTCTTGGGGAGCGTCGCGCAGCTCCTCCAGCACCGTGTCGATGCGGGGCACGGCGCGCGAGGCCATGGCGGCGGGGTCGGTGAGGTACTGGCGGAAGTAGTTGAAGAACTAGGGTGGAGAGAATGGGGCGTGCGAACCTGCATGACGAAGCAGAAGCCCTCGTCGCCGAGCTTCACCGTCATCTCGTGCATGCAGTCCTGGATGGACACGCTCTCGAACGGGTCCTGCTGTAGGAAGCTGAACGGGTCCTCCGCCGCGTGCTCCTGGAACTGCTCCGGCTCCTCCCCCGCTGGCAGCGGCGCGCCGCCCACGGGAAGGAACGGCAGCACGTCCGCCTCGCCCTGCTTCGCCTTCTGCTGCTCGCTGCGCATTTCCCGCAGCACGCGCGCCAGGCACAGCTCGATCTGCTCCGTGGAGTTCTGCACGGGTGGCGGTGGTGGTGGCGCGGCTACCCTTGAGGTTGGGGGACGCACGTACGCGTGTGGGTGTGGCGCTTGCGCTTGCGGTGCGTCTCGCGCTCCAGGAACCGCTCGTAGATCTCCCGCTCCAGCTCGTTCGCCTGGGCGGGGTCGATGGTCCACAGGCTGTGCCCGATCTGCACGAAGGCCTTCGACGCGTACCTACGCCTCACGCCCTCTCTGCGACGCTACAGCGCCCCCGAGACAATGCGCTCAGTAGACCCGGAGTAGTGGCGTCCGCAGTTCTTTGTGAGGTGGTCGACGTTCTTTCCAATAATGGCACTACGCCTAACCATGCAGCCGCTCCAGTACACAATGTCGGACTGTTTCATCTGGTGGTACCGTCGAAGCAGGTCGATGATCGCCACAGAGAGCGTGTTGCGTGTGTTGATCGTGGCAATCATCTCGTGGCTAAAGATGACGAAGAGGGCGATCAACCGACGAGTAGTGGGCAGTGCCCTTTTCTGTATCATTCGGCACCTCGTCAAGAGTGGCCGGCTTTTCCCTCGGCTGCACTTGCTTCTCGTTTGGCAATCGGGAAGTATTTAGCAGCGACTGCCTGTTTGACTGAACCATCTTTGAATCGTCGTCGTGAATATCGACTTGGCTTGAATAGGGAAGAGCAACATCGGGGACGAGGGATATCGGCGGATATTGCATACGCGATTGTAGGCAAGGGTAAAAATGAAAAATGAACTGAACTAGCGCTCATCCCAACCGACAATGCAAACGCCAAAAAGAATCGAATCGATAAATGCGCTCGAGGACTGTATTCCGTAAGCAAGTCTGACGCTCCCGCTTTTCCGTCAAGAGTCCTTTTCGTTTCAAACCAGAATCCAAAAACGGGCCTTCTTTGCATACGAAAAAGGGGACGACTTTTGGCAGCATGCGATGTCGTGCGCACCGAATTCGGGCGTCTTGGACTCTGGGCATCGTTTTCATTCCGTTAGTTCGTGACTTCAAACCAAACCATGGAAGACAGCAATTCGTACTTTGTGACCTTCTCCTCCGCCATTCACGCCTAGGATTCCTGGGAACCCTGCAAGGCTCTTGCGGAAAAGTGCTTCAAGTTAATCGGAGACAAACCCCGTGTGGGCGTCGTGTGCGGCTCTGGGTTGGGCACTCTTTGCGATGCGCTCGAGAACCGCGTGGATCTGAGGTGGGACAGTGGATCCGAAGTGACCCGTAGTGAGATTTGCCAGGAAGTCCTGTTTAGCGATCGCTCCAACCGTGCGTCTCCTCCGTCTCGGTAACGAGTAGTGGGCGATGGCGACGACTCCTTCCCCGTGTATTACGGCACCATTCGCGGCGTTCCCTGCATTTGCTTGGGCAAGCGCTACCACTTCTATCAGGGATACACGCCTCAGCAGACGGCGATCCCCATCGTGCTGATGAAGGCGCTGGGCGTGGAGATGGTCATTCTCTCCAACGCGGCTGGCGGCCTGAACGGCTCCTTCAAGATCGGAAACCTGATGATGATCGCGGACCACATCAGCTTCCTGGGCATGGCCGGCAACAACCCGCTGGTCGTTCTCCCTCTCCCCGTTGAGGACTAGATCGGACGCAACAACGAGCAGATGGGCACTCGCTTCCCCTCCCTCTGCAACGCCTATGACGAGGACCTGCGCAAGCTGTTCCGCGAGGTGGCGGTGCATCAGGGCAAGGAGGACCTGATCCGCGAGGGCGTGTACGTCTGCCAGTCCGGACCCTGCTTCGAGACGCCGGCGGAGTGCCGCTTCCTGCGCATGATCGGCTGCGACGCTGCGGGCATGAGCACCGTGAACGAGGTGGTGGCGTGCCGCCATCTGGGCATGAAGGTGTTCGCCATCTCGCTCATCACCAACATCGTTCCCTCGCGCTTCGAGAGTCATCCCTAGAGCGTCATGCCCGGTGTGACGGACTACGTCGCCCCGAACCACCAGGAGGTGAATATCCTTTGCTTCTCCATCCAGAGGCTTCTTAACCCCAGTCGCCGCTGCAGCCATGAGCACGCAGACGCTGCGTTCTCTGATGGAGGAGTTCATCGGGAGAGCTTATGCGAAGTGGCCTCTTTGTTCGTAGCACACCAATTCAAAACAAATCATCGCGGGTGCTTCTGAAGCCCGCTAGTCCTTTGCTGATGAAGCTGAACGAAAAGAAAGAAGTCATTCTGGAATGGGTTGCTGCTTGGGCGCTTGAGGTCATTCCCGTAGATTCGCCTCTTTCACCCGGAAATCGCCTCCTTCGATGATGTCATCCACTCAGACGTATTAGTCGTCCTGTCACAATCCATGTTCCTCCATCACGGAACAATGACTCCATAGACTGGGACAATCCATAGATATTGATGCAGATGAACTGTCGGTGAGCGTGCTGTGCGAGTTGACGCAAACGCTCTCCTCCCTCATGGACGTGGGATTGCTATAGGCCATTGAGTGTAGACTCCTCTTAAGACCCCTTCTGGGAATGAGATTCGCGTGAACGACGTGATCAACGCAGTTTTCGGTTCCATCCGTGATGCATAGTACTGCCAGGTGCTCTACGTATATTCGCTCACGTGTGAAAACCGGTCTACGTAACTCTCTTTCGATAAAACTGATTCCCAGCTTTGCCGCCCCAATTCTCTCCCTTCCGCCGGCGCTCCAGGACCTGCTGAAAACGCTCTTCGACGAAACGATTAAGTGGATGGAGGAGATCGGCGACCAGGACGACGGCTCGTCGAGCATGGTCGCTTCGCTCCAGCACAACCTGCAGTCGCTGACAGCGGAATACGTGAGAGCGCACGCGCGCAGTGAGGGCTAGAAGAGCCAGGAAGAGGCGCTGAGGCGACAGCTGCTGGCGGAGGGGGAGGAGGGCGATCGGCTGCGGCAGCAGCTGGAGGAGGTGACTGCCGAGCGGGACGCGCTGGCGAAGAAGGTGAGCCACTACCAGGAGATGGAGAAGGAGCACGGCGCGGTGCTGCTGCAGGTGCAGAGTCTGAGCGAGCAGGTGGCGGTGCTGCAGGCGCAGGAGGCGCAGGCGCAGAAGCTGGAGCTGCTGAACGAGAAGTAGCCACCCTCGGCAGCCTCACCCGCAGGTACAAGGCGCGCATTGACGCCATGAAGGCCACCTGCGAGTCCGTGACCGTGGCGCCTCCCGCCGCCCCTCACGCGTAGCTGCTGCAGCAGGAGCTCGAGCGGCTGCGCGGCGCGGAGGCGGAGTCGCTGCAGCGGGCGGGCGAAATCCGGGACCTCCAGGCGCAGCTGGGCGTGCGCGAGCAGAGTCTGCAGACCGCCACGCAGCAGCTCACCGCGGCGCTGGAGGCGAAGGAGGCGCTGGAGTGCGCGCTGCAGGCGGCGCAGGGCGAGGCGCAGAAGCTGAAGCAGCAGCTGCGTCTGCAGATGGAGGCCCAGGATACTGGAGAGGGGTCGCTGAAACGGCCGCACAGCGCCCTGGGCCCGTCTCTAGCGGCGAAGGAGCTGACGCCCCAGCTGTGCGTGTGGCGGCGGGCCGTGAGGCGTAGGGAGAGCGAGCTGGCGCGGCCTGCGGAAGGAGAACGAGCTGCTGCTGCGGCGCGCGCAGGAGCGCGAGGAGAGCCAGAAGAACGACACGCAGGCGAGCGAGCTGCTGCTGCTGCGCGAGCGGGCCGCCAGTCTGGAGGAGGTGGGAGTGAATACACGGGCTGAGGGCTAGAGTCTGCGGCGCGCCGTGCGGGAGAAGAGCGGGCTGGAGGCGGAGCTGGCGGAGCTGCGCGGAGGAGCTCGAGCAGCTGCGGCAGTGGGCGGCGACGCGGCGGTTCGACGTAGCTACACAACGGAGGTGGAGGCGGCGGAGGCGCGCGAGAGCCAGCAGCACGTGTACTACCAGGAGTGCTGCGGCGAGTACGCGACGTGAGGCCGTGCGGGCGGTGTGAGGCGCAGCCGCGTAGACGAGCTGACGGCGAGTCTGCTGGAGGAGCGCGAGCGGCAGGGCGCGGAGCTGGAGGCGGCGCTGCTGGACTACGACGTAGGGACTCTTCGCCCGCCCAGCGGTAGACGCTCTGCAACGAGTACCTCGTGGCGGTCGCCGAGGCCTACAGCATCTGCACCGCCGTGGATGCGCGCTACCGCCGGGAGGTGGGCGCGGCGCGGGAGCGGGAGCGGGCGCTGGAGGAGAAGGTGAAGAAGCGCGAGGCGCTGGTGGGCGCGGGCGGCGGCTGCGAGCGTAGATCTACCAGGGCAAGGCGCAGCTGGACGGGCTGCAGGCCTCGCTGGAGGAGGCGCGTGGCGGCAGCGCGGCGCTGCGGAAGGAGAACGAGGCGCTGGGCACGAAGAACGCGCAGCTGACGCGCGAGCTGTTCCTGGCGCGGCGCGTGGGGGCGTGCGGGGCGTGTGAGGCGCAGGAGAAGGCGAACGGCGCGGCGCGGCCGCACGACGAGGAGTACGCGGTGCTGCTGAAGACGAACGAGGAGCTGACGCGGCGCATCCAGGCGCTGGAGGAGGGGCGCGTAGCGGCCGGAGGGCGGGTGGAGCGTAGACGAGCGAGTGGACGCAGTCGCTGCAGTTCGCGGGGGCGAGGAGCGTGAACGACGTGGCGATGTCGCTGGACAGCCATATGCAGGCGCTGGAGAGCGAGAACCGCGCGCTGATGATGAGCAAGAGCCAGCGTGGTCGAGGCGAGGCGCATTGACAAGTAGTCCTCCAGAACAAGCACATCCTGGAGCAGCAGATCGACGAGGTCGTGAAGGAGAACAGCGGAATCAAGTCCGAATTGACCCGGCTCAAGCTGCACCTCCAGGTCCCCGCGGCCGAGGGAGGTAACGTGTAGAGGATCAAACGGTATGCAGAAAACAAGGAATACACAGAACTAAAAAACGCAATCATGGCAATTAACGCAAAAGGCGCCTATTCCTGTTTCTTCCACACTATTTCGAAATCTTCTTCCGCCACTTGTTCAGGATGTGCAGCTGCTCCATCTCTTCCATCTTCTTCGGAATCTCATCGTAGACGTCGAGCGGGTGGAGCGGCATTCTCTCCTCATCGTAGGAGCAGTCCCTGGGCTCGATGCGGATGAGCGTGTGGAACGGGATCTGGAAGTGCCGTTAAGAGCCCTCTCGCGGCGCGCAAGGATATGAAAGGGATCTTCTCCCGCGGGATGTCGAGGAAGTACGCCAACAGGCAGCGCAGCACGGCCTGGTGCGACACCACGATGATGGGCTGCGTGCAGCGCTCCAGCTCGAAGACCACGGGCTGCAGGCGGTCGATGATGTCGATGTAGCTCTCGCCCCTACGCCTCACGCCCCCCGCAAGCGTGCACTGCGGGTACCGGAAGCCCAGCTTGTCGCGGCGCCGCAGCTCCGCCAGCTCGGGGAAGCGCTCCTCCATCTCCTTGTAGGTCAGGTCCTCGCACATGCCGCCCGCGATCTCGTTCAGCGCCTGCCAGCGCACGCGGTGCCGGCACCGGATGAACTGCGCCGTCTCCTGTGTGCGCTTCAGACAGCTCGTCCACACCACCAGCCGACTCGCGGGCAGCTCCTCCAGCTCCGCGATGCGCTGGCCCAGCTTGCGCGCGTACTGCAGCCCGTACTCGGTGAGCGAGGAGTCGCCGCCGATGCGGTCCTCCAGGTTGTATACCGACTGCCCGTGGCGCGAGAAGAAGATGGGCCGCGCCTCGGGGTGCAGGTTCATCACGAAGGAGATGATGGTCGTCGGCAGGTACCCGCGCACGTTGTTCACCAGGTACCGCTTGTTGTCCGCGTCGCCGATCTCCACGATGCAGTAGATCGCGTCCTCCTCCTCGATGCGGTCGTAGCTACGCTGCAGCCCGCCTCCTTCTCCTACTGCGCGCGCTGGAACGTGATGCGCTTGAAGTGCTCGCGCTTCGCCTTCTCCATGTCGTACCCCAGGTACTCCAGGCTCTGCTGCTTGTGCTTGTCGAACCGTTTCATCATGATTTCGTCGCTCTTCACGCGCATCTCGATCCAGATGGGCGGATTGATCAGTGGCTGCGTGTCAACCCCATCCCCTCCCCTCACATGATCTTTGATCAGACCGTTGATCTGATCGCGCCGACTCTTGGTCAGATTGGAGCCGTCGAAGATGGCAATCTGCCCGTTCCCTTCCAGGAACGCAATGATCTCTTCGAACGCCAGATCGATGCACCTTCTGCGGATGCTCTCGTACTGCAGGGTGATAGGACAAGCAAGCACGCACCTCGGGAATGGAGTCGTCGAAGAACTCTGGCGGTGGAGACGCATACTGCGGGAAGTTCTTGACACGCATCTCGGCGGAGGAAATGTACTTGGCGTTGTATCCCTTCCAAGTCAGGAACTTGCGGATACGGTGTGCCACAAAGCTAGTCATCATGGGAAGAAGACAAGCAGCACGTTTTGCCACATCCACTCAGTCCAATCATGCAAATCAAGAGTTTCGAGCCTAGGCGTGTTCCCCCTTCGTTGTCCATCCCAGCTACGTCATAGTCCATGTCACGACACGGGAAAGGAACGGATGGGGAATCCTCACCTTGAAATGAGTACAGAGAGTAAAAGTTGGTACAACGACAGCCACCCATTGTGATGCAAAGAAGAGAAACAAATAAGAAACCCGAGTCTGCTTCTTCTCGCTGGGCACTAAAACCCCGTTTTCAAGAGAAACAGTGTAGCAGCGTTCCCTCCATCCTTTATAACAGAATGGATATGGGTTAAGTCTGGTATTCCGTGGAATGGCGTGATCACCCAGTCTTCGTTCCTTCCTCTTCCTATCTCCTGTGCATCTCCTATACACCCTTTCTAGCGAAACCTTTCAGAGAAGCACGCGTCTTTGAAAAGAACCCCCGACTTTTGGATTTCACATGCAAGTGGTTTCTGTCAAGAATAAGGATTCAGAGACGTGTTGGAATGGCTCAGAATGTATGAATGAATGCGCTCTACGTAATGTGTTATAGAAAGAGGAAAGTGTTGCTCTGTTTAAGAAGTTGATAGCAGCAACGAATAATGACGATTCAAAAGCGGTGATTGAGTCGTGCAATACGAGTGCCTGTTCCGATTGAAAAGTAACCTCGTAGTTCTTCAGGCTCTTCCAGATGATATAGATGCGCAAAAATGCAAAATCGTGGCATTTATGAACTTGGGAAAGGTTTGCACTGCTCGATTTGGGGCATCATTCCTAGTATGACGAGGCGATGAAGGTGATCGAGAAATCCACGCACGATTTTTTCCTGGAGCACGTGTACTGTCTCTACCTTAAGCAAAAGGTCGACTCCAAAGTGAGAACGTGATGCCTAGTATGAAGATGCCCTGGACCTCCTGAAGAAGAAGGAGAGCAACGACACAAACTACAAGCTGCTGAAGGCGCAGGTCCTTTACCGTTTGGAGCGATACGAAGAGAGTCTTGCGCTCTACCGTGAATTGACCACTTCCGTGCGGTTCTATGTACGTCCTTAGGAGTAGGACAAATATGACTACCTCACAAACCTCTCCGCCTGCTACCTGATGAGCGATCGTCTCCCCGAGGGCGCTTCCCTCCTCGAGAAGTACAAGGTGGGCGAGGCGGCGCGGGCTGAGGCGCAGAGCAGCGAGAGCTACGAGGTGCTCTACAACTACGGCACGATGCTCATCTACTCCGACCGGCTGGAGGAGGCGCGCGAGGTGTTGCAGCGGGCGCTGCGCTGCGGCCGGCTGGAGCTGCGCGACGGCGAGGAGCTGGCGGTGGACGCGGAGGAGGAGAGCGGCGAGGAGCCGGAGCTGGACCCCATCCGCATGCAGCTGGCGTTCATCGCGGCGCGGCGCGGCGCGCGCGAGGAGGCGGAGCGGTTGCTGCAGGCGGTTCTGTCGCACAGCGGGAACAGCCGCATCCTGAGCACCATCGCCGCCAGCAACCTCGTGGCGCTGCACGGCGGCGCCGAGGTGGCCGAGGGCCTCAAGAAGTGGCGCTGGTGGCGCGCGCTGAGGCGTAGGCTGCGCTCGATCCCCGCGGACGTGTTCGAGAAGCTGACGCGCGCGCAGCAGGAGGCGATCCGGTTCAACCGCGCGGTGCTGCTGCTGCTGCTGAACCGCGTGGGCGCCGCGGCGGGCCGTGAGGCGTAGAAGAAGGAGTTCGAGACGCTGCTGGGCGAGCTGGCGAGCGCGGAGGAGGTGGCGGTGCTGCAGGCGTGCGAGCTGGTGGTGAAGAACAAGGAGGAGGAGGCGATCCGCATGATCGAGGCGGGGCTGTCAGCCGCGTCCTCGCAGGAGCACTGCTTCCTGCTGCTGCAGCTGCTGCTCAACCACCGTGCCGGCCGCCGCGCGGGCTGAGGCGTAGGGCAGTACGAGAAGGCGCTGCAGGTGCTGGCCGCGCTGCCGTCGCGCCTCGTGCAGAAGAAGGGCGTGCAGTCGCTCTTCTACGCCGTCTGCCGCAACCTGCAGGACCAGCGCGTCGTGGACAGGTGCCGTCGCGCCGCGCGCCTCACGCGTAGTCTCATTCCGCGCATGGAGCAGAACGCCACGGCCGACACGCTGCAGGCCACCGCCGAGTACTTCTTCGAGTCGCACCAATACGAGCTCGCCGCGGACCGGCTGCGCTCCCTGCTGGCCTCCGCGCTCAACCCCGAGCAGCGCCGCGTGATCACGGCGCGCTACGTGCTGGCGGCGTCGCACCTGTCGGCGGAGGAGTCGGCGCGGTGCGCGGCGGAGCTGCCGGAGGTGCCGGTGATCCAGGACATGGACATGAACGAGCTCGAGGAGATGCTCAAGCGCCGCGACTTCCTCAAGCGCAGCGCCGCCTCCGACGCCCAGACTAGTCAGACTGCTCAGTCCGCGGCCCAGGCGGTGCAGGCAGTGCAGGCGGCGGACGCGCTGTCGCACCCTTCAACGCCGGTGGCGGAGATGGAGGTGGAGGAGGCGAGCGGGATGCTGGAGAACGTGCGGAAGCTGGTGGGTGGAGGCGGCGGCGGTGAGGCGTAGGAGGCGGAGAAGAAGCGGAAACTGAACCTGAAGAAGCGCGCGCGCAAGACGGCGAAGTTCGTGGCGAAGCTGAAGGAGGAGGGCCGCTTCCGCGAGCCGAAGCTGCTGGATGCGGAGCGGTGGCTGGCCAAGGAGGACCGCACGTCCGTGAAGCGCCGCAACAAGAAGATGACGGTGAGCGCGACGGGCGTGGGCGCGCAGGGCGAGCACGTGTCGCAGGCGGAGATGGATAAATACGACGCGAAGAAGCGGAAGGAGAACCCGGAGCCGGTTCACAAGGTGGTGGTGGACAAGTCGGGCATGCGCCGAACGAAGGGAAGAAAGGGGAAGAAGCATTAGTGAGTGTGGGTGTGTTTCGGGTTTGTTAACAATCACGCGAGCAATTAAAACATACCACTAAACATATCGCCGCCCATGCTCATGCCGCCAAAGTCATTGGAGGGGGCGGTAGCAGGTTTGCTGTCCATGCCTCCGAACATGTCGCCGCCCATACTCATTCCACCAAAGTCAGAAGCAGGAGCGGGAGCCGCGGGTTTGTTGTCCATGCCTCCGAACATATCGCCGCCCATGTTCATGCCTCCGAAATCATTGGAGGCAGCAGGAGCAGGTTTGCTATCCATGCCTCCAAACATATCTCCACCCATGCTCATACCGCCAAAGTCAGCAGCAGGCGTAGATTTGGCAGGCAGCTCGGGCTTGGAGGGCTTGTTGTCCATTCCACCGAACATATCTCCACCCATGCTCATACCGCCAAAGTCATTGGAGGCAGCAGGAGCCGCAGGTTTGTTGTCCATGCCTCCAAACATATCACCGCCCATGCTCACACCGCCAAAGTCAGCAGCAGGTGTAGATTGGCAGGCAGCCGCGGGCTTTGTATCCATTCCACCAAACATGTCACCACCCATGCTCACACCGCCAAAGTCAGAAGCAGGCGTAGATTTGGCAGGCAGCTCGGGCTTGGCGGGCTTGCTGTCCATTCCACCGAACATATCACCACCCATGCTCATACCGCCAAAATCAGCAGCAGGCGCAGGAGCCGATTTGGTGGGTAATTCGGGCTTGGCGGGCTTGGCAGGCAGTTCAGGCTTACTGTCCATGCCTCCAAACATATCACCACCCATATTCATTCCACCAAAGTCACTTGAAGGAGCAGGAGCCGCGGGCTTTGTATCCATTCCACCAAACATGTCACCTCCCATGCTCACACCGCCAAAGTCAGCAGCAACGGGAGCCGCGGGTTTGTTGTCCATTCCACCAAACATGTCACCTCCCATGCTCACACCGCCAAAGTCAGCAGCAACGGGAGCCGCGGGTTTGTTGTCCATTCCACCGAACATATCACCTCCCATGCTCATGCCGCCAAAGTCACTTGAAGGAGCAGGAGCCGCAGGTTTGTTGTCCATGCCTCCGAACATGTCACCTCCCATGCTCATGCCGCCAAAGTCATTGGAGGCAGCAGGCTCGGGCTTTGTGTCCATTCCACCGAACATGTCACCTCCCATGCTCAAACCACCGAAATCGCTCGACGCCGCGGGCTTGGCAGGCTTGGCAGGCTTGGCAGGCTTGGCGGGCAGTTCAGGCTTGGAATCCATTCCACCGAACATGTCACCACCCATGCTCAAACCACCGAAATCATTGGAGGGCGCAGGATTGCTGTCCATGCCACCAAACATGTCATTCGACGCCGCGGGCTTGGCGGGCTTGGCAGGCTTGGCGGGCAGCTCGGGCGCGCTGCTCTCCATGCCGCCGAACATGTCCCCGCTCATGAAATCGGCGGGCTGGCTGCTCATGCCGCCGAACATGTCGTCGCCCGCGCCCGCAGTGCCCAGCAGATCGCCCGCAGCGCCCATGCCGGGCTTCGGCGGCTTCGGCGGCAGACCCGGGAGCCCGGGCTGCGGCTTGGCGGGCAGCGGCGGCGCGTTCTTGGCGCGCTCGTTCGGCCTCCTTGCGCGCCTGCTCCTCGGCCTTCTTCCTGAACTCCTCCTGGCGCTCCTGGCGGATGGCGGTGAGCATCTGCTCGATGCCCGTCAGCATCACCTCGAACTGCGCGCCGTTGAGCGCGGGCTCCGCGAGGAGGTAGGTGACCTTGGGCAGGATGTTCTTGCTCATGACGGCCATGCCCAGCTTCAGGCCCAGCGTCGTGTAGCACTGCGTCACGGCCGCCATGATGGCCGGGTCGCGGTTGTCCGCCAGCAGCTACGCCTCACGCGCCCGCGCCGCGCCCACCTGCTTGTAGGTGTTCAGCAGCTCGCTCTGCAGCTCGCCGCCCTCGAACACGTCCGCCATGGCACAGAGCACCTCGATGCACCGCACGCGCGTCTCCGTCGCGCTGCCCTCCAGGATGATCTTCTGCAGCCTACGCCTCAGCGCGCGCCGCGACGCTCACTTCGGCACCAGCACCTCCTTCACGCGCTTCTTGTCGCAGTTCTCCACGATCGCCGCCTACGCCTCAGCCCGCCGCCGCACGCGCACCATTCCGTCCAGCACGGGCGCCTGCAGCTGCGCGATGCCGCAGGAAATGCAGCGGCCCAGCGCGGGCAGCAGGTACTTGGACTTGAAGGCGTTGTCGCCCTTCTCCAGCAGCAGCGGCAGCTTGCCCACGAACAGCGCGTACACGGTGGTGACGAGCTCGGGCGGAGAGGACAGCGTGATCATGGGCACGAAGGCGGGCACCAGCTTGGCGTTGAAGACGGCGGCGTCGACCTTCTCGCCGATGTAGAGGAGGCAGGGAAGCAGGTACGGCGCGAAGTCCGTGATGTGCGCCAGCTCCGTCAGCTTCGGCAGCACCATGGATGTCAGCAGGTAGTCGGGGAACGGCTCCAGCGCCGGCAGCAGCGTCTTCAGCACCCCCATCTGCTGCTCCTCGTCCAGCTGCAGCAGCCCCTCCAGCTCGCGCATGGTCTGCACCGGCCCGCGGCAGAAGTAGTCGCAATTCTTCATCGCCTCGGCCGTCACGCGGCGCGCGGGGTTCACGCTCAGCAGCGCCGACAGGTTGGGCTGCAGCAGCTGCGGGATGCGGTCCATCGCGATCGGCAGCAAGTTCTGCACCTTGTACGCGTGCGTCAGCGGGTTGCCGTCCTCCACGTCCACCAGCTTGCGCGTCGTGCCGTCCGGCTCCTGGCCCAGGCTGAACAGCTCCCACACCAGACAGCCCAGCGACCACATGTCCGCCGCTGTCGTGAAGTTGCCCGGCTGCGTCGACAGCTCCGGCGCCGCGTAGTTCATGTCCGGCACCGCCGCGTAGCGCGCGGGGAGCTAGCTGTGAGGCGCCGATGCGACACTCACCACCGTGCCGCAGTCCAGGAGATAGCGCGTGCTGCCCATGTCGGGGGAGAGCGCGAAGCCGAAGCCCGCCACCTTCCAGGAACCGTCGGGCGTGATCCAGATGTTCTCGGGCGAGAGATCGAGGTGGACCATCTTCGCCGTGTCGTGGATGAATATCAGCGCCTCACAGAGATGGATCTACCCGTCAGGCTGCCGAGGGAATCGCACAAGTCCACAGGTCACTTCAAACGCGGAGAGCGTTTTCTCCTTGATTTCCCTCGGGATGCACTCTTGAGGGAGATTGTTGAACCTGTTGCACATGTTTCCTAGGGAGCAGGTCA
This sequence comes from Blastocystis sp. subtype 1, assembly GCA_027406405.1. Lineage (NCBI taxonomy): Eukaryota > Bigyra > Opalinata > Blastocystidae > Blastocystis > Blastocystis sp. subtype 1. The sequence continues at coordinate 133,414 of JANPWL010000005.1, forward strand.
CGCGCTCCGTGACGAAGACGATCTCCTTCGGATTGTCCGGCATGACCTCAATCACCTTGAGGGTGTACGGGTGGCGCAACCTAGAGGGTGACCGAAAACGTCAGGAAGCAAACATAGTCATCTTCTTCACGTCCTGTTTCAGCAGATACATAAAGTCATCCTTGTACGGCTTGTCCTCGGGAGTAAAGTAACTGTCCTTGAACATGAACACGGAGACCTCCTCGTGTGTGGCCTTACGGACGGCGTTGTGGACCTACTCATCAGCATCGCTGCAGATCCAACGTACTCTCCAACAATAGTGAGGTCCGCCTGTAGCAATAGGCTTTTCCTCGACAACGTAGGATTTGTCCACCTCACTACCGAGGGCAATCTTCATCATACGTTTCAACATCCTATATCTTCTCTAGATCTGGAAATCATGACAAATGAGAATCGGCCCGAATTCGACCGCCTTTTCGTGTAATGAAAATCGCTCCATTTTCCGTCATCCGGAACAGACTGCTCAACAAAGAAGCGATATCACAACAAATAAACCGCATTCCTCGTCACTTTTCCTCCTTCAGGAGCGCTTCGTACTCTTCGATCATCTTCTCGACCTTTCTCTGCTGACTGCACAGCGAAGCCACGTTGTCCAAACCTACAGTTGACATCCAGAAACAACCATGACTCTTTCTCAGCGTCTTCTGCGCTCTTCGTTGGCTTGCCGTGGGAATGGGGTTAAGGATGAACAATGGGTCCTTCTTCATCTCCTTAATCTTTTCCTCAAGCGCGGCATCCACATCGTCTTCAGGTTCCACCCATTGTTCCGACGCAACTTCCTCGTCTCCCTTTCGCTTTCGCACCTCCTCCTTCTTCTGCGTTTCCTTGGCGTCAAGTTGGGGTGCCACGGGTTTCTTTGTTGGAGTTGTAACAACGAACGAGTCGTCGGAGCAGTTTCTGCATAATCAATGTCCAAAACAAAGAGTACACAACGACGAGAGGCTCGAAGACAGCTTCATCGGTGAAGTGCGACACCGAATCGCTTCCGCGCTTGATATCCGAAGTCGTCAAATCGAACATTCCCTATGCGTCATGCCGGTTGGGCAGACGAAACGTCACGGTAGATTTCCATGAACTTTAGCTTATTCTCCTCGTACTCTTTGGCTTCCTTCAGGATGGAAAGAAGCAGAGCGTCCAGTCGGTCCGAAATGGACCCTCCTTCCTTGTGATCTTTCATTCTGAGCCCTTCCCAAACAAACAGGACTGCAACGCTAAAAGACATCTAACCGTACAGCTCAAACCCCGACGAACCGCTGTCGGAATCCTGGGCCTCAGCCATGGGAGAGAAGGACGGTTCCTTCTCTTCTGCCGCTTTGCGTGCAGACTCTTCCACCCTCGCTCGCTTCGTCTGCTCCCTATCCACCTGGATTTCACTCAGCACACTCCGCTTGTCCGGATTGCCCGTCTTGATCACCGTGGTGGCCACATACTCCTTGAACCGCGTCAGGCTACGCGTCACGCCTCCCCCCTCGCGCCACTTCATCAACCGGCTCTCGTTCTCCTCTTCGCTGACCAGCCGGTACACGCTCACCGCCCGTGTCTGCCCGATGCGGTGACAGCGGTCGATGGCCTGCAGGTCCACGAAGGGGTTGAAGTTGTGGTCCACCAGGATCACCGTCTGCGCCGCCGTCAGCGTGTACCCGTACGCCGAGATGCCCGTGGTCGCCAGCAGCAGCGCCACGGCCGCGTCCTCCTGGAAGGACCGCACCACCGCCATGCGCTGCTCGCTCGTCATCGCGCTCTTCAGCTCCGCGTAGCGCAGGCCCTCGTACCGCGCCAGCACCTGCCGCGCCACCAGCTCCAGCACCTGCGGCTTCTGCGAGAACACCACCACCTTCTCCGCGCGCCGTCCCGGCACGTCATCCGCGAAGTCGCCGATGCGCAGCGCCTTCTCCAACAGCAGCTTCAGCACCGTCAGCTTCCCGGAGCAGGCGAGGGAGTCGAGCTGCGTCCGCGCCGCCAGCGGCAGGCTACGTGTGACTGGAATGCGAGGCGCGCACGCCAGCTCGTGGACGGCCGAGCAGAGCAGAGGGTGCGTATCGATGGCGAGGATCTGCTGCAGGCGCTGCTGCGGCTCCTCGGCCTGGCCGCAGTGCTGCAGGTAGCTGGAGAGTCTGCGCCTCACCCGCACCGCCATCTCCCACACGGCACGCTGGCAGTCGGACAGCGGGCACAGCACGTCGCTCAGCGTCTTCTCGGGAAGCGCCAGCTGCACCTCCTCCTTCGTCCGCCGCAGCAGGAACGGCGCGATGGCGCGGTTCAGCTCCTCGATGCGCTCGCTGGCTACGGGTGAGGCGCGGGCGGCGGACGCACCGGTCATGAGGACCTCGCGGTTCTCGGAGCCGAAGGAGCGCGTGATGGGCCTGACGAAGTGCTCGAAGAAGCGGTCGTAGTCGGGGAAATAGGACGGCACGATGAACGCGAACACGCCGAACACGTCGTCCAGGCAGTTCTGCACGGGCGTGCCGGAGAGCACGAGACGGTGGTTGGCGCGCACGGCGCAGACGGCCTGGTGCAGGAGCGAGGTGTGGTTGCGGATGAAGTGGCCCTCGTCCAGCACGCACGCGTTGAAGCGCACCGAGAAGAGCGCCGAACGGTTCGACCACGCCGTGCGCAGCGTCGGGTAGCTGATCAGCAGCACCACGCGCTGCTTCGCCTTCTGCGCCTGTTCCAGCGCCGTCAGCACGCGCTTCACGTCCTCGGCGGCGGCCGAGGGACAGCTAGTACTGATGATCTGTCCATGCTGTTTACACGACGCAGCGCAGCTGGGCCTCGGGGACGAAGCGGACCAGCTCGCTCTTCCAGTTGAGCAGGAGTGACTTCGGCATCACCACGCAGCTCGGCGCGTCGCTACGCCTCACGCTCCTCTCGTGCTCCCACCTCTCGCAGCACGCCAGCGCCACGCAGGCCTGGCACGTCTTGCCCAGGCCCATCTCGTCGCCCAGGATGCCGCCGCTGGAGATGCCCGTCAGGCAGTTGCGCAGCAGCCACAGCACGCCGTCCTGCTGGTACCTGCGAGTCACGCCCCACGCCCGATGCTACGGTCGCAGCGGTTGCAGCGGCGCGAAGGGCAGCTCGTAGTGGTCGAACTCTACACGTGACGCCGCGCCGCTGCCCGCACAGTGGGTGTACGCCAGGTACGCCGCCTTTGCCGCTGCCTCTGTGTTAGTTGCTGTGTTAGTTGCCTCTTCGTCATTTGCAGTATTAGTTACATTATTCACCGCGTCATCACTCGCCTTGCCCTCCTCAAGCCCCACGAACGGCAGCGCCGCGGCGTAGAGCTGGAGAGCGGCCACGTGCAGCGCGGGCACGTGGTTGTGTCTGGCGCAGGCGACGAGGACCAGGTTGAGCAGCGCGTACGGGCAGTGCAGGATCCGCGCCGCGTGGTCGCGCGTCACCCGCAGCAGCAGGCGGAGGCACTGCAACGTCACCTGCTCCGAACCGGCCTGCGCCGTGCCCACCAGCGCATCGCACACCCGCTTGCCGCAGTCATCGCCCAGCACCTCCACGCAGTCGCAGAACAGCGCCAGCGTCTCCGCATCGGTCACTTCGCGCCGCACGAGCGCCAGTCCCGCGCCGCACACGAAGTCCGCCAGCCCGTCGCGCGGCGCTGCGTCCTCCACCGCCTTCAGCAGGCGCAGACCCTTCTTCATGTCCGCCGCCGTGCCGCCCAGTCCGCGCTCGATCAGCCCCAGCAGCAGCTCCGTGCACGCGCCGCACATGTCGCCGTCCCCGCCGACGCGCCGCATCAGACACTGCACGGTGGCCACCGACGCGTCGGGCGTGGCGATGGTGCAGGCGTTGGTGAGCACCTTCTTGGCCACCGCGGCCGAGGGCAGCGGCACGGCCACGCACAGCAGCGACAGCAGGAAGGGGTCCGCGGCCGCCAGTGGCGCGACGCGATGGAAGGCGGAGAGCGCGGCCTTGAGCGCCGGCTTGGCCTGCGTGCGCTGCGCCTCCAGCAGCACCTGCAGGTAGTCATCCAGCTGGCGCGCCGCCGCGCCCTGCTCGCCCGCCTCGTCGCGAAGGCGCGTGTAGCTGGCGAGCTTCTTCTTCACGTACACCAGCGCGATGAGGTCTACGCCTCAGGCAGGCTCCACGCACCCACCGTCCTCCTTGGCGTACTTCGCCATCTCCGCATCCACCAGCGCCGTGAGTGCCGGCAACGGTGCTGTGGCCAGCGCGGGCTGCAGCTGGCTTAGCAGGTCCGGGTAGTTCTGCAACAGCTTCTCCAGCCCGGCACGCGCCCACTCCAGCTCGGGGCATGGTCGCGACTCCTCCGCCACGGGCACGGGCACGGGCAGGTCACCCGCAGCGGAGGGGAGATCGACGACGGCGTGGTAGTGAACACGGAGGAGGCTCTGCAACACGGCGGGCGCGTGGAGCAGACAGAACACCAGCTGGCTGCGGCGCGGCCAGCGCGGCACGGCGCGCAGCCCGCCGAGCCGGTCCATGGCGCTGAGCAGCACCGTCAGCAGCTCCCTGTCCACGCGCTCTGACGGGTGGAAGAAGCACCACTTGCAGGACGAGGCCGCGCCGAACGCCGGGACCTCTGCGTAGGGGAGTGGCGGCAGCAGGAGCGGCAGCGAGTCGAACACCGCCTGTTGGATGGCGGAGAGAGACGTGTCCGCCAATCCAGTTGTCATATCACTCCCATCACCACACTTCGCATCACTCTTCCCACCATCACTCCCATCACAATTACCACCACCACACTTCGCATCACTCTTCCCACAACCTGCCATGACCTGAAGAACGGTGATGCCAACTTCGACGGCGGAGGCACGGAGCGAGCCCGCCTCAGTAGCGACGGCGTGGAAGAGGAGGCGGAGGGCGGGGGCATCGCAGGGGCAGTGGCGCAGCATGGTGAAGGCCTCGCGCCGCACCGCCTCTGTGCTGTGCTGCGCGTAGAAGGCGAGCAGCGTGCTGAGCGGCGCGGCAGCGCAGGGTGTGCCGAACAGCGTGCCGGTCATGTCTAGGCCTCAGCGACGCGCTGCAGACCCACAGTCGGCCATCGGCTGGAACACGGCGGGCGGCGGACAGACGCCGGCCTGCAGCGCGATGCCCAGCAGCCGCAAGTAGTCGGGCAGCGCGCAGCACCACTCGCTGAGGTAGTTGTGGCTGGCCAGCAGGGCGCTCACCCGCTGCGCTGCGGGCTGCAGGTACGGCCGGCAGCGGCGCGCGTCGATCTCCCACCAGCGGCAGAACCAGCGCAGCAGCACATGGTGCGTGGCGTAGTCGTCGCAGCACAGCCACGCGCACGCCAGGTCGAAGTCCGCCGCGGCGGGCTGCGGCTTGGAGGCCAGCAGCAGCGCCAGGTTGTAGCGCCACAGCCACGCCTCCGCCTCGCGCCAGCCGCCCGTGGCCTGCAGGTGCTGGATCACGAGGGCGACTCGCTGCTGCAGGGCGGCGTGGCGCTGGGCGAGGGCGGCGACGCACTGGACGGCGAGCGTGCGCACGGGGACCTGGAGAATGTCGGCAGACACGTCCATGAAGCAGTCGCTGAAGAGCAGAACCAGCACCACGAACAGCACCGCCTCCGCCACGCGCGGCTGCAGCGTGCACGTGCGCGCGTAGGCGCAAAGGACAGAGCAGGCGCCGTGCCGCGTTTTCCAGTCGTTGCTTAGACAGCTAGGGCTGGAAGGGGAAGGAGGATGTACTCGGTGAGACAGCTGAAGACGAAGAGGGATAGAGGGTCGTGAGATGGGAGCAAGTGGAGGTTGATGAAGTCCGTCATCCAGGAAGAACGCTCCTGTTTGGGGAATTCGCAAGAGGAGTCAACAGAGCCGATATCCTCCTTCACGATAGCAACGCCCTTTTCTATCCATTACTGCTGGAAGGAAAAATGACTGTGCGAGAGGATGGAATCACACTTGTTCAGCATCGAGGATACTTCACTGCTCAAATGATCGTCCACCTCTTCTTCGATAATGTTCTGCATTCGCTTCTGGATGGAAGACAGGGACTGCTCGCCATCGATTCTCTCGACTCTGCGATCGCTTGTAAGCCACATTTGATGGTTTCGAATCCACTCTGCGCAAAAGGAATCCCATTGGATGTCCTCATACTCAGCAGTCATCGAAATGTCGCAATTTGTAATTCCATTCACAATAAGCAGCTCGGTGATATCGCCTGCCGCTAACCGTTCTTCGGAATAGCGCGACACGCGCCATTTCTGTAGCTAGCTGTAATAATCAGGTATGAACATTTGCAATATCGATACAGTGATTAGTACATGCAGGATGCTCTTTCAAAAGCTTCGTTAGTTCCCTCTTCGCTAATGCAGTCACAGCGGGTGATTTGTCTGAATTATCACTTCAAGCAAAGGCTTACGGTGAGAAAGGGTGAGTAATCGCTCGACTCGTTCACACTCCTCCATGATCACTGACAGTTCGCTTCACTGAACAAACACAAAGAAGTGTAGAAATAAAAGAAAAACAATCAATAGTCGACATGAACAGATCCTAATGGACGAACCCAAACGTCATGTAGACCCGTAATCCAAGTAACCGAAAAGGCGGTAGGTTTTCTGTGCTCTGTTGCCAGCCTCCAGCGGTACCCCACTCCTTAAGAACCTGGACATCTCAAATTCCTAAGAGACATCCATATTCACCTCCTCAGTTATTTGGGCAAGTCATTGACAATTCGAGAACGAACCAGAAGGGCATCAAGCCTTCTACTGACTTACTCCTACTTAGGTGACAAGTTGACGTGACTCAACCCAGCGTATTATATTGTCTCTTTTCTCTTTTAAGGCCCTTCTCTTCTCATTCTATTTACCATTATGGGTTATCTTGATGATCTCTTTCGTTGTCTTTTGGATTGGATTGGGTGCATTTTGTAGGAGACAATATGAATCAGCCTGCTTTGTGGTACACTGCGATTCAAAGCAATCAAGACAACCAAAACACCCATCCATCAATAGGTATCCTCGGGAATCTAGGGAACGATAAATTGTTTGCTGAATTGGTCTGATCATAATCACTTTGACACACGAGAGTGATTTGCGATTTTGCCGTATTCGACTGTCCCCATGTCGAAGAAGAGAACGAGAGTGGTGCTGACCAACGAGGAGAAGAAGAAGATTATCAGGCTGAAGGAGGCCAATCCAGCAATGACTTTCGTGGATATTGCTGAAAAGTACTATACCATTTCAAAACGGCTCATTAGCAACACAACGGTGTGCAAAATCTGGGCAAACCGCGAGGCCATCATGAAAGATTTGCCCTATGGAAGCAAGGCACCCAAGACGGAGGTTTCCATTTCTCAAGAGACGATACGGCGTGTTGATGAAGCAGATGCCGCTCATATACCCATTACAGAATCATATGTTATTGAGCAAGCACAGAAGATTGTTCTCGAGCATAAGCTGGACCCCTCTCTATTCTTCTTTTCCGCTGATTGGGCGCGGTCAATCATGAAGGGCCAGAAGGATGACGTTTCCATCCTACGTTCCAAGGCCAAGTCGCTGGCCTCTCCGGTGAAGCCGATGGAAGTGTCCAGTCCTAGTAGGAGTACGACTATTGCCTCATTGGAATAGAGGAAGGGAATGGAATCGTGGGATTGGTCGGCTTAACTCCGGGGAAGAAGATTGCTCTCCTTGATTCTCTGAACACACCTGATTCGAGTCTGTTTGGTTGCTGTACTTGACTCGTAGATGTTGAGACTCCTGCCATTACCATCACTCCGCTGAACGCGGCTCCTGTGGACAGAAAGCGAAGAGCACCGCCGAAGGAAGAAACTCGTACACTGAGGACAAGAAGAGTCACAGTAGGATAGAGTGCGTCTGTTCATGGATAGAGGAAAGAGACACCCATGGAACGACTAAAGTCCCTGATACAGTCGGAAGAATGTCTGCACTCTCCAATTCAGTCATTCGTAGTTGATTGTGATTATCGCTCCCTGTTGTACTCTCTTCTCGAAGATGCTTACACATCAAATCCCTATTTCGTACCAATCATGGGAGAAGAGCTGGAGAGCGTAAAGAAGACACTCCAGTTCATGGTGGAGAAGGAGGGTAAAGTGTGGTGATTTGTCTTGTTTGCCATCAATCACACCCAATCCAATCCAAAAGACAACGAAAGAGATCATCAAGATAACCCATAATGGTAAATAGAATGAGAAGAGAAGGGCCTTAAAAGAGAAAAGAGACAACAAAATACGCTGGGTTGAGTCACGTCAACTTGTCACCTAAGTAGGAGTAAGTCAGTAGAAGGCTTGATGCCCTTCTGGTTCGTTCTCGAATTGTCAATGACTTGCCCAAATAACTGAGGAGGTGAATATGGATGTCTCTTAGGAATTTGAGATGTCCAGGTTCTTAAGGAGTGGGGTACCGCTGGAGGCTGGCAACAGAGCACAGAAAACCTACCGCCTTTTCGGTTACTTGGATTACGGGTCTACATGACGTTTGGGTTCGTCCATTAGGATCTGTTCATGTCGACTATTGATTGTTTTTCTTTTCTTTCTACACTCTTTGTATCCAGTGTCGAGCAAGAGAAAACCCATGGAAACGGCAAACAAGCCACAGTTCACACGGGAACACAGCGTGGAAGCAATTGTGTGCATTTGGGTGTGTAATACTTGTCTTCCTTGATAATCAAAGAATACCTCCACACTAAACGTGTGTCTTTGTGTTTTATCACTATTTCACATTATGTTTGCCCAATTGTTCGTCAACAGAGCTGAAAAGGCCATCAAGGCTAGTGGTACGATCGTATGGACGGTTGTGATGTGCAGTTCCCGATCCGGCGTTTTTAGTGAAGAAGATCCCCCTCTGGAAGCTTACTGTGAAGTCCTGGAATCCCAAGGAATTCAAGGGACAGGTTGCTGTTCTCACCGACGACATGATTGCGGTAATTGCTGATCGTGGCCCTGACGTGGTAGCAATACAGATGGCTGAAGGAGAAGCTGGAACACGCGATGGAGGAGGCTTATCACGCGTTCAAGAGTGGAAACAAGGATAAGCTGAAGGAGTGGGCTTCGGAGGTTATTTCCTTGGAGCACCAATGCACGGCCTTCGATCTCTTGGTGCCTCGTGTGAAGAACATCCAGAAGAACGTCAAGACCATTTCAAAGAGTGATGAGTGCCCCGAGGAGTTCGCGGTCGATATCGCCACTGTCATATATTTCTCCTCTATCTACACCATGCAGGCTTTCGAGCGTGTGAAGGCGCAGTTCGGTTTCCGGTACGGCCAGAAGTTCGTGGACCGCATCGTCGCAAAGCACAAGAACGTGGACGACGAGGTGTACACCAACCTCAACTACAAGGCGGACAAGCAGGAGCTGAAGGAGCGTACCAAGGACCTGTCCAGCCTCAGCAAGAAGCGTGTGAAGGAGGAGGCGAAGATCATTCAGGACTCCAACGCCGCGCTGGCCGAGGGCATCACCAGCCTGCCGTCCGCGCTGGCCAACAGAGGCTCCGCCGCCCCTGCCGGCAAGGGCAAGAAGTACGACTCGGACGACGAGTCCGAGTACTCCGAGTCGGAGGAGGAAAAGCCCAAGAAGAAGGCCAAGAAGGCCGCCAAGAAGGCCAAGAAGGAGTCCTCTTCGGAGTACTCGGAGGAGTCGGAGTCTTCCGAGGAGTCTTCCGAGGAGGAGAAGCCCAAGAAGAAGGCCTCCAAGAAGGCCAAGGAGGGAAAGGTGAAGGTCGCTGAGGAGACGGACTCGGACGAGGACGTTCCCGCCGCTGCCGAGCCCGCCAAGGAGGCTGCTGCGGCGCCTGCTCAGGAGGCTGAGCCTGCCAAGGAGGCTGCTCCTGAAGCTGCTAAGGAGGAGACCAAGCAATAGTGTTCATGTGATTGGACTCTTTGTTACAAACACCTCACATCGCAAACACCTTAATAGCCATATCCGCTGAACCCCTGCTGATTGCCGTAGCCATAGCCTCCGTAGCCGTAGCCCTGAGCGCCATAGCCATACGCCTGCTGCTGCTGAGGCTGCTGCTGCTGCGTGTTGCCGTACGACAGCGAGCTCAGATCCACCATTCCGCCGTACGGGTCGGCGCCGTAGCCGTAGCCCGCGGCGGGGGCAGCGGCCTGCTCGGCGGGCGCGCTGGCGGGGACGTTGAACATGTCCATCAGGTCGTCCACGGCTCCCTGCTGCGGCTCCTCCGCCTCCTCCGCCTCCTCCTCGAAGTCCTCCTCCTCCTCCTGCTTCACGGGCTTCTTGGCAGCCTTCTTCACCACCTTCTTCTTCGGCTTCTCCTCCTCTTCCTCCTCCTCGAAGTCCTCCTCCTCCTTGGCGGGCTTCTTCGCCGCCTTCTTCACCACCTTCTTCTTCGGCTTCTCCTCCTCTTCCTCCTCGTCGAAGTCTTCGTCGTCCACCACCTTCTTCGCCTTCTTCACCACCTTCTTTCTGGGTCTCTCCTCCTCCTCCTCGTCCTCGTCGTCGTCGTAGCGGGACGCCTTCTTCACCGGCTTCTTCTTCGGTCTGTAGTCGTCCTCGTCGTCGCTCACGTCCGCGCGGCGGCGGCGCGGCTTCTCGTCCTCCTCGTCCTCGAAGCGGCGTCTGCGAGGTCTCTCGTCGTCGTCGTCGTAGCGGCCGCGGGCAGCAGGACGCATCGGACGCGCCTGACGCACCTGAGGACCCGCCGACGCGGGAGCACCACCGCCGACGGCATTCTGGCGGGAGGCCATCTTCTGCTTCAGCTCCTTGGCCTTCTTGCGCTCGAAGCGCAGGCGGGAGTCGTCGTCCAGCAGCTCGATGATCAGAGACGCCTTCTCGCGAACTACGCATCACCCGTTCCCCACAGCACGCACTTCCGTTACCGCGCTCGTACTGCTGCTCCTTGAAGGAGAAATCCTGGAGAGCGCGCAGCTTCTCGATTCTGTCGCGGGTGTCGTCGATGATTCTGGGAGAACCGTTGCGGATCAGGTGGTCGATCAGGTTCAGCGCCTAGTCGTGAAACGATGGATACGCTGCTTGCCTTGAAGATCTGCTTCCAGTACTTGGGCTGCACAGCCAGGGTCTTCCAGATCGCATCCGAGATCACCCTGTAGTCGGCCCTAGGGATGATCCGGCAGGGTGAGCGCGATTACTCGTTGTAGGAAGCCTGAGCGATATCGTTCAGCATGGTTCCCGAAGCGCCCCAGTTCTCGTTCGAAAGCGCCTGGTCCAGAGTCTTCTCGAGTTCGGTTTTCTTACTACACGATGAGTGCATCTCCAAGCAAAGCGCCTACGCAACAAGTCCCTTGGCCTTATCCAAAAAGCTCATTTGTGTAGTAGCGGATAGAAATCTAGTCTTTCTGTCGAAAACGGGACCCTTCTTAGCCACGGCGGAATCGTAGCTAGTCCATGCGTGTGTTTCTCTCTGCTTATTCATCATTCTAGGTTTTGATGTGCACTGACTCAAATATGATGATTCGCAATGCTGAACGAATTACCCTCCGCCGTTCAGAAGAAACAACCGCCATCCCGTTTCCAACAAACAATCCCGATTGTTGTGTTACCCTCATAGTCGGTTTAGAGACGGCCTCCGTTTCCAGCGAGAGGGGCGACGGGCTCCTCGACCTTGGCGCCCTCCTCCTCCTTCTTCACCACCTCCGTGTGCTGCTCCATCAGCTTCGCCAGCTCCACCTTGGGGGCCTTCAGCATCTTCACCTTGCGGATCATGGTGTTCTCGATGGGGTAGATGCGAGTGCACTCCTTCTGGATTCTGGCACCGATCAGCTCAGCGCAGAACTTGTTCACCAGGGAAGCCAGGTCCGACTTGGACACCTCCTCCGTGATGATCTCCACCATCTTCGCGCGGATGGCGTGGATCTGAGAGGACTGCGCGTAGCACGTCTTCTTGTTCTGGTTCTCCTGCTTGCGGGTGAACGCGATGCAGAACACGCGCAGCTTGTAGCCGTCCGTCGTCGTCACCTCCACGTTCGCCTCGATCAGCGTCTTCCACTTCTTGATCATGGAGCACAACTTGTCGCGGGTGATGTCCATGCCGTAGAACAGGGTGATGCACTTGTCGCCCTGCACGTCCTCCACGCGCAGCTTCATCTTGCGGAAGCCCTGATCCTCGTTCTTGTTCAGGTCACCCAGATTGGCCTCGAAGACGCGGCCCTTCAGGCTGTCGGAAGCGATTCTCAGACCAGCAGTGCGGTTCACCAGCGTCTTGCACACATTGCGCTCCTTGAACTGGTTCGGGGCACGCACGTCGTACCACTCCTTTCTAGCCATGGTATCCACCACCTTCTTTCCCTTTCCCTTCTTGTTGACCTTCTTCTGAGACTTGCCTACACAGCGGTGAGAATACGCTCCCAACACCCCAGACGGTCTTCTCATCACAACACCTACCAATAGCCATGATTCACACAACAATTAGTGGTTTTATGTGAAATGCCCAGAGAGTGGTTTTCGTCGATTGCACATTACCCATATGAATGAGGAATAGGCCCCTTATTCAGCTGCTCCCAACACACGTATTGGGACATTTCGTATTATTCCAATTGTCTGCTCAGGATGCTATATTGCAAGGCAAAAGAGGAATAAAGCCATTTAGTAGACTGATTGGAACATAACAAACAATGTATATGAACAGTGATGATGATACACAGGGTTATGGAATAACGGGGGATGAAATTGGACACTCATTGCACTCCAATCTCTTCTGCGGGTTTGGGGTCCTTCTCGAACGTATCCTGCCATTCCTCCACTTTTGTGATCGAAACGAAGTTGTTGAGCAGTTTTGCGTGATTGTCCTTCAACTGCTCCACCTGAGTATTCAATTCGCCTATGCATCAATTCTCCCACCCCACAACCCACGTAACGATAGGATCATGCGGGCGTACTCCGACATTCGCGGAATAGAAAAGGCGAGTGAATCAGCTAAGGAATACTGCGAATACGTGGGATCCCAAAACTCTGTTGTTTTTCAGTAATCCATAATTAAACAGAAAGTGGTGAGATGGGAATGTTATACACGAGTGCTACGATGGAAGGGTGGGATGAAATGTAGTTGGCAAAGTGTGTATGTGCATCGTCTTTTTCTTTTTGCTTTTTCTGATGTGGGCAAAGCCAGTGGAGTATGTGAACGATTACACGGAAGTGGATGCTAACGGACACATTCTTCGCGTCAATGGGAAACCATTCAGTGTGTATTTAGCCGTTTCCTTTCTTCTTTCGATTCAGGATCGTAGGAAAATGGAACGGATATCCGTGACATTACCATCGCGGACAAAGAGTTCTATCTTCGGGATTTGAATGTCACTGAAATTGAAATGATTCTCAACAAGACAAGAGAAGAGCGTCGCCATTCCGAGGAGGAGAATCATCAGCAGCCATCTCTTTCTGGGAGTGAACCATCGGAAGAAGAGCATCACGACCATTCCGAGGAAGAGAGTCATCAAGAACCATCTCCTTCCGAAAGTGAACCATCAGAGGATCATCGCCTTGACCATTCCGAGGTGGATAATCATCAAGAACCTTCTCTTTCTGAGAGTGAACCACCAGAAGAAGAGCACCATGACAATTCCGAGGAGGCAATTGAAGAAGAGACAATTGAGAAGGAGAATCATCAAGAACCTTCTCTTTCTGAGAGTGAACCGCCAGAAGAAGAGCATCATGACCATTCCAAGGATGAGAATCATCAAGAGCCTTCTCTTTCGGAGAGTGAAGCACCGGAAGAACACCACCCTGACCATTCCGAGGAGGCAATTGAGGAAGAGAGTTGTGATGAGCCTTCCCTTTCTGACAATGAACCGAAAGAAAAAGAGCATCACCATCACCATCACCACCACCACCACGAGCCTCTCGATATGAAGTCTCTCAGCGCATGGGCGATCATCCATAGGATCCGCGACGAGGACAAACACCCCTTCCTCGCTGTGGTGCTGACAACCATCAGCGCAATGGCCGCCTCCGTGGGCGGAGCGGTGGTGGTGTTTTGCTACAAGCCGTCTCCCACTGCCCTGGGCGTGCTGCTGGCCTTCAGCGCGGGTATCATGCTTTACGTAACGGCGTGGCGGCGGGTGAAGGGTAGATTTCGTACATGGACATCATGGTCCACGCGCAGTACGATCTGGGCGAGAACGGCATGCTGGAGGCGAACCTGTGGATGTTCGCGGGCATGGCTTTCTTCCTTCTCCTCGCGTACCTCGTTCCCGAACAGGAGGAGGATTCCACCGACCCTGCCGAGAAGGAGGCCACCGCCGCTGACACTGCCGTGATATACAACACGGAGAGTATGGAGAACATGAAGATTACAGAGAGCAGAGAGAACATGGATAGTGTGGAGAAGGCGAAGATTACAGACAACATGAAGATCACAGAAAGCACGAAGAGCACAGAGAATATGAAGAGTGTGGAGAGCGCGAAGATAATTGAGAGTACGGAGAGCACGAAGATCACAGAAAGCAGAGAGAACGTGGAGAGCACGGAGAAGGCGCAGCAGGCGCGGCTGGAGAAGATGGGCGTGATGACGGCGCTGGGCATCAGCCTGCACAACTTCCCCGAGGGCCTCGTGGTCTTCAACGCCACCGTCGTGGGCGTCTGCCGCCTGCCCGCCGCCTCCTTCTCCCTCCCCTACCTCTTCCAGTACCTCACGCAGTGCACCGGCCGCGGCCTGGCCGTGGCGCTGGCCATCGCGCTGCACAACATCCCCGAGGGCATCGCGGTGGCCCTGCCCATCTACTGCAGCACCCACAGGTGACGGACGGCGCGATGCATGAGGCGTAGCAAGTGGGAGGCCATGAAGTGGTGCCTGCTGTCCTCCGTCTGCGAGCCCATGGCCGCCATCCTGTTCGGCGTGCTGTTCAGTGACTTCCTCACCATGCATATCATGGCTGCATTGAATGCGGTCGTGGCGGGCATCATGATCATCCTCTGCGTGTACGAACTGCTTCCCACCGCGCTGCAGTACACGAATGCAAAGGTAATGGCGGAAGAAAGGGGTGATGGACAGAATGTGGCGATCGCGACGATTGCGGGACAGTTTGTTATGTTTATCTCTCTCTACTTCCTGATTGAGGTACTTGTAAATGGTAGGGGTGAGTGTGTAGACTGGAGCGCACTAGCGAGTGTTTGTTGCGAAACATGTGCTATTTGTCGAAATAGAACGAAAAGACGCGATGGTGAAAGGAAAAGGAATCGATGCATACGGAGGTAGTGATCACACAAACATAGACCTGCCCGTGAGGAAGAGAGAGTGCCATTACCATCATTATGAAAAGAGGAATGCACGACAGCGAGTACGACAACTGGGAAAAGAAATCTTTCAAACTGAAAATCAGCTCGTAAATGATTTTGGGAAAGATGATAAAGGAATAAAAGCAGAGAAGATCCAGCGTCTGCGAGTCAAACCGCCCCCCATTCTCCACATCCATGATTCCGCGGATATTCCTCATAATGGACTGCTGGACAAACTCCACAATGGTCGGTCCCAGCACCAGGATGGTCAGCATCACTACATCTGAAGTACACCCCGCATCGCCACAATCCATAATCCACAGCGGAATGAACACGACCACGAAGTACAGAGAGTGAAGCCACTGCAGTTTCACAACCAGCAGGACGGAGAACAGCAGCAGCGGAATGCCGAAGAGGAACAGCAAACACAAATACAGGTGTGCGGCGCTACGCGTAACCACAACGCCCCATCCGCACGGCTTGCTCCACGACCGCACGGGCACGGTCTGGAAGACGAGCGCGATGGCGATCCAGAAGGGAACGAAGACGCAGGGCCAGGGCCAGCGGATCCCTACGGCTGAGTGAACCGCGCGGCGGCAACAGTGGTCGGTGCGGAGGCCGACGAAGAGCGCGAAGCAGAAGAGGGAGAGAAAGAGTGCGAAGATGTAGAAGAAGCTTCGCTTGCGCTCCTGATAGAGTTCCTCGTAGGTGAACTTGACGAAGGTGAAGCCCATGTTCTCCCACTGGTGCGAGAAGACGCTGCGCTCGATGTTGAGCTGGCTGACGAGCCAGGCGCAGAAGTTGAGGAGCACGTCCGCGATTAGAATCAGCAGGATGAGGAGGAGCGGAATGAGGGTAACGGTGAGGCTGCGGATCTACTATCGTGAGGAGATGCGAGTGCAAACGATGGATTCGTAGAAGAGGAGGAGGAATAGAATCTGAAGGACGCCCAGGTAGGGCAGACTCAGCCACGAGAGCAGAATGTTCACGATGAGGAAGAGAACGCGGAGGCGCTCTCGCGCCTTCTATGCGTGAGCGGGAGGAGAGAGTTGAACCATCATCCTCTGCTCCTTCTGCTCCTTCTCCAGTTCGGTCGCAATTTGCATGCTGAGAATCTTGCGCTGATTGAGCCTGGGCGTTACGCGGCTTCTCTCCCACTCACACATGACTGTAGAGCGTGATGCTCTTATCCCCACTGCTGTCCAGCACATTCCACACACGTCCGCCTAGAACTGATAGGAACAAAAGGAAACGAACAGGGGTAAAAATCGCGAGTGATGATTTCTCTCCACATGGCGTCATCGAGCAAGTCTTGTTTCATCTCTGGCAGTGCGCAGATCATGGTGTGAATGGACCCGACGTGCCTGTCAAGAAGACCCTCCGTTTGAAACAGCAGCCACAGGATATGTCAAGATACATGACGACGGATTGTTTGATGAAGGGATCGAGGTGAGCGAAAGGGAACACGGAATTGGGAGTCTGGGAGGGAATAGCAACGTGACATCCATCCATCGTGATCTCCTGTGGCGATAGCGGTACTCGGCGTACGGCTTCCGACTCAAGTTTGAAAACAAACAGCCCCAGCAACAGAGCACGCATCAACCCTTGATGGATACAACAGCATAGGCGCCCAGGCCCACGAAGCAACAGATAATCATCACCAGACCCTTCACCCTACCCATCACGCAATCTCCCCTCCCTCACTTTCCGAGCTTGCACTTGTTCTCCTTGAAGATGAGCGCAGGCCCCAGCGTGATGGCGATGAGCACCAGCGAGCCGATGGCGAGGATGAAGCCAGCCTTCTGCACGATCTGCGAGCCAGGAATCTCGACGCCGTGTCCCGAAATCATGCCCTTAATGAACCAGGGCAGGCCCAGGCCGATGCAGATGTTCAGGATCTGCGAGCCGACGCTGTTGGAGATGGCCATGGAGCCGTAGCCCTTCACAGACACGGCGTAGCACTGCATGAGATCGGCGATGGACGCGCCGAAGCCGATCAACACCATACCGATCAGAGTGCCCACACTCGCGGAGTGGCGGTCAAAGAACTGCATGAACAGAGAAAGAGGATATGAAGCCCATTGCCTTGATCATCTCCACCCAGCGCTGCGACACGGCGCCCATGATGAAGGTGGTGACGGCCACCCAGAAGATGGACACCAGGAACGTCACCAGGTACAGCCGCTCCGACTCCGTGCCTACGCCTCACCGCCTGTACCCACACCCACCGTGCTTGCAGGCGGGGATCACGTGGCGGAAGAACCAGCAGATCGGCGCGCTGATGTACTTCGTGTAGAACGCCGTGAACGCGCCCGTCACGCCTACGCCTCACCGCCCCCCACGACGCCCACTCTTCGCACCGCGTCGCATCTTGGCGGAGGTGGAGACGGGCGTGTTGGCGTCGATCGGGTTGAAGCTCTCCTCGTAGGCCAGGTCCTCGTTCAGGTCCGCCATCGCGCTGATGGGCTCTACGATCGAGCGCGGGGGGAGGTTCTACCGTAGGAGCGCTCCTCGTCGCTGTCCATTCCATCGTTGTTGATGAAGGAGGTGGTGATGTTCGGATCGATCAGCTGGGGGTGATGGAAGGCCACAACGACTACGTGGTTTTTGATGCGGTAGGTGCGACGGACCATCGGAGCGAACACCAGCAGCAGCACGTAGCCGATGTACACCAACATGAGATACACACCCTCAAGAGGGTAGATCGTACCGTCGTGGAGGAAGAGGACGAGACCAGCAAGAGACAGGATGTAGAAGATCACGTCGCGGGTGAGCGGACGGCGCTTCAGCTCAAGATCGCGCTTGGCGGCCATTCCGCAGATGCCGGGAATCAGCATCAGACCCGTCATTCCAGATCTGCAAGTGAAGGGAGAAAACGAGCGATACCCAATAATGGAGCCAATACCCAGGTCAACGTTATCTCCACCCTGGATTGTGGTAATAATACTGATGACGATTTCGGGAGCGGAAGCGCCGAAAGCAAGGAACGAAGCGCCAGCGACATCCTCCTTCAGGTTCAACTTGACGCAGAGGATTTCGAGACTTGGGACGAGGTACTCATCGCAAATCTAAGAATCATCCGAGAGGCGCTCCGTCACGATTCCGATCATAGCAAACGTTAAGAAGAAGATGATCACTTCGATAATGATGCCCCACCAGTACTTGTCGATGACATCCAGGCAGAGGCCTTTGATTCCAGCCTCGCAGAACTAGGGTCAATACTCCACACCGGAGCCTACCTCCTTGGCTTCCGACGATTCGTTGACTAGGTAATCGAAATCTATAGCCATATGAAAACGCAATAGGAAAAGTGGCAAGAAGAAGAGTTCAAAGCACGTGGAGGAAGGTACCCTACCCGCGGTTATTCAAAAAGAGCGGAATAACCGTGATTAGAAGGGTAGCAACTGTTTTCGCGACGTAAACGCGCATCGTGCAATCATGCTTTTGTCTAGTGCATTCTACGCACAGACTCGTTTTGAAGCATTTTCAGCTACGGGAATGCACTGCCGATCCACCGGAAGGAAGAAACAACGGAAGACCAAAAAAGGTCGGACTTTTGTTGTGTTTCCCCACCCAATAAAAAGAGAAACACACTGAGAATGAACTGTACCCTATCTCCCATTACTGTACTATTACTTGTTTGTATGAGTACCTTGCTGCTCCGGCAATACGCAACTGCCACCTACTATGACTCTAACAGCTATCATCGTGATAGAAATTACCGCGCAAGTCATATTGTAAATAACCCAAGCTGTTTGAATGCTCGAAATCCCGATTTGTGTTATGAAGAAAGTGAAGACTATTCAATTGTGAATTCATGTTATTCGAGACAGCCTCGTCAAACGAAGAGACGAACGAGACATAACGACCCCATCCTTCGCCTATATGGACGGGTGATCCGGAATACAAGCGACATTTCGATTGTGCAGCCACACATTATAAAGAAGTTTGTTGGCTCGGCTCTCCAAAAGGGTGTTTCCGATGAAGACCATTCTTGTCATTCCTATAGCATTACCTTTGCTTCTCAGACATCGTAACTCTGTCTCGTCCTTCTCACGCCTAGCACACAGCGTCTCTTCTATCTCGAGTACTTGCTCAAGCGATGGCCTGGGTTGCTCCACCGCCTCCTCCTCATCCCTAGTCCCATGAGCATCGCCGTCTTCGTCCACCAGCACGAGCTGCGCCAGACCGAGAAGTTCATCCGGCGCAGCCACTTCCCCGCGCGCCTCCACCTCCTCCTTTACATTGTCGACGTGAAGAGTGAAGGCGACCGCGTGTGCCGCAACAACGGCAAGCAGTCCTGGTGCTACGCGCAGTCCGTCTACCCCATCAACCGGCTCCGCAACATCGCCATTGCCGATGTCGCCACCAGCCACTTCATCCTCTTCGACATGGACGTGTGGCCCTCCCGTGCGTGCTGGGACGCCTGCTGAGGCCTAGACGACACCTACGCCGCGCTCATGGACCTGCCGCGCCACTTCTACTCCAACCCCTACAACGTCATGATCATTCCCGCCTTCTCCATCGCCAGAAGCGTCCTCGACCCGCGCCGCTGCAGCTCCTTCGAGCGCTGCGTCCGATCGTACGCCCGCTCTTCTTCCTCACCCCTAGCGTGATCGAGCACTACCCCGAGAACAAGACGGACCTCGTAACCTGCATCCGCCGCAAGCGCTGCGCGCGCTTCAAGGAGAACATCTCCTTCCACGTACCTTTGCTTCCTCATCTCCACACCAGAACTATCTGCCCGCCGACTGGAAGACGCTGCCCGCCGCCAGCCAGTACACCCGCCTGCGCTGCCTGCGCGAGCCCATCCTCGAGCCGTACATGCTGGTGCGCAAGTGGTCCGGGCTGCCGCGGTTTGACGAGCGGTTTTTCAACTACGGGTACAACAAGATCCAGTGGTTCGAGCACCTGCGGTACGCGGGCTACGAGTTCAGCGTGCTCTCGCACGGGTACTGCGTGGACATTCCGCATTCGGTGTAGGCGCTGGGCGGGCGTTTAACGTAGATCGTCCTTCCGAACGAATTACGTCGGGGAGCTGGCTGAGCGCGTCTCGCCCATGGAGAACATGTACCGACGCTTTCTATTCGAGATCCGCCAATCGGAGGATCAAAGCAGGCTGCTGCTGTGTTAATCGCTGACTGTGCTTTTGGGCGTCAGTTATGTCCTGAATTACCTTTTGTATTCCTATCTATTCCACCTCCTGTCTGCTGTACTCCTAGTCTTTGTTTCTTGTCATACACAAGCGTTGCTGGTCATTCTGTTGAATGAAGTGTGAGATAGGGAAGTGGCTGAAATACAGAGTGCATTCCCATAGTGGATCCAATTGCAGATTATTCCTGACTGAGGTGGAAAAGGATGCATTCAATATCAAAAATGATGGGTCTGGATAATAATGAAATGTACAATTGTGAAAGAATCGATCATGGCTAGAATCAGTGAAGTGAAGGAATTGGAGGTGAACAGTACTGAAAACGATAATGCTAGATCAGTTGTAAGATACTGCACTATACAGAACACTGAAAAGGGGTTGTGTATCATAAAGGGAATTGAAGAGCGTAACGGCGGACAGAATCAAGGAGATCAACGAGAATAGGAACACTTGAAGTGAGTGTGGAAGGGAAGGAGGTGCTCCGTGTGAATGGAATTGAACAAGCTCGGGTGTTGGATTTGAGTGATGATGGAGAGCAGGTGGGAAGGAGATATATTGGATGATCAACCGTATGGTTGGGGTGTGTTGTATGATGCTGATGGAGAGAAGATGTATGAGGGGTTTCAGATTGGCGCTCGTCACAGTTGTTACGGTATTCGGTATTACTCTGACATCCAGAAGGTGGAGTATGAAGGAGAATGGTGTGAAGGAAAGCGATGGGGCAGAGGCGTTCAGTATGACCGCAACGGAAACACCGTGTTTGATGGAGAATGGATGAATGATGAACCTGTTGAAAAGCGAGTTGTGTTGAATGGAGAGATCCAGACTCCTTCACACCTGTATTGAGCAGCTGATTGTGAGCAACGCGTGTTGCAATGGAAAAGAATGGAAGACACTCGATTTCGCTCTTCTGCCCAATCTGGCAGTACTGCAAGTGGGTAAGAACTGCTTTCAACATGTGGAGGAGGTGAAGCTGATTGGGCTGACATGTTTGGAGACAGTGGTGATAGGAAAGGAGAGCTTTAGTGGCGATAAGGAAGAGAAAGAAGGCGCATTCCATTTGAAGGAATGTGAAAGATTGAGAGAATTGAAGATTGGCTGTGGCTCCTTTTATCATTACTCCGTGTGTGAGATTGAGCATGTTGACAGTTTGGAAGTGATTGAGATGGGAGAATTGGATGAATGGAGTTACAGTTTCTGTAGTGCTTCATTGGAATTGAAGGGTAAGGTTGATAAAGAGAGAATGATGAATAGACCTGCCCCATTTGAAAACACTCTTCTTTGGTAAAGGCGCCTTTTCTTATTGTTCTCGTGTGGTGTTTGAGAGTGAATCTGTCAGAAGGAGTATGAGGAATAGACTTGCCGGAATTGGCTTCCCTTCGGTGTGGTTATCATGCTTTCCTATTTGACGAGGAAACTACAAACACACTCATCCTGCGAAGTGATCATCTCGATCCCTACTAAACAGAAGACTTGCCCAAACTCACTACTCTCTCCCTTGCCATTATGGCGTTTTACTATCCTCACTACATCACTCTGGAAAGAATCCACTTCATTCTTCAATGATGAATAGGCATGCCTCTTCTTTCCACCGTTTCCATTCCGCCGAAGTGGTTACTCTATCGAATCGAATTGTATTGTCACAGTATGAGACTGCAGCAACACTAACCAACAGATATTGGAGCGTTGGCAGATCATCCCGCGTTTGCAGTGAATGCCAACGCAAACGTGCATTCCCCGGAAGAGTACTATGCTCTGGACTCCACTGTGGAGAGCATTGTGATTGCCGATCACGCCTGCAACAGTCCTTCCTTCACGACGATGGATTTAACCCCGTTCGTGAATCTGAGGACCTTTGGAGTGGGTGATTACGCCTGTACACACGTGGAGGAGGTGAAGATGATTGGGATGAAGTGTTTGGAGACGGTGGTGATTGGGGAGAAGAGCTGCAGTCAATGGAATCATCACTGGGAGAAGAATCCAAATCGTCATTTCCATTTGAAGGATTGTGAGCGACTGAGAGAAGTGAATATCGGCTGCGAGTCCTTCTCTGACTATTCCGTGTGTGAGATGGAGAACCTACCCTCACTGGAAGTGATACAAATTGGAAACAAGAATGAGGATAGTTGGAACTTCTATTATGCTTCTTTGGAACTGAAGGGTGAATGAGATAAATGAAGGTGATGAATAGACTTGCCCAAGTTGAAGACATTTCTAGTCGGTGATGGCTCATTCGGTCACTGTTCTCGGGTTGTGCTTGAGAGTGCATCTATCAGAAGGAGTATGATGAATAGACTTGCCTGAACTGACTACCATTCAACTCGGCAACCATGCATTCGCCTTCATCAATGAAGAATCTAGCACACTCATTATGCGATGTGACTGTCTCAAGCATTACTGACGATTAGCTTTGTCCAAACTCACTTCATTGAGTGGTCAGGGTGATGCATTCTTTTATCCCCGCCATGTTGTATTTGAAGGTAGATGAGTACGGTAAAAATGATGATAAGATGTTCCCAGTCTCACTTCAGTGAATCTCTCCAGTTACGCCTTTCACTACAAGAAGGGCAATAACTGCATCGTGTCATCTCACATGTAGATAACACACCAGAGTTGGATCACTTCCTTTCTTCTCCTCTTTGTTTGACACACTCCAAAAATCCCGCCCAAAAGGGTTGTTTCATTTTTCTCATGGTACGTCCATCTTTCCGCCCCTCTGATGGCATAGGGCAAGAAGAAGTTCATCGACAAGAAGACCGCCAAGACGTTTATCTTGACAAACCGAAGCCGGTCCGATAATCTCTACTACGAGGAAGGATCGACTCCGAATGTTCTCATTCCGAAGGGGATGGAGGGCTCCGTCGTAACTTGTATTCTTGCGCTGCGAGTGTAGAGTTCACTCATCGGAAGTCAGATTCGTCCCATGCGCCAAGTCGAAGAGGAGGACTACGACTACGACTACGACTATGACGAGGACTATGACGAGGAGGAGGAATCGTACATGCATCGAGAAGAGGGACGCATCTATGGAGAGACAACCGATAGGGACGGGTTGCCGCTCGATGGCACGGACTATCAGGCCCATATGAAAGCGGCGGGTCCTGGCGTGTTTATTGCGCCTGGAGGTGAAGTGCGGATGATTGAGGAGGTGGGAATTGATGTGTGACGTGAGGAACAGAAGGACATCAAGGTCGATGATGATCTGCTCCCCGAAGAGCTGCGCAGCAAGCGACTGCCCAAGGCGGTGAACCTGAAATACGGTACTTCCACTTCAAATAGCTAATCGTGTAGATGAAGTGGATCCCGAGTTGCTGGCGGCGATGGAGGAGATCGAGAACGAGGACTGGGACGACGACAAGAACGAGGAGGGCTTCATCTCCGACGACTTCATCCAGCAGGCCATCGATGACAAGGGTCCCGTGAACGAGTTCGACTTTGACCAGCACATCCGCAACCTGTTGAAGGCGCGCGAGGAGAAGGAGAAGAGCAACGTCGAGCTGACGGAAGACCGCTACGCGGAGGAGATCCGCATCGATCCGGAGCTGGCGAACCGGAAGGAGCGCGACATTGACCATCAGTTCAAATCGGTGCGCACGAGTTTGTGCAGTGAGGCGTAGATCATCGGTCAGTACAGCGAGGAGGAGGACGAGGAGGTGCAGGGCGGGCATATTCGCATGGACGACGCTTTGTTCCAAGTGCGTGGCGTCACACTCTATTGAGCGTAGGACGTGCTGGACGAGTACCTGCAGGACGAGCAGGCGGAGAAGAAGCGCGACTACGAGGCGTGGAACCTGAACAAAGACGACGGGACGCGCGTGGAGGCGCCGGCGCGCGAGAAGGAGGTGATCCGCGAGGTGCAGGAGGAAGAGGAGGAGGACATCGACCAGCTGATCGACCTGCAGTACGCGCGGCCGGCGAAGGAGGAGTGGGACTGCGAGTCCATCTGCAGCACGTACAGCAATGTGCTGAATCACCCGAAGGTGATTGGGTGGGTGCGGGTGAAGGGAATGATGAATAGGGTGCCGAAGAAGCCGGTGAAGAAGATCCTAATCTCAAAGAAGACGGGAATGCCCATCGTGGAGGAGGCCTCTCCGAAGGAGGAGGAAGAGGACGTGGAGATGGAGCCTGTGTGCAACAGCGGTGAAAAGAGGAACAAGAAGGAGACGGCGGAGGAGAAACGGCTGCGAAAACAGAGGGTGAAGGAGGAGAAGAGTGTATAAGGTGTGCTTGGGGAGTGAGTATCGTAGGCAAAGCGCCAGCAGAAGAAGGCCCTCAAGGAAGCCTTCAAGGAGGAGAAGAAGAGGGCGGACCGTTTGGGCGCCTCCTCTCGTGGTCCGGTTACGTTTGCCATCAACTAGTTGCCAATTCGTGTGTCTCTTTACTGGAAGGGCTGTTTGTTGTTGAGAAGGAAAAGGGATTTCAACTTGGGGGGTGCCTTCCCCGAATTGCAAATCAAGCTTGAATCCAAGACTGGGATTTCGGATGAAGCCACCCCATAATTACATGGTGATTTGTCTCACTTTCTTTTATAGATTACCTGCAAATCATGGTAGGCAGTGGAGGAATGACGCGCTGATGTCGTAGGCTCCCGCTAAGAAGGCTGCTCCCGTTGCGAATCCCCTGTTCCCCTCCACCCCCAAGAACCTGCGTATTGGTGGAGACATTCTGGTAATTCGCACTTCCACAATGTCATTCGCTAGCCCAAGACCGATCTCTCCAGATACCTGAAGTGGCCGCGCAACGTCATTCTGCAGAGACAGCGCAAGGTGCTCTCCAAGCGTCTGAAGGTGCCTCCCACCGTGAACCAGTTCAAGACGGTGCTCTCCAAGAACGAGGCTGCTGAGGTGTTCCGCCTGATGGCCAAGTACGCCCCCGAGACTGCCGCTGCCAAGAAGGCTCGTCTGGTCGAGAAGGCCAAGGCTGAGGCTGAGGGCAAGCCCGTGGAGGAGAAGCGCGCTCCTTTTGTGGTGAAGTTCGGTCTGGACAACGTGACCAAGCTGGTGGAGAAGAAGCAGGCGAAGCTGGTGCTGATTGCCGATGATGTGGATCCCCTCGAGCTGGTGATGTGGCTGCCCGCTCTGTGCCACAAGATGGAGGTCCCCTACGCCATCGTGAGCGGCAAGGCGAGACTGGGCGCTCTGGTGCACCAGAAGACTGCCACGTGCGTGTGCCTGACGGGCGTGAACCCCGAGGACGAGGCGGCTCTGGCCACTCTGAAGGATTCCTTCACCGTGAAGTACGCCGAGAACAAGAAGTGGGGCGGTCACATCATGGGTCTGAAGACCCAGCGCAAGATGGAGATCCGTGCCGCTGCCATTGCCGCTGAGAAGGCCAAGAAGGCTGCTTTGTAATCTGCGCATTTTTTGTATTATGTCTGGCGTCTTTGGTTGAACAAGCACGAGACGAGAGGTACTTGCTTCCATCCTGCTTCATGCGGTGGAACTCCTTCCCGATCTAGGCCTCAGAGAATAGAACGGGGAGCACGTCTGAAATGTGACTGTTGATCGCGCGAATTGTGTCCTCTATGGCTTTTCGCTCATCACCGCTTAGATTCTCTCCCCGTTCCATTCGTTCGATCAGCGTCTCCGTGTTGCGGATCATCGTCTATACGTGGGACGAAACGGTCTCCCACAGCCTACATCGTTTTTCCCGAGAATCCCTTCGGTTTTGCGCAAGTGCGACTTCCAGGGTTCCGGCACACAATCGATTTCGTCCATCTGTTTCCCAACAAACCAAATGATGCTACACGAGGGAGCCAAGTCCCAACAGAGACGCGATTTCCGACTTGTGATCTTCCCCCTCCTCCGTATCCCCCTTCTCGGACTCGCTCTCCGTCAAGTTCATGGCATTCACCTCCAGCTTCAGCTCCACCTCCTCCAGCATGCTCTCCAGGATGAACTTCAGGTCGTTCGTCCCCTCCTTCGTCCGGCCCCGGATGCAGATGCTCGCAGCCCCCTTGTCCACCCGCACCTCGCCGTCGTACCGGCTTTCCCACTGCGGAATCATCGCGCCGTACTCCTTCTCGAACTCCGCCAGCACGCACGGCGACACTGCCAGCTGCGCGTTCCGCTCCTGGTGCGCCCGCGCCATCTCCTCCAGCGCCTCCGCCGCCCGCGTCACGTCCGCTGCGGCGCCGTGAACAAACACGCCGTCTCGTCGGGGCAATACAACAACTCTGGCGCCACTCGCTTCGCTCACCTCGCGGAGCTTCGCGCGGCGGTCCTTCAGCAGACTCTCCATCAGCTCCGCCTCCAGCGGCACCACGCGGTTCTCGCTGGCGAGTCGCGCCACCTCCTTCTCCACACGCTCGCGCGCCGCCGTCACCTCCTTCTCCTCGCCCCACACGTACACTGCGCGCTCCGCCAGCTCCCACACCACCTTCACCTTCTCTCCCTTGACCTCCTTCTCCTTCTCTCCCTCCCTGCTGGTGAGGTAGTGGAGAGTGCCCGGGTCCAGCGGGACGCGCGCGAACTGCCGCGGAGCCGCCTGCAGCAGGCCCTCGAACACCGTGGCGTGCGCCCTGTGCAGCGCCTCGCCCTTGCCGCGGATGCTCAGCCCGCCGTCCGCCTCGCCCAGCAGCTTGCACTGAGTCGCCAGCGCCACACGCTCCAGGTGGAACGAGGGCAGGGCCAGCAGCGCCTTCACCGCGGGGGCGGGGTAGGCGTAGCGGTAGGTGTACACGCCCCGCAGCGCGTCCAGCAGCAGCGGCTTCGCGCACTTGACGCTCGTGCGCGTGCCCGTCAGCATCACATCTCCTCCATCGCGGGGCGGCAGGCGAACCAGCGCGTGCGAGGCAGTCTGAATCTCCTGCAGACAGCGGCAGCGGTCCTTCAGAAGGCACGCGAGCTGCGCGGGCGTGGCGGGCACCGCCTCGCTCACCATCTCGCCCGCCTCGACGCGAGCCCGCACCTCCGCCTCCACCGCCTCGAAGTCCGCGCGGCTCCCCCACACCTGCAGACGCCCCTCCTCGCGCAGCAGTCGCAGACTCACGTGATGCCGCGCCTCCAGCGCCTTGATCGTCTCGCCGCCCTTGCCGATCACCAGTCCGGCGGCCGCGGGCGCCACCTCGCACGACCACAGCGCCTGGTCCTCCAACGCCTCTTGCAGCGCCTGCAGCTCGCTGCGCAGGGCGGGCAGGTGCTGGGCGTCGCCCTCGCAGCGCAGCTGGCCCAGACTCGGCACCACAGCCAGCGAGCACTGCGGGTGGCGGGCGCGCAGCTGTTCCACGGCGGCCCGCGCGAGCTGCGGCGCGTGGGCGAAGTGCTCGGGCGTCAGCCGCAGCGTGAAGTGTGTGTCGGCGTACTGTTGCAAGGATGTGCCCAACGATGCAGCCAGCGCATCCACGGCGTCCTGCGGAGCCGATGAGCACGACGCGCGTGGCGTCGCCGAGATCCTCCTGCAGCACGCGCACGCGGTGGCTCCGCTCCAGCTCCCGCACGCGCGCGCCGTGGTTGCCGATCACCTCGCGGCCCACCGCCTCCTTCTCGCCCTCCACCACCCGCACCGCGTGCTTCGCCAGCCACGCGCGCACCTCCGCCTCGGCCGCCGCCACGCCCTCGCGCAGGCCCTCCAGACACACCGCGTCCTCGCCGCACTTCACGCTCACGTGGTGCCGCCACCGCAGCTCCTCCAGGTGCTGGCCCCGCGGCCCGAAGAAGGCGCCGCGCACGTACGGGGACAGCGGCAGCGACAAGGACGTGATGCCTGCCAGGATGGCCTGCAGCGCCGCCTGCGCCGCCGCCACGCCCTCCTCCTTTCCGCGGATGGCACACTGCAAATGCGATTTGTCGATGGTGATGTGTGTGTGTGTGCTGCGCTGTACCTGCTGCACCTGCTGCCCGCGGTTATTCAGCAGGATCGGCAGCGCCAGCTCCGGCAGGCTCATCGTCGCGTTCTCCTTCTCGTACTGCGCCAGCCGCGTCGCGATCACCGCCTTCGCCGCCTCCACGTCCGCGCGGCAGCCCTCCAGCACCACGCCCGGCGCCTCGCCCACCTTGCTGAACGCGCAGCGACAGTGCGTCTTGCGAGACAGTGCCCGCGCCGCCGCGCCGCCCCCCCCCCAAAAAAAAACCCCCCCCCCCCCCCCCCCCCCCCCCCCCCCCGCGCACCGTCGCGAACGGCGCCAGCAGCTCCGCCACCACCGCTGCCGACTGCTGCAGGTCCGCCGCGGAGCCGTACACGACGAAATCCTGCCGTGCATAGTCCGCGTAGCAGTAGCCCTCGCAGCGCGCCGCCAACTGCGCGAAGAGCGAGCGGCCTTGTCGCAGATGCGCCACGGCCGCGGCGGACAGTGGGAAGTGGTGCGCACCTGTTTGTGAGGAGGGGAGTATGCACCCACTGGCGAAGAAGGCGTCGTAGAGCGACTGGAAGCGGCACACGGCCTGCTTGCCGCCTTCCGCGGTAATCTGGTTCTTTTGGCGGTCGATGCGGAGAAGCGTGTGACTGGCGGCTTCGAGCTGGTGCGCGTACTTCCCCTGCTTCGTCAGAAGAACGCCCTATTTCTGACATGTCGTGGAGAAGCGTACGATCCAGAGAGGTGTGGTTTCGATCGTCTTCTGACACCAATGCTGTACATCGGCGATGAGCGACACGCCCTCCTTTGCCGCAGTCTCTGTGCCATACACGAGGCAGCCTGACACAGATTGCGCGTATGTGATGCGAATGCACTGCGATTGCTCGATTCGCTGAATCTAGTAGTTATGAAGTAGAAACAAAAGGACAAGAGAGGTGTGGTTATGCCGTAAGGAACGGTACTCTTCCTCCTTCATGGGAAGCAATTCAGAGACCACTTCATCGGGAGTGACTTCCCGCTGCTGCTTTCGATTGTAGATGATGGACCATGCGATGCAGAGAGCGCTGTCCACCTCCGTCATCTCCCCGCGAAGCTCCGTTAAACGATCAAACAGCTTCCGTCGTTTCTAGGATGAATGCAAATGTACAGTTCGTACCGCGTGGATGGACTCAATCTCCCTGTCCCAACCCTGCTGCTTTCGAGCCTTGAATTGCTCATTCTTCAGTCGATCCAATTCTCTTGATATCTACAGCATTAGCACTGCCCATAGTCCATACGGAGCGAGTTTCCTGAAGTGAATACGAACTAACCATCAAGTCGTGCTCCAGAGAGGAAATGCGCTCCGAAAACACGTCCTTCGCACCGATCTTTCTAAACTCCGGATCTTTCCGTATTCTCTGCTCCGCCAGTGCTGATGCGGATAGTTCTCCCTACAAATCACACAGAAACGCAAAGCACTACGACTACTTCCCTCCGCAGGGATCGTAGGGAAGACAGCCGTTTCTTAAGGAACTCAATCGTTGTCTCGTCAATGGTGCACATCATGGTGGAGAGCAACAGTCGTTCCTATTGCCCGAGTCGGAACCGTTGGAAAGTCAAAGAAGACTCACAATTATACAGGGAAACAAATACCGCGGTTCTGCGGCGCTAATGAGGGACAGTGAGTTGTGTACCGTAAGAGAGCGCCATCCCGCGCATTCAATAGAGGGTGTTGTATGTGAACGAGTGCAATAGCCTGGTTCCCAGTTCACAACCAGTTATGGATCTATGTGCATTGCCTCATGACGGAAATAACAGAGAAACGTGAAGGACAACCGCACAAATAGCCAAGCGCAAATTGAAGAAGCAGGATCATCAACTATGTGAAGCAAAACGAATAGAAAGGAGTGCTTGGATGATTCAACAGGCGCACAGAGAGAATAGAACGAGAAAGCCGCGAGTCACTTCATCTTTCGCGTGTTGAACGGAATGGAGAAATCAGCAAATCAGAAGTTCTCAAAGGAGCAGGTAGTGAAATGAAAGCGAAATTCATCGTAGATGGAGCTCTTCCGTCAGGTGTTCAACTATCTCGATAAATCAAAGCGTGGAATCGTCTACCCAGAATACTTTGGCGAACTCTTGCGTGTTTCGGGGTTTAACCCCACCGAAGCCGAAATCGCTGACTTGAAGAGCAAGTACGGGAATCAGCGCGGCATTACGTTTGACGACTATATCACATTGATATCCGGACTCGACTGCATCGGTATCCCTCATGGGAAGGCAATCACCCGTAGTGACCGAGGCGGATATCCGGAAAGCCTTTAAGGTGTTCGACAAATACAACGATGGGAAAATCAAGGTGGACCTTCTTCGCAGTGTTCTCTCTAAAGTGGGAGAGCCCTTGAGCGAAAAGGAGTTCGAGAGCTTCATCCAGATGATGAATTTGAAGGATAAGGACTTTGTCGATTACAACGACTTGTGTAAAGTGCTAGCTAGTTATGACATGTGATCTGTGGTGTGTTTGCTGCTATGAAAGCAAGCTCAAGAACACGGATTTGCAAGAAACAAGCATTACGCAAAGAACCTACACAAACGGCTGAGGCGGCTAGAGAAGGGTTAGTGTACGAACCATTTCACTCCCACATGAACAATCACGCGAGAAAGCAAGAAACCGAGTCAGTGTTTACGCTCTGTTTGACACAAACGGGAAGTGGAATCCCCTCCCATCTGTAACACTAAGAGCAAAGCAGGCACATGGCACACTTCACTTACGATCGAAATCCGCACACACGCGCGTTCACTATCACCATTCATGTGCGGGGCTGCCGTTTGAAGCGGAATCGAGTCCAACCCCATTCCAACACCAAACGGCTTTGACACCAATGCCCCATGTTGCTGGTAGTGAGCGCATTGAAAGCAAATGAAGAGAAGATTAATTCCCTCCTTCCTCGCCTATTTGTGGTGAGTGGCTGTACAGTATGAGTGGTTCCTTCCGGTTCAAGGAATCACTGAACGCGTCAAATCCAGTGAAGCCGTTCTAGATGGAAAGAAATAGAGCCCGGTTGGAGGTTGCCAAGGAGCATAGAGAATCGCCCATTCCACAGGAATGCACAACTCCCTCCCTTTCATATCCACCGCTCTCTCCTGCTTGATTGATGAAAATAGATGCCTTAGGAAGGAGGGAATCGCACGATCCGTGAAGAATGGAACGGGTCGAAAATGGGCCCCAACTGAGGCTTTATTGTCCGCGAAAAGGGGCCATGCATGAAATAATGGCCGGAATGACCCGAATATGTCGGATTACACTGTACCAGTAAACATTTCATATCATATACCATGTCCGGTGAGAAGAAGCAGAAGCCTGAAGAACTGTTAGCGAAAATTCGCAAGATCGAAGAGAACAAGTATTGCGTGAACTGTGGAGAATATGCCAAGCTCGGACACACCAACGTGTGCGGTAATCCTTGCAGTTGCTAGTGTCATTGCGTAGTTCCTTACAGCTCCTTTGTGTGCCATATGTGTAAATCTGCTCACCAGTCCTTCTCTCACAGAGTGAAGGTGACCCACACAAGATTTCCGTGACACCTAGAGTGTGACCATGTCCACTTGGACTCTGAAGGAGGTCAGAGCGCTTTCCGAGAAGCACGGAGGCGGCAACAAGTGCTGCAAGGCGAAGTGGCTGGCCACGGGCGACGTGGAGAAGTACAGACCGAAGCCCGGCGATTCGCTCGACAAGTACAAGAACTTCGTGCGCATGGCCTACGAGGAGAAGATGTTCATGGCGAAGGACGAGGAGACGCCCGAGGAGAAGGAGGCCGAGGAGGAGGCGAAGGAGGAGGCTGCCGCCGAAGCTGCCGAGATCAAGGAGGAAGAGGAGGAGATGTTCCAGGTGGAGAAGCCGTCGAAGAAGCCCGCCAAGAAGCCGGTGGTGGTGGACGACGAGGACTTCGACGAGGAGGAGGAGGAGAAGCCGAAGAAGAAGGTGGTGAAGAAGGTGGCGAAGAAGCCCGCCAAGGAGGAGGAGGAAGAGGAGGAGAAGCCCGCTCCCAAGAAGGTGGTGAAGAAGGCGGTGAAGAAGCCCGCCGCGAAGAAGACCGCGGAGGACGACTTCCTGGGCATGGACAGTGCGCCCACCACCTCCGCCGTGGACGATCTCTCCTCCATGTTTGCCCCCGCGCCCGCTGCTCCCGCTCAGCCTGCTCAGCCTGCTCAGTCCGCCGCGCCTGCCGGTCAGCCCGCTCAGGCTCCTGCGGGTCAGCCTGCTCAGCCCGGACAGCCCGGCATGATGCCTGGAATGATGCCCGGTCAGCAGATGACGCCCCAGCAGATGGCTTACTACCAGCAGATGGCCTACTATCAGCAGATGGCCTATTACCAGATGGCCTACCAGCGCCAGATGCAGCAGAACCAGAAGTAATTTTCAATGCCGTGTTTGTTACAAACAGAGGAGAGAAGCTTGTATTCCTTGGTGTTGGTACAGTAGGCGGTGGGCTCTAACTCGTAGACTGTGTCTTGGTTGACGGTCAGGTCGGGCATGGCCGATGCGGGTACATCGAGGAAGTAGGAAAGGATGACGCGAATAACCGCTCGATGCGCGACCACGAGGATGCTGTCGCGACTGCCGATCAGTTTCATCAGCACGCGATGACATCGCTCCTTCACATCCAGATACGACTCTCCTCCGGGGTATCGGTAGATCAGGCGGTTCGCCTTCCGCCGCTCGAACTCCTGCGGGAACTGGGTCTCAATCTGCTGATACGTCATCTGGTCGAAGTCTCCGCCGTCCAACTCGCGCAGCAGATTGCAGTAGTTGATGTTGTACTCATACTGCAGGGGACGGACCGTCTGATACACACGATGACTCGTATCGCACAAAATGCTCACCTGCTCCTCCTTGCTCTTTTCGTTGATGAAGTCGTGGAGCACCTTGCTGAACTGGATTCCCCGTTCATTCAAATCGGGGTCCCCGCCGAGAATGCCCTTCACATCGTAGTCTGTCTCGCCGTGAATGCAGAGCCAGATCTTGCGCGGGTGGATGTGCACATTCAGTAGGTAGAAGATGACCTCGCTCTCCAAGACGCCGTTGCACTGATTCGCGGTCAGGTACTGACCCACCTAGAAATGAACGCAAGAGTCATGGAGCACGTTGTAGAACTTGATGTAG
This sequence comes from Blastocystis sp. subtype 1, assembly GCA_027406405.1. Lineage (NCBI taxonomy): Eukaryota > Bigyra > Opalinata > Blastocystidae > Blastocystis > Blastocystis sp. subtype 1. The sequence goes on from JANPWL010000005.1 coordinate 166,657, forward strand.
GGAATGTCCTTGTCGTACTTCTCGTCAAGCGTTTCGTAGATGGACTCGTACTCCTTCAGTCGCTTCTGGAAGTCGTTCCGAGCCTCGTCTGGATCCATCTTGGCGTAGTCTACGATCAACAGAGTGGTGTTGTATTACCTGAATTCTTCAGCTTCATCTCGTAATTCGCCTTCAGTAGCACAGGATCATTGCAAATACTCTCGATGAAGAGTACGTTGAACTCAGCATGCCAACATCGCTCTAACACTTTGTTACTACCCATGATTCCCCGCGATAAAGGCAACCGTCTTTCCCTTGTTGTATTCGTGGCGTCGAAGATACCCACATCTCCTCCTTCGTTTAAGAAGCCCATCAGATCTGCAGGTCAGATTCTCCCACGAAGTGTACCGTCTAGAGCCAAGGTGGCAAACTTGTTGCGCAGATTCCGGCTTGCAACATTGTTCGGGTCGAAGAAATCCGACGGTTCTGAAGAATAGCCCAACTACCGGGAAACCCCCACTCCCATCCAAACCTTTCTCCTATAGTCTCCGGCGTTAAACGCTTTCGTGTTGTATCCGATCCAATTCAGGTATCTGTGTAGCATGTTGACGATGTAACTCTTCCCTCGCGCCTACGGTAAAGGTGTTGAGTGACGGTTACGGGAAGGCCGATCATCACGATCACCGTCTTCTTATCAACCACATTGACATTCTTCAGAATCTCCGTTACGCCTAGCGGAAAGATACAGATGAAGAGTCTACGTATTTCTGAGTTCGACCGCACCTTTCTTGGGTTGCTAAGGGAAGCCATTCAAAGAAGAAGTGGGAGTTTCATCAGGTGAGGAGTTGAACAAACACTTCACCCTTTCAGGGACTTAATCCGACTTTTCCTCCGGCTTCTTGCAGTACTTCTCCACATACGTATTGTACAGACTGGTCATCTTGTCAAAAGCAATGTTGAAGAGCTCAAGGACAAACTGGCAATCATCGACAAGGGCAAGATAGAGAAGGGCCACAAACTTGATGAATGCGTAGTACTTGAGGCAGTACAGGCAGGAGGGGAGGAACTGGGCCAGAGCGAAGACAACCCAAAAGGCGCACCACTTCTTCTCCTCTCCCTTCTCCTCGCTCACGCTCTTGACGCAGGACACCAGAGCGACAACGAAAACGCTGAGCGTGTAGAACAGCTCCTTCGGGAAAAACAGCTTGATCAGCACGACAGCAGCCACCGTCAGCGCCATCAGAATGTAACGAATGGGCACCTTGATGGTCTTCTGCACCTTCTGCACGCAGTCTACGCATAACGGGATCATCCGTACCGCCCACCGCAGTGAGGCACAAGTCCCTCATAGAAGGACTCCACCGAGTTCCACTTGTTCTTGATATCAGTTAACGAAACCATGGTGACGACTTTCAAAACGAAAAAATGAACTGGCACCCAATTGTGCAGTATTGGGACCGTCCCGGTTAGAACGTGTCTTCCATTCTCTTCTCAGGTATGCATTGCGTGTGGGGTGCGTTGCTTTACTGTAGAGAGCCATAAGGCTTCGTGGGCAAAAGAAAAAGAAAACTCCGAAGCGGGGAATCGAACCCCGGTCGTCCGCGTGACAGGCGGAAATACTTAACCACTATACTACTTCGGACCTGCTTTGTCTCCTCCACTTCCATATAACAAGGCAAAATCACTTCTCATCGACTCTTCCCTCAGACAGCTCCGATGGACTTCCAGTACTACAAGCGTCTCTTCGTATCGATCGCTGGTATCTATTCCGTGTATCTGAACTACGGACTCGTGCAGGAGAAGATGTTCGCGTGTGGATGCGAGAAGTGATCCCACTAGATATCGCTATGTCAGCCCGGAGGGAACGCGCTTCAAATACACGTCGGTCTTGCTCATCCTCCAGTGCTCCATCAATTTCCTAATTGCAAGCATCGGTTCGTGCTTGTAACGAGGATAACACGCAGGAACTGCGTGCTTCGGAGCGAAACCCAAGCCCTTCTCTACACAAACGCCCAAGAAGGATTTGGTGGGGCGGTGCATTGTCCTCCGTAATCGAGGAAAGGAGTGGATGTAGTATTTCCCCGTAATTGGTAGTGAGCGCTGCATCATCCAGGATATTGTTCTGGATGGAGGAACGTCAACGCTTACACTGAAAACGAGCATGGGAGACGTTGTCGAGAAGACTGTCCGCGATTCAGATGTGGTTGTTTCTGTTCGCGATAACGAATAGGATATCCGCTTTGTGAAGGACCGACTGTCCGATTACTGGATCTACGGCGTCTGCTACACACTGGCCATGATCTTCTCCAACAGTTCGCTGAAGCACGTGAACTACCCTACTCAGGTGCTGGGCAAGTCGTGCAAGATGATCCCTGTACTGCTTGCGGGTACGATCTTTGGAAGTGGCGACTATGAGCTTTCTTCACCCCTAGCGCGGAAGTACTCTCTCCGAAAGTACATCAGCGTGTTCATCATCACCTCCGGAATCGTCCGTAGCCCCACTTTCCCTCCCTCACGGATAGTGTTCCAGATGATGTCGAAGAAGAAGCGAATCAGCCAGGAGTCCAACAGCACCTTCGGTCTCATTCTGCTCTTCCTCTCGCTCTGCATGGACGGCGTGTGCGGCATGCAGCAGGACGTTGTGGTTCCCCGTTTTAAGCCCTCTCCACTGCGCCTCCAGCAGATGCTGAACGTGTTCGGAATGCTGGTCTCCTTCGCCACCGCCACGCTGACGGGCGAGCTTCGGCCCGGCGTGCAATTCCTCCTCCGCAACCGACAGTGTTTGTGGGTAGTGTTGTCAGATGGATGTGAGACGTAGTACGCGGTGCAGTTCGGTCTGTGCAGCTCGGTGGGACAGATGTTCATTCTCTACACGGTGAGACACTTCCCGCCACTGGTGCTGTCCACCATCACCACTACGCGCAAATTCTTCAGCATTCTAATATCGGTGCTGTTTATGGGAAATGAGATTTCGTTCTATCAGGTGAGGCTGTGAAGCGGAGTTGACTGGTAGTGGATCGGTGTTGTTTTAGTCTTCTTTGGCATCTTCTTCGACAAGATGGGGAGTCAGAAGGAAAAGAAGCATGGGAATTAGTTGGTTGTGTTTGTTTATGCACCTCCATTTCTGTGTTACTCTTCCTATCGCTTTGAGAGCCATGATGAATGCATTCCACAGATGAGGATGACACCTCACCAATCGAGAAGACAAGTCGTGCAGAGCAGAGGGATGAAAAATGAGAAAGAATCGTTTCTCCGCAAGACCATTGCATCTTCGATAAGAACACAATGACGCCACGATGGAACAACCGTTTCACTCGCTTCCCGGATTGTGCAGAAAAGCAGTACGAAGGTCAGCAATGCAGCAGTACTTAAAGCGTGCCTTGAATATTCTGGTGTTGGTAATTGCGTATGTTCGCATCAATGTGTTCTCCTTCCTGTTGCATTTCTTCATTCCTTTCACCTCTAGGTGCGCTGTTAAATGGATTGTGCTGGGAAGGGGATCGCCGTATACGCTGGTTCACAAGGTGATTGTGGAAAAGGGGAATGAACCATAGTTGGCATCCATTCTGGAGCCCCGCTATGTGTGCGTGAAGGGATCGAAGCCGATTCGAGGCGGCAAGACCATGTACTTTGTGAACCACCGTTCCTGGGCTGACTTTTTCGTCGATGGGTGCAACTTTCCTTCTAGAGTCATTCGTAGTGATATGATATCGAACTCGAGTTATCTCTCGCGCATGGCAGTTATTTTCGCTTTTCCTCCTGCCTGCCTTTGCGGCTACCTCCTCCAGTTCGTATGGTTCTTCAAGAGACAGCGCGGCATCAGTCGCGAGTGGTTCACCTCCTTCTTCAAGAAGAACTGGGCCATCCGGTATCTCTAGCTTCCTCTCTTCACGGCTAGTCCGAACAGCGGAGTGATCGTGTATCCGGAGGGTCATCGCTTCAAGGGCGAGGGCACGCTGAATCTGAAGACCGGTGTGATGGAAGTGGCCTACAACCTGGGCGTCCCCTGCCAAATCGTGCTTTCCAACGGAAAGGAGAAGCTGATGGACGAGATTAGCCTCCAGATCAACAAGCACCAGCTCATCACCATCTGCGTTTCCGACGTCCTCGACCCGACTCAGTTCAAGACGAAGGAGGAGTGGTTCGAGTACGTGAGGGAGCAGTGGAAGAAGACGTACGAGCAGCTGAACCAGGGCGAGCCTGAGGGCGAACCGTTTCTTTGCGCCGCTTCCCGGACTGAAGAAGGAGCAGGAGGAGGAGTCTCTTCCTCTGAAGAGACGCACCATTGCCTCTGTGTTTGCAGCTGCGATTGTGGCCGTGACTGCCATCGTCGTGCGGATTATTCTTCGTTTCCTATAAGTTGTGCGTGATTGTTGGAAGAAACACCACCATCGGAACTGTTCTCGCAGCCACGCTTCCTTCTTCCGCATTTCCCTGTCCCTCTTCTGCTGGTTGTATTTTTTGATCAGTCGCTTCAGTCGTCTCGCTCCGTACTTCTTCAGCAGCCGATCTCGCGCCTGGATCACTTCGGGGTCCTCATTCTGTTCCGTGTGTGTTACTCGCAGTGGACTACACATCATAGCTCTCCTCTGCCAACGACTTTGGTTCCCGCGCTCCAACGCCCAATCGGTTGTTCTTTAGTCGCGTCGGAATCGGTTCCAACCGGCCGCTCCCATCCGCGCCGAGTCCAATGCCCTCTTCCCACCCCATATCCGTCATCACACGAAACATGGTTGAATTGGGGTCCATATACGGATTTATATACACGTGTTCGCCCCGCTTCCGCTTCAGCTGGTGGCAGATGGACTGCATATGCGTAATCCAGCCCCCTTCAGGTAGTGGCACGCTGCACAGGCCGCAATACATAGCACCCTTTTCATCAAAGCGGGGACTGCACTCCAAACATCCGCACCGCTTATTGTCGAAAAGAGGCGTGGAAGAATCCGCAATGACAGACTGCGTCGATTCGCTCTCGTGCTTCTTTTCAATTTCTTGTATTCGCTGAAATAATCGCTTCGCCTCCTCCTCTTCTGGTCCTTCACCCATTTCCGCTTTCTCCGCCACTGTCGCCTTTTCGAAGTCATAGATTCCGCCATAAACACTCCGATATGCGTTTCTTTCCAAAGACGGGGAAAAGACACGCCCCACACTCGCATCAAGGGGAGGCGCATTGGATGCAGGAACAAATACCTTGGGACGAAATACATCTCGCATGTAGTCGATTCGAGACGGAGTGTAGGGAATGCCACTCACATCGTCCACTTCCTCTTCCTGACTCATTCCCTTCTTTCAGTCCAATGAACAGAGAGAATGGCAAAAGAGTAATGAAAACCAAGCTCAACGAGGAAGAGGGAAATCGGCACAAATTGTGGCAAACTGCGTTGTGTGTCAAACAATCAACGAACTTGGTGGCGATGTCAAAGTCTGGTTTTGTGATCAAGAACCTGGATCCGACTATAAGCGAAGTGAGCATCACGGACCGAAATAAGCGACAGGTTGACATTATCACCGAGCTGCGCAATTTCAAGCATATAGATAGTATATCCTTAATGCAGGTAGTGTACGAAGTCGTCTGTCAGCGTAGAATGGAAAGGGTTTCAACTCCTGTATTGTTTTGTGCTCCAGTTTCAACGAGAGTCTTCGCAGCGTATTCGGATGACCCGTAGTTATTGAGGCCGTGTCCAGATACAACGGCAGTCGGATGAGGGGAGTGATGATTTCCGTTCAGCCCATCAAATCGAAAGAGCAAATGGAAGGTGAGAGCGAGAAGTCGGCGTTCATTTCCGGCCTGAAGGATGATCTCGACTTTGCTCTCTTCAGTCAGCGCATGAAGACTGTTTACTGCATCTCCTCCATGTTCCCGCTGTTCCGGTGCGACGGCACCTTCACGGGAAAGGTCTACGTCGTGTTTGACACGATTCAGGAGAGGGACGCTGCGGTGAGCTATCTCAACGGAACCACATACGACGGCGCTCCCATCCAGGCCGAGAAGTTCACGAAGGAGTACACGACATCGCAGCAGCGCAATTGCTTCGTCAAGTTCATCCCCCTCGCCTGGACGCAAGCCCGGCTCACGGAGTACTGCTCCCGCTTCGGCGAGGTGGAGTCCTGCATCATTCGCGACGCCGAAGAAGGCGCTGAGTTCACCACCGGCTTCGTGTGCTTCGTCACGAACCAGGCCTCCACACTGGTGTGCTCGCTGACGCGCGAGGACGCGCAGAACCCGGAGAAGCTGGCGTTCGCGCCGTACCTGTCGGCGACGGAGCGGAAGAAGCTGAAACAGCGGGAACGCGCGAAGGCGGAGCAGGAGCAGGAGCAGGCATGCGAGGAGGGTCGTGTGCTGCTGCTGCGCGGACTGGGCGAGAAGAACACGGCGGAGTGGGTGCGGCAGCAGCTGGAGGCGTTCGGCGAGATCGTGGACGTGCACCTGTTCTCGGGACGCGTCGGCGGCAAGCACTCGTGGTAGGGGGTGAGGGACGTGTGGGAGGTAGCTATGTGACCTTCGCCGAGGAGCCCAGCGCCAGCAATGCGCTGCGGTTTCTGCGCGGACAGCGGTTCCAGAAGCAGGGCATCTACTCGCTGCTAGCGGAGTCGAAGGACCGGTTGGCGAAGAAGAAGACGAAGGAGGCGGCGAAGAAGACGAAGGCGATTCAGATGAATGCGGAACCGAAGGAGCTGGAGTTGGATCTGACCCACATGGTGGCACAGAAAGAGGGGCATGACGGGTAGAACGACCAACTGTATGGATTTGGGGCGCAGCCTTCATCTTCCATTTTTGAGTAGGGGAGCACTCCGTGCGTTATGTGTAGTGTATTTATGGGGAATTTTTGAACTGTTTGTTGGAAAAGGCGGTGTGCTCACATTTCTCACAGCCATGAGCTCTGAGGAAGCGAAACTCGAGGAAATCAATGCGCTTCTCGGAAATGATATTGCGGCGCTGCTGAAAGAGGGAAATGCGAAGCTGTTCTTTGAGAGCAATGCGGAAGCCAAGAAAAACGACAAGACCAGGAAATTGTGCATCGTGTATATCATCGGCGAGTATCTTCTGATTTGCCGCCCCCGTAAGTATGGGAAGAAATACTACGTGAAATACCAGCTGCGCATTTCCGACATCCATGTGGTCGACGACCCGTCGCAATACAACGTGGATGGAAGCACGCCGCCTCCTAGGCGTGATGCCTCGTCCCCTGTGATTATTTCCGCCAGAAATCACTTCAACCTGGTGGACATGTACTATATTTGGTGAGATCCGCGGTGGTGGGTGATGATCAGGTTGCCGAGCCACTCCATCGTCAACTCGTTCGTCAACCGCTTCAAGGATGCGTACAGCGCTTTGCAGGAAAGGGAGACCATTCGCCCCTACTGGAAGCCCTTTTCCCACCCCATCCTGTTTTCCTACCACAACGAGCTCCTTCGCCAGTACTCCTACATCGTCGTGTCGGGGGCAGGGAGTCCGGACGTGAACGGCGAGTACTACCCCATCGGCATGCTGAACGACGCCTTCGTCTGGGAGAACAAGCAGCACATGTTCCTCTCCCGGGAGTACATCGACAGTCAGTTCGGGTGGATCTTCGGGAACATGCAGATTTGCTACTACGGCGTGAACACTCCCTCCTCCTTCCCTCCGGACCAGGCTGCATGGCGCTGCTACTCCGGAAGGGAGCCAGCGCCCCAACTCCAGATGCATCTCGGCGGCGAGTGCCAGAGCGTGTTCAACCTCCGCAACCGAGTCGCGACGCTGCAGAAGGTGTTCCGCTGGAACCGCGACCTGGACCTCCAAGTGCTGTCGACATCGCCTCGTCCTGCTCACCCACAGCCACTCCCTCTGCGAGGAGCTCTATTTCAGCGAGCTCTTCTACGCGCAGAGCCTCCGCCTCGCCCTCGCCGTGTTCCGTCCGGCCCTCGCCGACCCTCTCGTGAGGAGCAAGTCCTCGTCCAGCAGTCCGCAGGAGCCCGCGCCGTCCGAGCCCAGTGCGCGCCTCTGCCCTTGATGACGCATAGAGGGCTTCTTCTCTCTGCTGCGCCGCCACGTCGCCCGCGACCCGCCGCTCTCCGCCGACGCCGCCGAGTCCGTGTCCTCCTCCTCCTCCGAGTCTCTGCCGCAGGGCCGCGACCGCGTCCTCGCGCAGCTGCCCGCGCTCGTCGACCTCAGCGAGCGTCTTCAGGCCGCAGTGGCGGCGAGCGCGGAGGGCGAAGCAGACCCCGAGCGGGAGGCCGAGGCGGTTCTGCGATGCTTCGCGGAGCTGCGACCTGACTTCGCCGCCTACGGGGATTACGTGGACGGTCTGCCCGCCACGCTCGCTCGCGTGGCCGCCCTCCGCGCCGACCGCGCCACGCACTACGCGTTGGCGGTTCGTGTGCTGAGAGAGCGTCACGCGTAGGACGCCGAGGCGAGCGTGGCGCTGCGCGGCCAGTCGCTGGAGTGCTTCCTGCTGCTGCCCGTGGAGGTAAGGCCCTCTCGTCCACTCACCCATAGCGCGTTTTCGTCTACGAGGCGCTGCTCGGCAACGCCCTCGCCCGCCTCGCCCGCTCCGCGCCCGCCGCAGCGCTCGCCCGCACGCTGTCGCAGGCACTCCTGCCGCTGAACGACCGCGTAGCCATTGATCTCTCCCTTCCCCGTAGGCGCGCTGCGCGCTGCACCAGCTGCCCGTGACCCCGCCGCTGGACGCGGCGCTGACGCTGGGCCTGCCGCTGAGCGCGCTGTGGCGCGACGGCAACCGGTTCTACGGCAGCTTCGACGCGGCGCTGGGCTACCGCGAGGAGGTGGAGAAGATCGGCACGGCCAGCAGCCTGCGCGGACAGCTGTTCGTCTTCGACGAGGCGTGCTTCTTCGCCGTGCCCAACCTCCTTCGCCGCAGCGGGCAGTTCACGGCGCTGTGTCGGTTCGCCATGGCCTCGCTCTGCGTCCAGAAGAGCCCCGTGGAGCCCGCGCGCATCTTCGTCCTCGCCGCGCAGCCCACGCCCGCGCAGCCCGCCGTCGAGTACTCGCTGGTGTTCGACTCGCCCGCCGACAAGGCCGCCTGCGAGAACACCGTCCTGATGCTCCAGCGCACGCAGCTCAAGCCCAAAGAAGTAGGGTCTGCCGACGCGGCTCAAGCGAAGGTGCTGGAGCACGCCGCGGACCCTGTGGCGACGCTGGACCCCGAGCTGGAGAAGGCGCTGAACCCGCTGTCGTCTCCGTTCGCGCTCGCTGGAGACAGCCTCGCCATGCAGCGGTACGGGTCGGGGGGTGCCCCCACTTTTAGACTGGACGTGTATCGCGAGCTGCTGCTGTCGGAGCAGATGTACATCAACGACCTGACGGTGCTGAAGGAGGCCTATGCCGTGCCGCTGTACGGGGACCTGACCAAGAAGAACTGCTACTTGAACAAGCTGGAGTTGGATACGGTGTTCGGCAACTTCGAGGAGTTGTTGAAGGTGGTTGTCGATGAAACGCCTCATGGTCAGATCCACGCCGATTTCTTCAACTCCATCAAAGCGCACATCTCGCAGTCTCGCCTCTCGCAGCTCATCGTCCAAGAGTTCCTCAAAACCTCCAACCAATTCTATCTCTACACCGATTACTGTTCCTCCTACTGCGACGCGCTCCGCCTCCTCCAACGCCTTCTCATGGAGCGCCCGGGTCTGGAGCAGCGTTTGGAGTTACTGCAGAAAGACCCGCGGTCGAAGGGTCACGACATCTTCAGTTACCTGATCAAGCCGATTCAGGTGGGCGGTGGGTGATGGCTTTCACGGCAGAGGATCTGCAAGTACTCGCTGTTCTTCACGCGGCTGCTGGGCAAGATGGAGGCGAACCACCCGTTCCGGTCGGACCTGGTGTTGCTGAACGGAAAGGTGGTGAGCATCGTGACCACGGTGGGCGAAGATTGACAAGCTGATGACCAGATCAACGAGAAGATGACTGCCAACGAGGCCTACAACGAACTCAACCGCGTGTGTTTGGAGATGGACCCGCCGCAGAAGGGGCTCGTGGAGCTGGGCCGCCGCATCGTGCTGACGGTGGAGTGTCGGTGCGCGACGAACCGCCGGGAGAAGAAGGACACGACGCTGCTGCTGCTGAACGATCTCGTCGTGCTGACCTCGGTGCCGGCGCGGTGCGGTGGTGACGTGTAGAGCACGCACTCCTTCTTCGGGAAGAAGGGCGCGCCCGTGTTCTGTGCATCCTTTCCGATCCGCGCGTACGTGCTGGTGCCGCGGACGGACGTGGAGAACGCGTTTGACTTGGTGCCGGAGAGCGAGGGCGGGGCGACGGACCAGTTCTCCGTGTACTGCAGGAGTGCGCAGGACTACAGCGACTTCGTGCGGGAGTTTACGCAGCTGAAGAGGTGACGATTGTGACAAGCAAGTGACTTCGTGTGATTGAAGAGGTGAGACTGTTTGGTACAAACACACGACTTCTTTTCCACCTTCTCCCAGTTCTGAATCAACAAGCGCGAGCATGCCGACAGCGCCGCGTCCACGACCTCGGCGTTCTCGCTCGCCATCAGCGCCATCACCTTCTCCTTGCCGTGGAACTGCGCCACGATCCTACGCCTCACCGCCCCTGCTCTCCCTCACTTGCGTCCGTTCGGGTAGAACACCGCGAAGGCGCCAATGTCGCCGCAGGCCACGCACACGGTCTCCGCGTCGGCGGAGGCCAGCAGCGCGATCAGCTCCTTCAGGTACTTGAAGTCCTCGAACTCGAACGCGCGCACGTTCTCCTTCCAGAAGTCGTCGGTGTGGCGCGGGCCGCGGCGCAGCACGCCGGAGGCCAGCTCCTTCACGTACAGGTCGAAGGAGGTCAGCACGTCGTAGTTGGCGTTGAGCACGTCGATCACCACCTTCAGCGTCTCGCTAATGTCCTTGTCCTTGAACACGCGCTGGTTCAGCAGGTTCAGCTTGCGGATTGCGCCGCAGGAGATCAGCTCCTCCGTCAGCGCGGGGTGCTTGATCAGGTTCTGCACGATCGCCACCACCACGCGGATCACCTTCTCGCTGTCATAGGTGTTCAGGCTGCGCGCCAGCTCCGTCACCAGGTTGTACTGCTTCACGCGGAACAGCGGCGCCGCCTCCGGCACGAACGAGAACAGCCAGATGCACAACAGCAGCAGGTACTCGAACTGCACCGCGTTGGTCGCGCACAGGTCGAACAGGCGGCTCAGGCTACGGGTTACCGTCGCGGGGGACCCCAACATCTTCAGCACGTCCTTGTGGAGGGCAGCCATGCGGTTCTCCTTGCAGCGGAGGAACATCTGAAGGTGAATTGGGTGGAGAAGGGGGTACGGACAGCGCATGCATCACGAGGAGCGATTCCTCCTCGTCGACGTGGTCCTTCGACACGGAGGCGAAGGTGGCGATCACAAACTCCAGGAACACCTTGCAGAGCTTCTCCTTCGCCTCCTTCGTCTCCTCCGACAGGGACTCTCTATCGCACACGGCGCTCACACTAAGGTTGAGATAATGCTGGAGGAGGCCACCCGCACACAAAGCCGGCCAGACGGATGATCAGGCTGCGAGTGGAGTCCTTCTTCGCGAAGGCAGGGTTCGCCTCAGCGCCCTCGGGCGTGGGGGAGTTGATGGAAGACACGATGCCCATCAGATAGGTGAAGGCGGAGCACAGCTTGTTCATGGCAGAATCGGTCAGAACGGACGCCGCCACGGTGTTGTCGTACTGCAGAGCAGACTCGAGAGCGAGCAGGCACTCCTTAATAGCGTCATTGTGCTTTTCGGCGGCGAGGACGGTGGCGATAATATCGACGTACTTGGAATTCGTCTCCTAGTCGTTATTTTCATCGAAGCGGACTCACCTTGTCCACGGACTCGCTCTTTTGAACGTTTTCCACGAGCTCCACCTGCTGCTCCGTCAGAAGCGCCGTGTCAGTCGCTCCAGCACTACGAATATGAGAGGGATGCGAGAGGGCGATACACGGCGTATTTCTTCCAATTCACGGGAGCAAGCGTAGACTGCACGGCCTTCGGGTTGGCATCAACGGCACCGATGACAATACGATCAGCAGGGACGTTCAGACCCAGCAAATCCTCGAGGGTTTGGTTCTTTTGCTCTCTAATCGCATTAACCCACTCTCCACAGCGCTCTCCTACTTGTTGATGTGAGACATGATTCAGTTTCGTCCTACTTCTGGAGATTTCTATCCTCCATTATCGTAGAAAAGGGGTAACAAATAGGGAGAATAACCACGGTTGTTCTGTTCTAGGCAACAGATGCTTGAATTGTGTGTGTTGTTCCGTTATCGGGATAGAATAGGAAGGAAACACAAAGGGAAAGAACGGGAATGGGAGAGAGTGATTCACTGCTCTGTTCCTTTCCTTTCCTACTTATTTTGCATGGTTGAGTTGTTGAGAATTGATTGGTGTAAACACGAAATAGAATTGACAACTTACACTCGATCAAAGCAATTCACGCTCTGCTGCTTGTCATCGACTCTTTCTGGTATTCTGAATGCATTACAGGATTCTCTCATTCAATGGAATCCCATGAAGCGATAGAAGATAGAACTGCTCCCGTGAGTCACAGAACACTTCATGATCTAACGACTCGATTCCAGGGTTCAAACACAAAGGAAATGGTAAAGAGGAGGGGCAAATTCAAATGATAGGACAACAAATACAGACGACCCGCGACACCCCTTACTCACGAATTGATTCTTATTCTGCGTTCAAGAACTATTTCAAGAAACAAGCTATATAATGGTAGGGTTCTCATGTCTATGGCTGAGTGATTTGTGCATTCTTTTTGGTGCTGCGCGAACCCATCGAGTTTTTCGACTCTGTTCATTAGAATGATCTAACGGTATTGTAGGGCAAGAGAACTAAGAAGGTCGGTATCTGCGGCAAGTACGGAACGAGATATGGTTCCTCCCTCCGTAAGATCGTGAAGAAGATCGAAATCAGCCAGCACAGCACGTATTTCCTCTCGTGGCCCCATAAACCGTAGCTACACCTGCGCTTTCTGCGGTAAGAACACCGTGAAGAGAGCTTGCACGGGTATCTGGGAGTGCAAGAAGTGCGGAAAGGTGGTCGCTGGAGGTGCGTTCATGGTGTCTACTCCCGTCGCTATGACCGTGAGATCGTCCATTCAGAGACTTCGCCGCAGCAAGACCGAGGCTTAAGATTCATGAACTTCTTGGAATAGTGAATGGACTGTTTGTTGCAAAGCCCAGTCATTTGTTCTTCCTGTCATCTTGTTTGCTGTTTTGCGTTCGCTTCACATGCCGTAGATGTTGCCACCACTGCGTGTTGCCGAGGAGCGAGAGAGTAGGAAGTGCCCCTTTCTGGACACTGTCGACAGAAAGGTACTCGATTTTGATTTAGAAAAGGTGACCTATTCCTACCATGAACTTATGAACAGGAATGCTCGATTTGCTTGAGCCATCAAAATGTGTACATTTGCCTAGTATGTGGATGTTACCTGCATGTAATCATAAAGAATGGACGATTGATATGTAGGGAAGAGGAGAGAATACGCACGCTTACACCCATTCTCTCCAGAACGACCACCACGTGTTTTTAAACATAGCGACGAAAAAGTGGGCACTAATAATTCCATTGATCTTAGATTCTATTGCATTCCCGACAACTACGAGATTACCGACCCGTATCTGGATGACATCAAAGCAGCCCTCGATCCTGAGTTCACGGAAGGTGATTCTTTTTGATTCGATTGAGGGTAGCGGATTTGAACCAGCTCGACAAGAACAAGGCGTTCTATCACGTCCCTTCGGGGGATGAGTATCTTCCGGGCATGATGGGGATGAACGTGCTTGGCAAGGGGGACTACATCAACGTCGTGGTGCAAGCCCTCTCCCACATTGCTCCCATCCGCGACTTCTTCCTCATTCCCTCCAACTATGCGTATTCCAAGAGTCCCCTGGTGCATTCCTTCGGCATGCTGATGCGCAAGCTCTGGTCACATACCCGCTTCAGCGCACACGTCTCCCCCCACGAAGTGTTACAATATCCACTCCCTGACGCCTAGTTCGTGAACGAGGTCACGCGGTCCAGCAAGGAGCGTTTCACTGTCAAGGCACGCAGCGACGCAGCCGAGTTCTTGCGATGGCTTGTGAACGCGCTGCACGCCGGGCTGAAGGACAAGGAGCACAGTGGGCGCGGGCGCGGGCGGTGAGATGTAGAGACGACGGTGGTGGAGGCGTGCTTCAAGGGCAAGATCGAGATCACCACCACGAAGTACACGGAGGTGGCGGCCACCGCGCGGTGTGAGCCATAGACGCAGAAGCGCTCGCACGAGGAGATGGAGACGGGCGTGGCGCGGGAGCAGGGCGAGTACACGGTGGGCGGTGGGCGCGGGCGTGAGGCATAGGTGGAGACGACGACGCGGAGTTCCGACTACTTGATGCTGTCGCTGGACCTGCCGCCCGTGCCGCTGTTCAAGAACGAGAACAAGGAGAGTGTGGTGAGCCAGGTGGCGGCGGCGCGCGGGCGTGAGGCGTAGATACCGCTGTACTCGCTGCTAGGCAAGTACGACGGCGTGACGCTGACCAAGGAGATCTGGAACAACATCGAGAAGACGTACCGCGTCACGCGGCTCCCGCGGTTCTTGGTGTTCACGATCAACCGGCTGAAGAAGAACGAGTTCTTCGTCGAGAAGGACTCGTCGATCGTGCTCTTCCCGGTTCAAAACCTGGAGATGCGCGATTTTTTCTTCCCGCCGGTTCGAGCCGCCTCGCGTGAGGTCGTGTGCAAGATGAGCGAAACGCCGCTCAAGGCATTCATCACCCACAATGGGGAGTCGATCGAGGGCTGCGACTCTGTGGCGAAGCTGCGTGAGAAGGCTCTTGAGATGGTTGCTCGCGGCGGAATGCTGCTTCCGAATATGACGAGCACCAAGTATGATTTGGTCGGCAGCATTTGTCACGACGTGGAGCTGAAGGATGAAGAGAGGGAGGGAGTCCAGTCCGACTTGAAGAGCAATCCACTGGATCTGGGCACCTACCGCATCCATCTGCGGAACAACGGGAGCAATGCCTGGTACGAAATTCAGGAGCTGGTGGTGACGAAGGTGTTCCCGGAAGACGTTTGCGTCTCGGAGAGTAGTATCTTGGTGTATGAGAGAAAGGATTATCCTGTTTGTTATTCTCACGCACAGACTGTGCTTATCTCCCTTTCCAGTGTTTCACTGCTCTTGAACTGGATGGAATCGGTATTGAACAGAATGGGCCGTGAAGCTAGATGTGTCATTCCCATCCCAACCCCAGTTCTCTCCCTTTCAGTATACAGATATAAAGACAAATCCAAAAACACCTACGGAAAGAGACACACTCGGGTCTGGGCGTGAAGAGTGGAAAACCGCGGTTCACGCTTTTCACCATTCCCTTCCCTTTCGAGCACTTCAGATTGTTCAACCAGCTGAATAGCATACATCACAAATGGTGAAGTACAGGTAGGGAATCGTGATGTGTTTCTTTTCCTTTTGGGAAGTGTTGTTGTGATACTCGCCATTCGTCCAAGCCGTTGCTAACCCCTTCGTAGCATTACTCCCGCGGATACGAAGAAGAGTGGGTTATTCGTTTCCCTTGGTAATCGTGTAGGCTGCCAGGCTCGTGGTTCTTACCTCACGGTGCACTTCAAGAACGCTCGCGAAGTCGGTCACGCCATCACTGGCATGCCTCTGGTGAAGGCTGAGCGCTATCTGAACGATGTCATCGCCCACAAGCAGGCCATCGCGTTCACTCGCTACAACGGCGGTGTGGGTCGCCACGCTCAGGGCCACGCCATCAAGGCCCCCGGCAATCAGTGCAGATGGCCCGTGGCTGCCTGCAAGTACTTCCTGGTGCTGCTGAACAACCTCAAGGCCAACGGCGAGGCGAAGGGTCTGGCGGTGAAGGACCTGAAGCTGACCCACGTGCAGGTGAACCAGGCTCCCGTGATGAGACGCCGCACCTACCGCGCTCACGGCCGCATCTGCCCCTACGAGAGACATCCCGCTCACATCGAGATGATCTGCACCGTGGACGAGGCCCCCGTTGAGAAGAGCAACACTGTGGGTGTGAGGAGAGAGGATGATGCGTAGCAGCCTGTGCAGAGACGCATGACCCGCAAGCAGCTCGCTATTCGCCGTCTGGTGTGCGGTGGTGGCGTGTCTGCCTAAAGCTGAGAGTCTGGATTGGTTGGTTGATGGCTTGTTTGTTTCATTTACATGTTGTATGCTTCTGTGCAACTACCCGTTGCATGACGTCTCTTCTGTACCGCATTGTCATCTGTGTTATCCTTTTCTTCATTCTGGGTCTTCGTGTCGTTTATCGTAGCCTTTCTCAAGACGCGGGAAACATCCATGGAATCCTCCTGTACAGCAGTAGCAAATCCTCGGGAATAGCGTCTGCATCTCCGACGGAAGTCATTTCGACAATCAAGAACAGGAGTGCATATGACGAGTTCATAGCTGCTTATTACACAAAAGACAGAGTTTTGAGTGAAAGGAAAAGGGGTATGCTTGGTTTCTATCTCTTGCCACCCATAGATACGATTCAGCAGCGGTATCCGCCCCACTTTCATCCAAATAGCAACATATCCAGCGCCAACAGCCAGTACGCTCTTCCCCATTTCGCTGAATTAGCGTACAATGGTATAAAACGTGGTGACGGTATTACATAGACTATGACTATCCAAACATTACCTACCCTATTCCATTCAGTCGATTGTACAGCGATGAACGCTCGCACTACGAGAACTTTTCTCTCCCCGTTCCATATCTCCCGTCTTTTGTGCGAACTGGCGTGATTCAGGAGGATTCGTTTGATGGCTGCGATTACCTGGTTGTGACGGGGTGCTCCTCGAATCACCTGGTGGTGACGATCAACATGATGCTCTCTGTCGTGCTCACAAACCGCGACGCCTCCTTTGTGCTTGTGGATTTCGGATTGAAGGATTCCGACTATGCCTATCTTGCTTCTGAATTGCGCTTCATTCACAGTATCCATAACGCCTTGAATTCCTCTGCGGACGTGTACTACCGTCGATTTGCCTTTTCCAACTTCCCAGAGTGGTGGGACATATCGGATAAGAAGATTCGTGGCGGGTATTCGTGGAAGGTGGCAGCCATCTACGACTTACTCCTGGAAACGAAGCGAATTGTTGTTTGGTCGGATGGCGGGAACATTCTTCCTCGCAACATGGGCAAGGAGCTGCAACATGTCTACGACTTTGGTGCCTTCTCCCCGGCCTCTGGAGACACAATCCAGAAATGGGTGCATGGCGCATCGCAGTCCTTCCTCCATCATAACAAGATGGTGCGGCGGATCATGAGGGGAAAGGGCATGTGCAATGGCGCATTCATCGCGTTCGACTACAATAACGAGAACGTGATGAACAACGTTGTCTTTCCGTTCGTGCAGTGTGCGTACACGCGGAAGTGCATCAGTCCGCTGAAGACGTCGAGGAAGAACCACCGCCAGGACCAGGCGATCCTGTCCGTTCTGATGCACAGTGCGAAAGTTGAGAAGTCCTGCATTGGTGGGCATGACACAGATGTGCTGATTCACAACGACTGCAAAGGGGTGTCCTGCGGCCTCTTGCGCGAGTTCGTCGTCACATCCATCAACCAGAAGTACCGTGTTTCCATTCCACTGTCGCCTGATTGTTGAATCACTCGTGTGGAACAAAAACGCGCAAAAGCACAACTATACAACTAGTTAAGCACAGAGCAACTGGAAATGGAACAAGAAACCACTGGAGGCATTAATGAAGAGTTCTGTGGAAAACCAACCGCGCAATATAGACACGGCCTCTGGGCTGATTCGTCCGCTTCACAACACTCCACTTTGCATGGGGTGTTGCCTTGGTGCCCTTCATCCTCTTTGGCGCGGATTTGGACACTAGGGAGGACGTAGAAGGCTTGAAGGGGTATTTCGGATGAATCGGAGTAATAGCTAATCCATGAGTCATTGCGCAATTAGGCCTTACCGTTGACTCGTTGTGACCTACACTCCTTGCAGGAGGTGGCCAGGGTGCTGGTGAAGGGATCAAAGAATGATTCCACGCCTTTCCTCATGTGGCAGACCGGGCAGTAGACGATCAGACTGAGTCTTTCCATACCGATTTGGTTTATAGAGGCGAGAAATGGAGCAAATGACTGAGCAAGAGCCATGAAAGGTCAAAGCTGGTAGGTCACATGGACCAATCAAAACAAGCCAAACTAACTTATCACGATCACTGCACTTAGATCTCGCCATTCATGCCAGAAACGGAATGACCACTCTATTTGATGGCTTGTGATCATAGAAGGTGAGGGAGGAGCATATGCACTCCACTCGTATAGTGAGCATTCCATTAGCACTTAACGTGTATTTCGTCATGGAGTTGGAAAGCGTTCTACCTCCTAAACACATCCATAGGCCTTTACGAAAGAATGGACTGATGCCATCCAGTGATAGCCTGTCTTATGCATGTGGACCACACTGCACACAATAGAGCAATCTTTACTAGAAGTAGTAGACTTGTATTGTGTGGCTGAAGTGATCGTGGCAATGACGCGGAGTTCAGGCCTCTATAGATTGTATATCAAGCCAGATTGAGGCGCTGAACCGAATGGTTATAGTTATAGGAGAGAACGGAGCAGGATTCATAGTTGATTCCCAGCCACAAAGCAATTGCATGTTCAAACTGGCGACTGTTTCTGGAAATGCGCCTTCTGGACCAATCATATGCCTCCTTGGGAAAAGTGAAACTCCCTATAAATGTCATCATGTTGGTCCTTTGCATGAAACTCCCTCATGCACTCGTCTGGAATTCATAAAAAGATTAAGTGTGAACGAAAATGAAGAGCTTAGCGCTATTTGTTATGCTGCGTACTTGATGATGGACGGGTCTAATTCATAGTGTCTGCTGCATTGAGCACTCTGGTTTGCGAGCAGGGACAGGTCTACGTTGCTGTCACCAAGAAGTGTATGAGTTGGGCTTCTGAAGAATCCTACACGATTCTGAATGGAGGCACTACGCTGGTGACGAGTGCCGCATTTGCCAACAACGAGCAAAGAACGGATGAGTACTGCTTGCCCGCCACTACCAACAACCAGTATTCGATTAACTTCCACGACAGTTTTAGTACTGCTGGTGATTCGTGGTCTTCGGGTGCTTGGGCGAGTGTTGCTGGTATCTACGGCAATGTGTTCTTCAAGAACTACATGACAGAGAAGAGAGACGAGCTGTTCCCTCTTTCTCTGTACTACCCCATCATGAAGAACCAGCAGTGGAAGATGTTCTCCTCCACTTCCTCCATCGCTTCCGACTGGTTTGCTGTCAACTTCTCTGATGGCAACTGGCAGCAGGTCACTCTCGGGTCCGCCACTCCTGCTACGGGCACGCAGTACTTCCGCAAGCAGTTCGCTGGTATTACGGGCATGGCTGCTTACGAGGCTCGCTTCAACTACCGCTATGGTATTATTGCTTACATGAACGGCGTGGAGATCTTCCGCGACCACATGCCCGAGGGTGCTGTGACTCCTGGCACTGGCTCGACTGGCGCTTACGATGCTTACGAATACCATGGAGTGATCCGCCCTGCTGGTGAGGCTGAGGGCACGAACAACGTGCTTGCTGTGGAGCTGCACTTCCAGAACGCTGGCAGTGAGAACGCTGTGGAGTTTGACGCTTTTGTCGCCTCCATCGCTCCGTCTATCCAGGCGTCCGAGAACACGAAGTGCTTCATCTACCCCTACGGCGCTACCATCACTGCCACTGGAGGCAATAACCCTGCCAACATCTTCGATTTCGTAAAGTACGGCAGCTACAGTGCTACTTCCACTGTCCTGCCCGCTACTGTGAACTACGAGCTGAGTGGCTCTCGTGCCCACATCAACGGTCTGAGAGTGTGGCCCTACACCTCCTATTCGAGCGCCCCTGGTACCTTCACTTGGCAGGGAGCCATGTCTTCCTCCACTGCCTACAGCAATGTGGTCAGCATTTCTGGAGCGACGTACGAGTCGAGCACCTACCAGACCTTCTACGGCTACTTCAACGCGAAACCCTACCAGTCCTACCGCCTCACCGTCACTTCCCCTGCTGCCTCTACGAGCGTGTATGCATACGAGGTGCAGCCCGTGGTTTGCCACGATTTGCTTCCCTCTGGCATCGAGTTCAACCCCAACTCCTACTCGGTCTACGCCAACTACGAGGAGGTGACTATCCATCCCACAGTTCAGGAGTTCACTGGCTGTACAGTGAACCCTGCTCTGCCCGCGGGTTTGACGATGAATCCTTCTACCTGCACCATCTCCGGCAAGCCGACAGTTTCTATCAGCACCACCACCTTCACGGTTTCCTCGACGATGGCTGGTCAGCAGTACCAGGGCACCTTCACGCTGCAGGTGATGTCCTGCTCGGGCACGCTGCTGAAGGTCCTGCGCACCTACAAGTCGAATGGCTACTACGAGTCCTTCAACATCAAGGAGAAGGCGTCCCAGCAGGTGGTGCTGAACGTGGCCTACAACTCGGGCCAGCCCAACAACGAGGACAGAACCTACGTCATCTGCGCTACTGGCAGCATCTACGTGGTTACGATCGATTCCTCCATCAACTACTGGCAGAGTTCCTCCTTCCTGTACGTGAACGCGGTGCTGAGCGGCAACGAGTATGAGACGATCGCGCGTCTGCGCTACGACATGAACCAGGGTCTTCCCGAGGACCGCAACATCAACGCGCAGTGGGCCGTGGGTCCCAGCCAGTCCTGGCAGTACAAGATGGGCGATGTGCCCGCCAACTGGCAGACGGAGGCTGGCTGGCAGACGGCCTCGATCGGCACCTTCCCCGCTTCTACGAACCAGATCCAGCTGTACAAGAACACCTTCAACGTGAACTCGCTGAACGACGTGGCTGGCTTCGTGATCTCCCTTCGCTACGTGTACGGCTGCATCGTGTACATGAACAACGTGGAAGTGTTCCGCAACGGCGTGACTGGCGACCTGAGCACCTCCTCCATCGCGACGAACAACTACAACAACATCCTCTACCACCAGATCTCGCTGCCCGTGAAGACCATGGCCATCGGCGACCAGCCCGCTGTGAACTACGTGCAGCAGGGCTCCAACACCATCGCCATTGCCATCGTGGCGCAGTCTTCCTCTCAGACCAACTCCATGTTCGATTGCGCGGTGCGGCTGATGGGCGCTCCTGAGGCCTCCCGTGTGTTCGATTATACCGTCAACTACTCGGGCATCAACGGCAGTCCCCTTCTTCTGCTGAACCAGTACTACGGCTATACCATGTACCGCAGCACGTGCAACACCAACTACTGGCAGGTGACCTTCGCGAATGACCGCCGTGAGTGGATCTCTGCCGTGACTGTCTACCTGTACTACACGCAGACGACCCAGCAGGTGGGCCAGTTCACTGTGATGGCGCGTAACAACAACCTGGAGGAGTGGACGACCATCAAGAACGTGACGGGCATGACGTGGTCGCTGGCCGGCGAGCACAAGAAGATCTGGCTGGAGAACAACAAGCCGTACAACCAGTACCGCTTCGTGGACTTTGGCTCGGGCAACCCGTCTGCCTGCTACTGGAAGCTGAGCACGCTGGACCTGACGGCTGATTCGACTGCCATCACGGTGCCCGAGCTGTCCTACAACACGCCTCTGATCATCAACAAGGACATTGAGATGGGCGAGGTGTACCCCAACTCCGACTACTACTTCGACTTCACCGTGAACCCTGCTCTGCCTGCCGGTATTGTCATCGACACGGCCACGGGCAAGATTTCCGGAACTGCTCATGTGGCTATGCCCGCCGCGACCTACCAGATCACCGCCAAGAAGTTTGGTGGTGGTTCTTCCACGGCTGTGCTGACGATCTCTGTGGAGATTTGCACGGGCGGCAAGGGTCTGGTCACGATGGTGGTGCGCATGGACAGCTGGCCTTCTGAGGGCTCCTACAAGCTGTTCAAGGGCAGAGGCACGAGCGGCGAAATGGTCTCCTCCAACACTGCTTTCACTGTGGCGAACGGTCTGAACTATGGCGACTTCTGCGTGCCTCACGACATCTACACGCTTCAGCTTTCTGATTCTCGCAGCGACGGTTGGAACAACCCTGCTGGTTACTACCTGACTGTGGATCTGGGTGAGATGGTGATCGAAATGGGCCAGTTCCCTACCAGTGTGGCTTCCATCTCCACTTCCTTCACCTCGAACATCCCCTTCCAGATCGAGTACGACGACTGGAAGGTGTTTAACAGCCCCGAGACGGTGGCTGAGAACTGGAACGCGATTGACTTCGACGACTCTGCCTGGACGGTGACGAAGGCTGCGAACATGGGAGAGCACATGACGACCACGGCCTACATCCGCCGTGAGGTGAACATCCCCAACCTGGAGGACTACCACGTGCTGAACGCTCGCGTGAAGTACGCTGGAGGTGTGGTTGTGTATTTCAACGGTCACATCGTGGCTCGCTTCAACCTGGAGGATGAGTATGATGCCAGCACGGAGGCCACGACCGTTCACGACTCCACGGCCTTCTCCAAGTTCCACGTGATTCTGCCCACTGCTGGTGCTGTGGCTGGCAAGAACGTGATCGCCTTCGAGATCCATCGCGCTTCCGGCCAGTCCGCCATTGTGTTCGACGCGACGGGTGTCTTCGCTGTGAACGACTGCTCGGTGGCTGTGGACTCCTTCTCTGCCATTGAGGCTAGTAACGTGTCGGGCTGCACGAAGGAGGATCTGCTGGACCTGAACCCCACGACCTATGGTTACATCCCCAACTCTGTCGGCTCCTTCCTGGCGTGGACGGTGGAGAACCTGGAGGGCTCCAAGTTCAACAGCTTCGCGCTGCAGACCAACACCGCCCGGACGGGCTACGGCTTCTCGGTGAAGGGCCGCTGGAACGACAACGAGGAGTACACGAACGCCATGAGCCAGACGGGCCAGGCGACGAAGAATAAAGAGAGAGTGGCTTGGGACATGCCCGTGGGTATTGCCGGCTTCCGTCAGCTCCGCTTCGAGGTGGACTCTGCCGCTTCCGGCGTGGTGAGCACCAACGCCTATGTGATGCAGTACTGCAAGCCTTCCGGCTCCAATACTTGCCCTGCCGTTGGCGATTATCCCGCTGTGGGTGAGGGTCAGATCTCTCCTTCCAAGTGCGCTGATGGCTACCGTGGCTACTCGTACAGAGAGTGCGTGAACGGTCAGCTGGGCGATGTGAAGAACGACAAGTGCCAGTACAGACTGCCCGCGAGACTGCAGTACGACAACAACAACATGGAGTTCGTGATGAACACGGAGGTGAGCAGCGGCATTCCCAACTACAGAAACATCATCGAGGAGTTCTACATGCAGGACAGCACGCCGCTGCCCGAGGGTCTGAAGATCGATGCCAAGACGGGAGAGATCACGGGTATGCCCATTGCCCTCATGGACAGCAAGGCGTTCACCGTGAGAGCCAAGAACCCCGCGGGTGAGACGTTCACTGTGATCACGATTAACGTGCGCAAGGGCTACTGCGCTCCTGAGGGCGTGTTCGAGAGAACGCCCGTGGGCGAGATTGCGGTGTACCAGTGCTCTATGCAGGGCAGCTACGTGGGCACGCAGAAGAGAGCATGCATTCTGGGCAAGAAGGACGGCGAGTGGCAGAAGGCTTCGGGCTTCTGCATGCCCGTGGTGGCGATTGTTCTCCTGGTGGTGGTGGTGATTGTGATCATCGCTGTGGTGGTGTTCCTGCTGATGAGAACGACTCGTTCTGCCAAGGCTGTGGGTGGCGTGAAGGGCAAGAGTGCTAAGGCGAGCAGCAAGAAGACGGCGACGAAGAAGCCCTCGGCGAAGGCTGTGAAGGTGTAAACGTGCTATTTGCTGTTGTTCTGTTTCTTTCAGTCACCATTCTCTTTCTTGAAGCATCCCACACATCTCAATGCAATTACGCTTCTTCAACAAACACGCACCCTCTTTCCAATTGAAAGACTTAAGCATCGAGCTTGCCGTGGTCGGGGATGTACTTGGCGATGTTGCCAGCAGGCACCAGCTTGCCACTCTGTCTCATCTCGGCGTACTCCTCACGAGTCCACTTCGTGAAACCCCACTTCTTCGACACCACAATCTTCTGACGACCGGGGAACTTCATCTTGGCACGACGCAGGGCCTCAATCACCACCTGCTTCTTGTCGTCCTTCGCACGGATGGAGATGATCGGCTGGCCGATGCGCACACGAGCCACCAGATCGTTGGGCTTACCGAAGGAGTGACGCATACCCGTCTGCAGTCTATCGGCACCGGCGCACGAAAGCATCTTGTTGATACGGGTCACGTGGTAGGGGTGGCAACGCACTCTCATGTGGAAGCAGTCCTTGCCTCCGTACTTCACCAGATACTTGTTGGCCGCAATACGGGCAGCCTCCAGAGCCTCGCAAGACAGCTATCAATCAGAAACAAACTCCACACACTACCTGCTCACGCTCGTCAGAGAGCATGTGAGCCACGAAAGGATAGGTATCCACGCTAGCGCACTTGTCACCAATGTCGAAAATTCTGATCTTGGGATCTACCCCGTCACTCCCTCGCCCTATCACCAACCAGGAACTCCACGGCAGAAGCGGGACTTGATGTAAGGCTTGTTCTTACAATAACGATAGCAACGAGCAGGGCGACGACCCATGTTACTACAAAGAAAGGGAATACTGGTGAAGGGAAGGAGAGAGGAGTCTGCCGTGGATTATCCTACTTCACCCAAGTGTTCATAAGCACTTCACATTCCGCCGTGCCTCCTGCTTTTGTCACAGAATCTCATTCCGACAACATGGGTGCCTACAAGTATCTTGAAGAACTGTGGAGAAAGAAGCAGAGCGACGCGATGCGCTATCTGCTGCGTATTCGCTCCTGGGAGTACCGTCAGCTCCCCAAGGTGTGCCGTGTGACCCATCCCACTCGCCCCGATAAGGCGCGCAAGCTGGGCATGAAGGCGAAGCAGGGCTACGTGGTGTACCGCGTGGCGATCCGCCGTGGAGGACGCAAGCGACCCAACCCCAAGGGTATTGTGTACGGCAAGCCCAAGAACCAGGGTATCAACCAGCTGAAGAACAGACGCAATCTGCGTGTGATTGCCGAGTGCCGTGTGGGCCGCGTGTGCCCCAACCTGCGCGTGCTGAACAGCTACTGGGTGAACCAGGACGCGACCTACAAGTACTACGAGGTGATTCTGGTGGACCCCAACCACTCCGCCATCCGCAACGACCCGACCATCAACTGGATCGTGAACCCCGTGCACAAGCACCGCGAGTGCCGTGGTCTGACTGCCGCGGGTCGTCACGCTCGTGGCATGACGAAGAAGGGACACCGCGCGAACAAGCGCATCGGTGGCTCTTGGAGAGCGAGCTGGATGAGAAGAAACACCCTTTCTCTCCGCAGATTCCGATAAGTGCCTTGATTCCTTCGAGGATGAGTGTGTGTTTGTTGCAAATGTGGAGTGGAAGTGGATTGAAAAAGAGATGGTGAAAAGAGAAGGGCAAAAAAACGACATCTGCAGGATTCGAACCTGCGCGGGCAAAGCCCAGCAGATTTCTAGTCTGTCTCCTTAACCACTCGGACAAGATGTCTCGACTTTTGTCTTCCATCTTCCCTCTTTCAGAGAGCCATTCACGACGGATCATTCCACTGTGGAGAGTCACGGTTTCAACCAGCGTTTCCAGAGGCGGCATTCGGTGGTGGAGTCGACCACAATTCACAATTTGTTCATACGAAGTAGAAGGTAGCTGGCTTGCTGGCGGAAATGACGGCGTAGATGGAGTGCTACATTTGCCACGAGACTGGCCACAAGGCTCGCGATTGCCCCAACAGTGAGTGGTGGAGGGAAGGGGTGAGGAGGTAGAGCCCGCTGAGGGAGAGGAGAGCCAGATGAAGTGCTACAACTGCGGCGGTGTGGGCCACAAGGCTCGCGATTGCCCCAGCAACACCCAGAAGCGTGAGGGCGTGTGCTACAAGTGCGGCCAGCCCGGCCACAAGGCCTTCGAGTGCCCTGAGGGGTGGGAGTGTGTTTGTGTGCTGATGGAGTAGTGGTGAGAGACGCGCTCCCAGAGTGAGCAGAAACGTGGTGTGCCACAACTGCCACCAGATGGGCCACATCGCTCGCGACTGCCCCAACGAGCCCGTGTGCCGCAACTGCGGTCAGTCCGGCCACATTGCCAGCGAGTGCAAGAACGAGCGCACCTGCCGTAACTGCGGCCAGACTGGTCACATTGCTCGCGAGTGCCCCAATGCGCCCGTGTGCCGCAAGTGCGGTAAGAGCGGCCACATTGCTCGCGACTGCGATCAGGAATAAGGAGATGTGATAAGACGTTGTTTGAGGTCTTGCGAGACTTGTAACATAACGACTATCATCGGTGTCTTTGTTACAAACATGGTACACATGGCGAGGCTTCTTCTCTCTCCTTCGAACATGGCTGTTCGGACGAGCGCCGTGGTTGGCCTATGCATCACCCACACTTCCCGACACCACCTTCTTCGGCATGCGACGCGGTCTCCCCACAAACAGCACTCCGTCGGTGAGGGAATCATCGAGAGAAAGCCGAAGTGACTGGAAAACGGCTGACAGGGCATTTGCAGAAGAAGGAACAAGGGATTTGGAATCTATGTCTCATGCTATCTGCGAGAGAAGGAACAAATCGGGAAAGAGGGTATGGATGAGAAGAGAGTCGCTCTCACCGCCATCATCTTGCCCATGAGGGGAGCGCTCCAACGCATGCACGACATCACGAGTCCCTGCATTGTGCAACGAAAATGAGAAAAATGACGAATAATTGGAATTCCGGAAGGGAGTTATTGCCATTCCAGTCCCTATTCCACGATGAAGCCTACCCGCATTGGGGGTCATAGGGCGAGAATAACCGTATTGTGTGAGAATGGCGATTCTGGAGAGGCGCCACATTACTACGTTTGTGTTGTAATTCTACTCTAGTAATTGATACAATGGCCGAGGAAGTCAAGACTACCCCTGTTGTACGCCCCCGTTTTGTGTTGGCTCATTTCCGTAGGAGGAGCACGAGTGCAACGGTGAGTGCCACCACGAGGAGGAGCACAACCACGAGGAGATGCAGATGCCCGAAATGCCCGTAATCCTTTGGCTGTAGCGGTCATGGCGTAGAAGCCCAAGGTGGGAAGAAACGAGAAGAAGGCCAGAAAGGCCGTCCTCGCTCACCCCATGACGGAGGTTCCCGATATCATGAGAGCCACCTTCAAGAGAGATGAGAAGACCTACTTCTACGTGGACCAGCCCACCGTCTACAAGAGCGACACTCAGGACATCTACGTGGTGTTCGGTACCGTGAGAGTGGACAACGGCGAGACGAGCAACTTCCTCCAGCAGGCTGCTGCTCAGAAGTTCCAGGCTCCCGAGGAGACGGAGGCTGCCCCCGCTGCTGAGGCTCCTGCTGCCGAGGCTCCCGCTGAGGAGGCTGAGGCTGTCGATGAGACGGGCCTGAACCCCGACGATATCACCTTCGTGATTGAGCAGACCAAGTGCACGCGTGCTGCCGCCGTGAAGGCGCTCCGCGACAACGACAACGATATGATCAACGCTGTCATGTCCCTCAGCAAGTAGAGGTGACAACCAAACTGCACCGTAGTACACAGCACTGTTTGTTGAACAAGAAGCACTATTGGAACACATCGGCCAATTCGTCCTCGGGAAGGATCATCTCCTCCCTTCTCTGCTCCAGTCTCTCCTACGCCTCAACGCTCCCCCTCAACCCTACCAGCGCCTTCATCCGCTTGGCGTAGCTGCCCGAGTTCTTCTTCTTCTCCATCGACCGCGCGGCGGTAGGCGACACGTAGTTGGGGTTCTCGTAGAGCGTCTTGCCGGTGAAGCTGTCGTCGAAGATGCGGATGATCTCCAGCACCATGCGAGGTCCGATCTCCGTCAGCGACGGCTCCTCGCCGCGCTTGGCGAACTTCTCGGCATCATGCTCCGTCAGACCCTTCTCGGAGATTTGGTAGTTGCGGATCCAAATCTTGCCGTCCACCACGAAGAAGGACATCACGTGGTCCACGAACGGCTTGCTCTTCGGATGGCCCAGCGGAACGGCGAAGACCTCCTTGAAGAGGGCCTTGATCAGCTGCAGCTCGGGCGCGGAGTCGAACTGCTTGTCGAAGAGGAGCAGCGGGCGGGAGCCCATGAGACAGTTGCCCGTCATCTTGAGCTCTTCCGTAGTGTGGACTAGGCATTAGGGGAATGAGAGAGTGCGACCATTTTGCAGTAGGAAGCGCACAGAGGGGCCATTGGGAATGCGGCTGATCCACATGTACACATCCGTGTGTCTGCGCGTCTATGCGTGAGTGTAGAGTTGTAAGGGCACTTCAAAGAATATAGAGTATGTGCAGGACTTCATCTCAGCGATATCCGTGATCTCGGCCAGTCCCTTCTTGATGTCAAGCTAGTCCGTCAGTACTGATAAAGACAACGAATACCTTCACATCCGGCTTGTAGTGGGGCATCAGAGACTCCAAATCCTTCATCAAGTGGCGAGTGCGGTAATTCACGCCACGCGATGCGAGAACAAGACAACGCTGCTTGTTTGTGTACTTCACCTACATTCCTTATTGGAATGGTCTAATCCCCACCTTTTCCTTCACAGCAGGCTGGAGCGCTGCACTCTTCTTCCCCTTCATAGCCACCTTCTTATCCTTTTCCATAGTGAGAAGCGATAGTGGGCGAGTTTTCACCGAGTGCAAAAATCGGGAGTATTTTTTGTTTTCGTGATTGGGCTCAGAGAAGGATTATTCTTGTATTCCCTGCACTCGGTATGATAGTGGATACAAAGGTAATTCGCGACGTAATGGTCTTATCAACGTAGAAGAGACTCACAAAGAACCAGAAGAGGCGACAGAAGAAGAAGGAGAATAAGAAAGAGGGAGCTTTATTGAACAAGGAGAAGGTGGAAAAGGTGCGCTTCCTCGTGTCTTCTCCTTACTCTTCTAGATTGTGACTCAGGAGGAGAAGAAAGCAGAGAATACGGATACACAGACCCCAGCGGAGGACGATTCAAATTACGTGTACGACAGTGCATTTGAGAAGGTGAAGGACCAATACAAGGAGCTGCAAGAGGTCTTCCAGAATTTTGCTGCTAAAGAGGCTGCTCAGATCGAAACTGTTTAGATTCGTATTGCTTTTCATGTGTAGGTCGCTGCCTCCACGGATGCCAGTGCTGCCGGTGCAGATGGCTCCCAGCATCCCGATACTGCTGTAGTTGCTCGGAAACGATCTGATGAACTAGGAAAGCCTGATGAAGGGAGACGAAGCCCCCGGCGAGAAGAAGATGAGCAAGAAGGCGCGCAAGCTGGCGAGCCGCCTCACGGTGGCGGAGCTGAAGCAGCTGGTCCGCCGCCCGGACGTGGTGGAGGTGGAGGACGTGACGGCGTCGGACCCTCGCCTGCTGGTGTACCTGAAGTCCTACCGCAACACCGTGCCGGTGCCGCGCCACTGGTGCTCCAAGCGCCACTACCTGCAGGGCCGCCGCGGCACGGAGAAGCCGCCGTTCAAGCTGCCGGGTAGGCGCGCGGGCGTGGCGTGAGGCGCAGACTACATCGCGGACACGGGCATCGCGGAGGTGCGCGCGTCGATCACGGAGGAGGAGCGCGAGAAGAGCCTGCAGTCGCAGGCGCGCGACCGCATGCACCCGAAGCTGCACCGCATGGACATCAGCTACGACGTGCTGTGAGTGCGCGCGGGGAGCGTCACCGATAGCGAGAGCGCCTTCTTCCAGCACATGCGCAAGCCGAAGATGACGGGCTTCGGCGAGGTGTACTATGAGGGCAAGGAGTACGAGGTGCGGCTCACCGACCGCAAGCCCGGCCAGCTCTCCGACCGTCTGCGCGTACGCCCCGTCGCGTCGTCTCACCGCTAGGAAGCGCTCGGCATGACGCCCACGTCGCCGCCGCCGTGGCTGTGGATGCAACAGCGCTACGGCCCGCCGCCCTCCTACCCCGAACCTGCGCATCCCCGGCCTGAACAGTCCCATTCCGCCGGGCTGCCAGTACGGCAACCACGCCGAGGGCTGGGGCCGCCCGCCCGTGGACGAGCAGGGCCGCCCGCTGTACGGCGACGTGTTCGGCGTGTACGTGGAGGAGAAGGCGACCAAGAAGCTGAACCCCGAGGAGGAGAAGCTGTGGGGCGAGATCCCCGAGAACGCGCTGGACGACGAGGAGGAGGAAGAGGAGCAGGCGCCGGAGCCGGAGGAGCCGATGCAGGAGGAGCCGGCGCAGGAGGACGTGCCTGCGCAGAGCGAGGTGGTGCCGGGGTCCGAGACGCCCGCCGCGGTGCAGCTGAGGAAGGAGGCGGGAGATGAGACGCCGTACGAGCCGAAGTCGCTGTACACGCACCTGGAGGAGGTGGAGGTGACGGGCGGCAAGGGCTTCATGCCGACCACCAAGAAGTATATCATTCCTGGAAAGGAGCAGTGCCGTGTTTGTTAACAAACATCCCAATTACTCCTGGTCCTTCCCTTCGTATTCCGCCTACACGTGAAACCGCTCAGCGAGACGAACAGCCGCCTTCTCGAAGAGGCTGCAGATGTGATCCTCCACGCTAACCAAGCCGTTCGCCGTCATGAACATGTTGTCCTCCTCTTCCTCCTTGACAGGGTCGGGGTGCATCACCTGAAGACGGCTGATTCCGTCAAAAACAGAGTCAACTAGGAGTAAGACGGTTGGATTACAGCGACTCTTCTCCGTTTCCAAGGGAGAAAACAGGACCTCGAAGATGGATCCGTCCTCCTCTTCCTCCTCCTCTTCCTCCTCCACCTCTTCACCCTGGTCAAATGCGTCGAAGGACGGGTCGCCGCAAATCACGTTCACTTCGCCCGAATCCTCAGCCTGGGGATCGCAGATCTGGCAGTAGATGCACGGGCGCTTCCACAGCGTGTCCTCCTGGCAAACAGCGTGAACTCCAATGGCGGGATACTCAATCGCAAGACTGTAGTCCTCTCCTTCCGGAGCAACAAAAACAAGATTGCTATTGCTCATTTCCCAAACGTAACCTCACTCCTTCGTCAAATATAGGGTTCCCGCCGAATGGGACTGGGCTTGATTCACCATGCACTCCACCCCGTCAAACGTGTACAGTAGATCGTTCTTTGCCAGATCCAGTCCCGCTTCTCTTGTAGACTCGGTCACAGACATATTCTGGTTGTAACAAACAGCGGTATTTCATCTTCTTCAAGCAATCCGGACAGTACCAGTCTCCCTCCGGCACTTCCTTCAGCCCCACGCACTTCTACGCATCACGCGCTTCCATCGCCCCCACCAAGTGGAACATCCTCTCGCAGCCCTTCGTCCCATCCTCGTTGCCGCACACAATGTTGTCGTGGATCCCCAGCCCGCTCTTCTTGCACACGCCACACACCTCCCTACGACAGTCGGGACAGAACCACTCGCCCTCCGGCACCTTCTACGCCTTCACTTCTCTCCCCGTCCCTACTCGCAGATGCGCGCAGCGCAGGTGGAAGGACGCCGGGCACCCGTCGCAGCAGATCAGCTCGCCGCCCTTGCCGCACACCTTGCAGTACTCGTCCCATTCGTCCCCCGGCTCCGTCTCCATTCCACTCTCGTCAGACGGCTCATCAGACGGTTCGTCAGACGGCTCATCAGAGGGCTCATCAGACGGCTCATCAGAGGACTCATCAGAGGACTCTTCGTAACTCGGCGCGCGGCGGCGCTTCGACGCGGCATGGACCGTCTTTGCCTTGCGCTTCTTCGACGCTCGCGGCTCCTCCTCGTCCTCGTCATCGGAGGAGTCGCTTCCCAGGTACATCGCCATCCGCGGCACCACAGGCTTCTTCGCCACGGGCGCCTCCACCTTCTTGTTCATCACGTCGCGCACCGCCTTGCTGCCCATCAGCGTCTGCCGCAGCCACCGCGCCACCACCTCCAGCTCCGCCTCGCTCGCCCCCTGCACAAACTACATCTCACTCCTTCGCACCATCGCCACCATCTCCAGGATCTTCAGGTGCTTATCCAGCGGCCGCAGCACGCTCCGCAAGAACCCCTTGTGCAGGGAGTGCACGGCCCGCAGCGCGAACGCCACCTCGGCCTGCGGCGTCGCCTGTGCCTCCCACACCACCGGCTCCAAGTCGCTCTTCTTCAGCCGGTTCGCGCAGTCCACCAGCCGGTCCGCGTCCTCGCTCAGCGCCTTCAGGCAGTCTCGCAGCTCCGTCGCCGCCGTCGCCACCTCGCTCCCGAAGTGCTTGTGCACCGTCAGCTCGGGCACCGCCTCGTTCTTCCACTGTCTGATTGTCACCTCACCACACCATCGCCACTCGATCACCGTCGCGTTCTTGCTCAGCGCGTCGCTCAGCGAACGCTCCTTCGCGTTCGCGCGGCTCAGCCGGCCCAGTAACTTCTGCACCGCCTCCACGCCCTCCAGCACGCGCCAGCTCAGCTCGCGCGGCTGGCTCGCTTCGATCCGCGTCGCCGCCTGCGCTACGCCTCACCCGCCGCCACAGCTCCCACCCAGCACCTCCTCCGTCGTTCCATCCACCGCCGGCTGGCGCGTCTCTCTTGTGCGCTGCAGGCCCATCGCCGTCAGCAGCTCCTTCTCCTTCTCCATCGCCCGCAGACTCGCCCCGTCGCACAGCACGTAAATCGCGCGGTAGTCCCTCGGCAAGAAATAGTACCGATTTCCGTAGTGATCACTGCCCAGCAGCGGCAGCGACGGCAGCAGGTCCATCAGCTCCATCAGCTCCTCCGCGTCGCGCGCCCGCCGCTCGCGCTGGACCGTCTGCCGCCTCGCTTCGCGTCTCGCCTCGTCCAGCAACGCGTTGGCGCGCCGCGCGAACGGCCTGAACGGCTTGGAGTAGGCTTTGGTTCGCTTGTTGGCGATGAAGCCAAGGTCCTTCGCCCGGTGCAGCGCCGCCTACACTTAAAGCACTCCTTCGGTCGCACCTTCACCTCCTCCACCTTCTTCGCCTCCACCAGCCGCATCAGCTCCTCCACGTACTTCTTCTGCTCCTCGCTGAAGGACGGGTCCGGCACCAACGCCTCCGCCTCTGGCTCTATCTTCGCCTTCTCCGCAGACAGCGCAGGCACATCCTTCGCCTCGAGGCTGTTCTTCTTCCGCTCCATACGCTCCTTCAGCCGCTGCTTCCGGCACTCGATGTTGTCCTCCATCTCGTCCATCATCTTGCTCGAGTCGCTCGCCATCTCACACAGCGCCAGCAGCACCATCACCATCCACTCGCTCTCCCACCGCCACACGGGAACCTCTCGCACCTTCTCGAAGCAACTCTTCATCTTCTCTGCCAGCGGAGTGCTGCAGGGAAGACCGGGGTCTTCGACGTAGGACCAGAACAGCATGGCGCACACAACGAACCAATCCGTGATCGAAACACAGTTCTTGTCAATGTCCAGGTTCTGGAACAGGAAGGCGTACATGGCAGAGATGGAGGCACCTTCTTTGAGAGACGCCTTCTCCTCCTGCTCCTCCTCGGGAGTTTCATGATCGGGCTCTTTGAAGTCGCAGAGGATAGTGTTGAGCGCGAGGATGCACAGAGAGCAGTACAGGTCGTAGGTGGCGTACGACGAAGATGACAGCTTGGTGATGTCTTCGCACGAGGCGCCTTCCTTTGATAGGGCTTTCAGCTGCTCGTAGAACGAGAAGATGGAGCTGACGTCGGAAATCGTCAGGTTGTACACGTCGTGGAAATCCGCCAGATGCATCCACAGACGAAAGAGAATTCCGACCTCCTCGTTCGTGTACAGGTTTCCAGCCGTGAGAGGCTTTGCATTATCCAGCAAAAAGGAAGCGAGAGCGGCATTGGCTACAAGTGACGGGAGAGGAGGAAGAGGACTCGGCCCTGAGGTGGTGGAAGAGAGGTTCGCCATCTTCTTGTCGATTTCCTTCAAGCGAGCGTTGATGTGCTCCTTCCGTCTCTGCGTCAAGTACAGAAGCGACTCGTTTCTCTTCACCTTGTCAATGAGCATACACAGTTTCTTCTGTCCCTCCAGCACATCGACTGCGTTGGGATTCGAGTTCTCAACAGCGCCTCTACTGATAAGCATGAAATCTCTTTTCTTTTCCTACTCCTTCTGTGGGTGTTCCGCTGCAGCAGAAGTCGCCCTACCCATAATCACCAATCCATCGAGTGGTACTGTTTACTCTTCAGCAAATCACCAATCGTCTCGTCACTATCGCTGTCTGACGACGAACTATGCAATAATGGAGAATAGCCAAAAACCACGAAATCTCAATCACATCACTCTTTTGTTTTGTCTCCTCGTTTTTACTGGATGTAACCATTCCATCTGCAGTATGTACGTTCCATTCGGGAGAGAATCGGCAGAAGCGAGATTCTGTGCTTCCTGCCCTTCTGGAAGACTTGACCTCTTCTTTCCAAACAGGGAGTCAATTGTCGAGCTCATTCTCCACACTCTTCACCTGCTTTTGCCGGCAAAGAGGAATTGCCGGTAAAGCGGAAAACCGCTGAAGCGTGTGCAACAAACACAGAATTCCTTTACAAATGATCAGGGATCTCGTCCACCGTCGCGACCTTCGTCACCGACTCCCCGTTCAGTTCGTAAGTAATACGCAGCTTCAACACCGACGCCTTCTACAGCTCACCCTACTCCCGTGCTCCCACCTCGCCAAACGCGTTGTTGCGAATACGGATCAGCTGCGTGGAGACATCCTCGTTGTTGGCGGGAATCACCGGATCGGAGATCGGCTTCATCTGCACCTTCATGTACTTCGGGACCGCCGCCTGCATCGAGAACTCCTCCAGGTCCGCGCTGTTGCTGTTGGAGATAGTCGCCTTGATGATCGTGTCGGAATCGTCATCGCCCTTCTTCATCTTGAACACCACCTTCACGCCGTCCTCCTCGAACGCCGTCAGCGTCGACGGGTCTGCTCCTCATGCCCTCACCTCGTCCTCACCGCTTGTCTCCACCGTCGCCGGCGACGCATAGTCCACCACCTCCGATTCCGCCGTGGCATTCGTGCCTGTGGTGCCTGTGGTTCCCGTAGTGCCGAGGATGGAGGAGAAGTCCATGGGGTCGGTAGCAGGCGCAGCAGGCGCGGCAGGCGCAGCGGGCGCGGTGACGGAGCCGAGGATGTCCATCACGCCGGCGAGGTCGCTGCCCAGCGAGTCCCCCGCCGGCGCCGCGCCCAGCCCCAGCAGGTCGTCCATCAGGTTCACGGGCTGCGCGGGCTTCGCCGCCTTGGCAGCCTTGACAGGCTTGGCAGGCTTGGCGGACCTACGCTCAACGCCGCCTCCCACGCCCACTCGCCCTCCTCGCTGTCCGTGTCGCTGTCCTCACTCTCCTCGCTCTCCTCCTCCGCGCGGCGCGCCTTGGCGTTGTCGATGTCCAGCGGCGGCATGCGGTCCAGCACCGTCTCGCGCACCGCCGCGCCCTCCTCCGACAGCAGCGCCGCGTACTCGCACGCGCGCTCCTGCGCCTGCAGCACGCATGACGTCTCGAACGGCTTCAGCAGCGCCGTGATGCGCGGCAACGCCTCCTCCGAGAAGCGGTCTGCCAACTTCGCCAGCGCCGTCAGCACCATCGCTACGCCTCACCGCCCCCACACACCCCCACTTTTCGTCATCGCGTCCACCGCGGGCGTCTTCAGCACACACTCCAGCAGGTCCAGCACGGCGGTCTCGCTGACGGCGTCGAGCTGCTGCTGCCGCGCGGCGTCGTAGTAGTCCTCCAGCAGCTCCTCGCCGTACTCGCCGATGCACCACACCGCC
The DNA here is from genome assembly GCA_027406405.1 of Blastocystis sp. subtype 1. Taxonomy (NCBI): domain Eukaryota; class Bigyra; order Opalinata; family Blastocystidae; genus Blastocystis; species Blastocystis sp. subtype 1. The sequence continues at coordinate 202,298 of JANPWL010000005.1, forward strand.
ACCTGCGTCAGCGACACCTGCGTCAGGTCGCGCTGTGCGAACAGGAACAGCTTGTGGATCTACGCCTCACGCCCCGTCGCCACGCCCACCGTGTAGCTGGCCAACGCGTCCTCCTCATTGCCGACGATGCTGATCAGCGCGGAGGTCACCTCCTCGTTCGCGTAGCGGCCGCTCACCTGCAGCACCGCCAGCAGCGTGTCCACCTGCCACAGCGACGACGGCGCGTACTGCTGCACCAGCGACGTGATGCGCGAGATCAGCTCCGGACGCTCCGTGTCGTCCGCCACCGTCTACGCCTCACAAGCCGTCCGCACGCGCACCAGATAGTTGAGCAGCTCGCGCACGAGCTCCTCCACGTTCTTCAGGTTCACCAGCGCGAACACGACCTCCAGCGCGCGGCGGCGAATGGACGGGTCGCTCTCCTTCAGACAGCCGATGATGGTGCCGCGATGACGCGAGACGGCCGCGTGGTCCACCTCGGCCATCTACGGGTGAGGCGCTGTGGCGAGCGGTGCCTTGAGCAGCATGGAGAGCGCCACGTAGCGGATGTTGCTGTCACTGTGCAGCAAAAACTTGCCCAGGATGTTCGCGCCCAGCACGCGCTGTCCGCTCGCCGCCTCGATGCTCATGATGGTCTTCACGGTCTCGTACAGCACCGCGTTGCCCGCCATGCAGCTGCTGTCCGTCTTCGTCGCGATCTGCGCATCATCACCGCGTATCGATGCTACGAAGGCCAGAAGGTCGCCCAGCGCGTCGCTGCTCTCCGTGTCGTGCGTGGCCAGAAGACACAGCAGCTTCAGCATCTCCACCTGGAGGAACGGGTCCGGCACGCCGCCCACGTTGTATTCGCTCTTGAAGCCGCTGGATATGATCACCTTCATCTTCTTGATGAGGCGCGGCACCAGCTTGCGGAATTTCGGAATGTACGCCGGGTTCTTCTTCAGGATGTAGTATGTGAGAGAAGTGGCTATAGTTCAAATTGGGATAAAGGGAAAACCGCTGATCAGCACGCCGTGGTCTTCATCGCCCAGGAGCGTGGGCAGCGACTTGATCATATCCTCCGTCAGCTCGGGCACCTTCGACAGCACGCGCACCATGCACAGGCACGCCTTCTTCTTCAGGAAGGGGTCCGTCGAGTTCATCCGCTGCAGAACGTCCGTGAAGATGTCGCGAGCCATGGCCTCCGAGCACACGTTCGCAGCAGCCGTCAATGCCAAACCGGCCACGTAGCTACGCCTTACGCTTCCCACACATGCCTACTGCTCCTTGGAGTTCACGTCGCTCTTCAGCGTGTTGGTCACGAGAAGGAAGATGTCATTGTCCTCGCTGAGCAGGATCACCAGCGACAGATAGCCCATTCGCTTGTCGCTGAAGTTGGGAGACGCAATCAGCTTCACACTCTCCACCTGGCCAAAGTAACTCGGATATCCCATAAGGTGGATGAAAAGGAGCTTCGCCATGTTGGATTGGGCATTCACCTTGTCCTCCTCGCGGAAGGCGTTACGAATCATGGCGGATTCCTTGGAGATGATCGCTCTCTCTTCGGCCGCAGTCTTGGCCGCGCGCACTTGGCGGATAAAGTCGCGCGTGGTTTTCTTCACGAACGGAATACTAATCTTATTCATTGATGAAGGGGATTGTCTAATTCTGGTTCTGTCTGGACACCATAAAATGGGATCTGTGGAGAGTGGGAGAAGGTGAATTTGAGGTGTAATGATCCAACAAAGCACTTCACACAATCAATGGAATATGCATACCAAAGGATAAAACATACACACAGTGCTATCACGACGGCAACAATTACATTGTCCTTGCCCTTCTTATTCTGAATGCTCCGCATCAGCGAGTTCACTCCCGGGATCCGGTTTACAATACCAAGGATGCGGTGCTGACTATTCGCAAGACGTCTACGCTGATCGAGCAAGGATTGGTGCGAACTGGCTGCCTGACTATCCATGAGTGGGTCTCGAAGAGCAAACCCAATGTACTCATCCGCCATGTGAAGAGCACTTCGCACAGCACTCCGCTCCTTGATCAAATCCTTCATCATCATCATCGTCTGAAGAGCTATTCTTCATGTTGCAGCAGCACTACACACTTGTGAATGCCTCCGGAATGCAATAGAAGGAAACGGTTCTCCTTCTGTTGAATGTGGTTCTATCCGTCATTTTCATCACCCACTAGGACTGTGATTCGTTTGTAGTCGTTTTGCAGCTCCCTCTTCACATCCTTCTGTCTCTCTCTATCAACGCCCAACACGACCATTACATCAACAATCGATCTGTACATGTGGTTCGATGAAGAAGCAGAAATTGCTTCCATACTATCCAGCAACGACTGGTACTACACTCATACAGGAAACAAGCCCCATACGCTTTTGAAGAGCCGCTGGATGTCATCCTTTAGCGCAACGTACTTGTCTCCAGAGGATTCTATCCGTGAAGGAAGGAGCGATCACGAACCAAGGTCAAACTGCTCGCTTTCCATGGAAGAATTGTAACGACTCAGTTCCTGGAGGCTTGCCTACGCTCCAAAAGCACGATTCGCCGCATCATACTTGCAACCGTGATTCCGTTGTTCGGATACTACTGTTCAGGTTCTCCCACTAAGGGTAAATCTATGCGCTGAATAACGAACACTCATGAAGATGGTCTGTCAATTAGTATCCTCCAGTTATCGAGTGTGCCGTTGTTTTCTCTGTGCTAGATTGCGTTCTGAGCAAGTATAAATGCCACAAATGAGAGTGAGGGTGAAGAGTGACATGGATGCTCGAGTCCGGTGAAAGGCATGCTTCGATGGAAGGAGCAATGCTCACAGAGTCCGTGAGATCATTCCGAGAATTCGCTCTGGGAACGACTGCTTTGAGTGACATCCTTGATGATCAAACTGTGGGCGACACCACTGTACGTGCAACTCAATTCTTCGGTTTACAAAAAGGTTCTCTTGAATCACTCTTTGTAGCCAAGAAGTGAGGCTTAGATCACTATTGGAGTTGCAAAACCTGTAGGTTCCTTCTCACGTAATGCTCTGCTAACTGTGTAGAGTTGTTCTTAACGACTTCTTTCGAGCAAGTTTCATCGTTCATTTTAATAGTTGGTTGTTTTAAGCGGTTCGTGCGTGTTTCAATACAATGGATGATTTATCGTGCTTCCGTTTGAGGAATGTGCTTTCTTGCATTCTCGAGGGAGTTGTCAGGAATGGGGACAAGGTTGTTTTTGCGCAGCGTGGTTCATTGTAGACTGTGGAGTCTCAGCCAGTCACCCGCTTTACTGCCCTGGCAGCGCCGAACATATCGATCCGGGATTATATGGAAAGGTACCGTTTCTTTCTAGCGATGACGTACAGAATTTACAAGTATTCCAAGTGCAGCGTGGAGTGTCTCGTGCTGGGACTCATCTACATCGATCGTTTTATTCAGAGCTCCGGTATTCAGGTGAACAGCCTGACCGTTCATCGAGTACTGCTAACGAGGTGAGGCGTGCCGCCCCCGTCTGACCCATAGCGTTGTAATCGCGGCGAAGACGTTCGATGATGATTTTTACACGAACACGCACTATGCCCGCGTGGGAGGCATTCCGCCCGAGGAGCTGGCCCTGCTGGAGATGGATTTCCTCTTCAACATCCACTTTTCGCTCTACGTTAGTTGTGAAGACTACCAGCGGTACTACGAAGAGATCTACAAGCATGCTACGATGTACTGCAATCAGTGCAGTCGGTGGTTCTTCTCTCTGCTCACGTGTAGAAGGAATGGATCTTCCTCGCCTGACCTGGAATTCGCGCAGTAATGAGGGATCTTGCCTGCAGTATGGCAAGGGTCTTGGCATTCGCGACGATTCTCCCACCAACGTCAATTTCAACGCTTCCGATTACTAACGGTTCTGTCTTTCTTTCCTTATCTGTATGTGGTTTCCCTGTTTCTTGAACAAACAAACTACATCTCCTTTGGCTTCTTATCCTTCGTCCTACTCGTCACCACAGCTCCGCGGCAGTACAGGTATCGCTTCATAAAGAACTTGGAAAAGAGGACGATCATCGTTCCCATGTACGCAATCATGAGCCAATTCATCCAGTGCGGCATCTGGCACGTTCCCCTAGAGGTCGTCTCACCCTCTCACTCCTACTTCACAAGATCCATCACATTCGCAGCGGTGATCAGCACGAACTGCACCAGCTGCAGGAGAGTGAGAAGCGATCTCCACCAGCACTTCACGCCAAGAATGGAGCACAGGTAGTGAGAATACATCAGCATGTGAATAAACGAGTTCAGCAACACCGGAATGCAGTTATCTCCAGTGGGGTAGTAGTGAAGGAAGAGGGAAACAACGACAGTGATGCTGCTGTGGTGATACACGTGAAGGAAGGTCACCTGGCGGTAGGATTTGCGCAGGATGAAGAGGAAGGTGTCGATAAACTCCCAGTACTTCTGCACGTAGAATATATAAAACACGTGCGCGATGTGCTTCGCATCTTCACTGAAGAAGTCGACCGAGCTGCAAAACAGCGGGCTCTTCTTTAGAATGTAGTACTTCACCATGCCCACGAAGCAGTAGGTTGCCAGCGCAACGCAAATGGCATTGTAGATGATCATGAAGCGCTTGGGGTTGAAGCGTTCGCGCTTCTCCATAAACTTCATGAGCAGGAAGATGGTGCAGAAATAGAAGGCGTTGCCAATGGACGACCGACTTCACGTCAGTAAAGGGAAGACTGGACGTATATTCCACTACGGATGACGGTTCCAGAGCGAATTCTACCAAGAGATGGGTTGTCAATCACTTCGGTCAGATGGAAGCCAAACATGGAGCAATTGCCTTTGTTGAAGAGAGGGAAGAAAAGAATGAGAAATGGTGGTGAGAAGGCAATGCGTAGTATGACGTCACGACGACTCAAACGACGTCACCCGCAGAGTCATCATCGCACACGTGATGTACTGGCATTCCGTTGCGGATTCTCCTTTGTTCTTTCGAAGTGGAGTGGAGAAGACCGATTTCTCACACATAACTGGATACCACAATACCCTGCATAGTTCGTGACTTCTTCCTGCTATCATACCATCAAATAGCACACCAAAAGGATGGATTATCACAATGAAGCAGCATCTTCTTGTTTCATACTACAACACGCCAGATGCAATCCAATACTAGATACAACTCATAGGACTGAAAAGAGGAAATGAAGAACGCTGTGAAACGGCTCTTTGAACGAAGTACATTCATTCTTCCTATTCAAAATGGGTAATTGTACTTCACTATCGAGTGTAGCCACAGAGGCAGTCAAAACATCGACTCATGCAGAAAACGGTGCAGAGGAAGCCGCTCTCTTGTGCAATAGCAGTATGGTCACTGGAAGCAGCGTTTCCGTATTACCCTGCCCTGTAGATAAACAGTAGTTAGCATTTGAGTGTGAAAACCTTCCTCAGATGGATTACCTGAGCAAGAGCGACCCATTCATCGTTGTTTTTATGAAGGACGGATCCGGCGATTGGAAGGAGATTGGGAGAACGGAGATTGTGGTGAACAGCGAATCGTACCTTCGTCCGTGGGAGTCAATCGTAGTCCGGTGTTCGTGAAAAAGGTGGTGTTGGTGTACAAATTCGAGTCCATTCAGCATCTTCGCTTTGTTGTGTATGATGCGGATGAAGATGCCGACGTGAACACCGTTTTGGCAGGCGCAGACATCAACCATAGATTGTCCTGGCGCAGCAAGACCTGATTGGAGATGCGGAGACAGTTCTCTCCGATATCGTTCACAAGAAGTCCGCGACCAAGCTGCCGCTGAAGCTGAACGACAAGGACCGTGGCTCCATCACCGTGAAGTGCGAAGAACTGTGCAGCAACAACGGTGTCGTGAAGGGAGAGATTGCCGGAGTGAATCTGCCCAAGAGCTGCTTCCTGAAGATCTTCAACGAAGACGAAAAGAACGGCCTGACTGCTGTGTACAAATCCGAGGTGTCCAACGGGAATTGGCGTGCATTCGAGATTACCGCGAACATGTTCTGCAACGGCGATCTCGTTATCCTTTCTATTCCGTTTCACCCTAGAACCGACCCATCCTCATCCAGGTCTTCAAGTACAAAGCCAACGGCAGCCATGTCCTCCAAGGCCAAATCAAGGTCCCCCTCCGCCCCAACGATTTCACTCCTAGTCCTCCGTCACAAAACTCGCCGCTGCTGCCAACACTGATCTGCCGCTTACCAACGGTCCTTGCCCCGGGTGACATCATCATCGCCTCCTCACCTCCAGTTCGCTCTCCATCCGCTCCTTCGCATTCATCCCCAAGCCCACCTTCCTGCAGTACGTGCAGAACGGACTCGATCTCAACTTCATGGTCGCCATTGACTTCACCGCCAGTAACGGCAATCCCACTTCGCCCACCTCTCTCCATTACGCTAATGCCGCGCTGTACGCGCAAGGCCAGTTCAACTCCTACGAGAAGGCGATCATGATGGTCGGCGGAGTGCTCGAGTTCTACGACACTGATCGCTTCTTCCCCACCTACGGCTTCGGCGCCTGCCTCGACGCCTCCAGAACCGCCTCGCACTGCTTCGCTCTGAACCGCAACGAGGAGCATCCCGAGCTGTACGGCGTCAGCGGCATTCTCGAGGCGTACCACAACGCGCTCTCCACTACCCGCTTCTCCGGGCCCACGCTGTTTGAGGAGGTATTGAACAAGGCGCTGGGGTAGGAGCGATGCTGCGCATTGACGGGTAGTCTCGCGATGCAGATCCAGGCGGAGAAGAACAAGTACCTGGTGCTGATGATCATCACGGACGGCGTGATTCACGACATGGACGAGACGATTAAGCTGATTGTGCGGGGAGCCGATTTGCCGCTCTCCATCATCATCGTGGGCGTGGGGAACGAGGACTTCACGAAGATGGAGGTAGGGAAGCGAATGGGGAATGAGCGGCAGATTTTGGACGGAGATGAGCATCGTCTGGAGTACGATGGAAAGAAGGCCTCGCGCGACATCGTGCAGTTCGTCGCGTTGAACGAGATGGAGAACCAGTCCCCTGAAGCGATCGCCAAGGCCGTTTTGGAGGAAATCCCCACCCAGGTCACCGAGTACATGGAGAAGAACGGCATCACGGTGGAGACGGTTGCTGGTGGCGTTGCTTTGTTGGTGTGATGCGTAGCGCTGCGTCCATACGAAGTCACCCCCGTCAAGATGTAACTGTGTTTTGTCTATGTGTTCTATGATGTTCGTATTACCTTGTTCTGTGTCATTTCTGTTTGTTGGCACAAGGGGAGGGAAGAATTGGTTTCGTGGAAACAGGGGTAAAAGAAACATGGAGACCTTTCGAGTCAAATTACACTCCTTTTGGACTTCTTGCGATGCCTGTTGAAGTGAATAACGAAAAGCTGATTGCTGTGATTGGAGACGAGGTATTGTGTAGAGGGCTGCGTACATCGTTGTAGGATACTGTGACGGGAATGCTGCTTGCCGGAATTGGTGAGCACTCGGCCAAAAAGGGAGCGAACTACTTCGTGGTCGATAAGGGTACCCTTCTCCCCAATGATGCTAACGCGAATAGATACAAAGGTAAAGGAGGTGGAGGATGCTTTCGTGAGATTGTCTAAGAGAGATGACATTGGTATTATCATCATCAACCAGTGCGTAGAGCGTTCTGTGTGGGAGTGAGGGGATAGATCGCCGATATGATTCGTCACATTCTCAATAACTACGATAGTGCTATTCCCACTGTGATTGAGATTCCTAGCAAGGATAAGCCGTACGCCGTTTCGCCCTCCCATCATGTCTAGCTATGATGCCTCCCGTGATAGCGTCATTCGTAAAGTCGCCAAGATGCTTGGTTCTGAAGATATGTAAGGTGGTGTAGCGCGTAGTCTGATTGTCTGTTTGTTCCACTCGCATTTCGGTGAATCATGATCAAGCGCTTGCCTTGATGGATCCCTCCCATTTCACATTATCAATCCAGCGTTATCAAATTCCGTAGATGGGAACAATTCGGCTTTGTGGAAGTAAAATTAGTGTCGCCGACGATGACCTTGGCTTTCTTATGTTCTTTCATCTCATCATCCGTCTTCTATCTCTATTTGCGCTTATCGGTTGTTTGTCGACGTACACGAAAGTGGAGGAAGCGACTCTACCATTGTATTCCCCTCAGGCGCGTAATGAGCGTAGATTCACGTTCTCCGCATTCGCAATCATTCAGTTCTCCGTATTGACTCTTTTAGTGATGGTTTTAGTCATAAGGAGTGAGTTATGCGTAGCTTGAAGTGGGGGTGATTGTGTACTCATCCAGGGGAGTGGTGTTGGAAATATCCTGCATTTTGCAATCCAGTGCATCCTTTACATCCACTCCAAGAAGCGAAGAAATGCGATTCTTCTCTTTTACATCCACTTCGTTTCGTTCTTTATCGCCGACATTGTTGGGTTCACGGCCTGCTACATTGTCCTCCTTTCTCTCGTTGATCATCGCTAGATGTGCCGAAAGGGCGATGCGGAGGCTGTGCACGGGTTCTATGCCTTTATCATCGCGATATTGGTGCTGAATGGCGTCGAGTTCGTCGTATCCATCGTTGGCATGTGTTTCGTCATTTCTCCAAAACGAACCGAGTCGCGTGTGCGTCGCTTTCTACGTTGCTGCCTCTGCTGCATTATTCACGACGACGAAGTGATCGACGCACTTGTCAACGGCATTATGGAATTGCCCTCCTTTCAGGAGTTTGCCTTCACCGATGTCATTCTCGGTCTTATCATGACCAACATCGTCTTCCACGACAAGAAGAAGACGGTCACCACAATCGCCGATCCCGATGAGCGTCTTCGCGTCCGCAAGATGCGCGTCAACGAATATGTCGAATACCTCCACCGTAGCAGCCAAACCGCACCGTCTCAGCACTAGAAGTGGCAAACCCCCGCCATTCCTGCATCAATCACAACACCCTCGCGAAAGAGGATCACAAGGTGTTCACGCAATCCATTCGCTATCTCTTCCGCCGGCCCTCCGCCTCCCCCACACCCGCGTCGCCTCCGAACCCTGCTCACGTGACGGACGAGCAAGGCGAAGAATGCGCGGTAATCTCGTCGATTTCCACGGATGACATTTTCGCGGGGATGGACGTGGAACTGGGCGTGGGAAGCGAGGTGGTGTCGCGACTCAACTACCCGATCAACGAGGAGCGTTTGAATGTTGGGGGTGGTTGGGGGCGTAAGTCCTAGTATCTCTCTCACATGTGCAAGTATGCGAACGCGGTGTACGGGCTGTCCCTGTGGGTTGTGGCGGGAGTGCGTTAGGGTTAGGGTATGGCTCAACTCGTACATGGAGAAGAATGCTCGCGCGTTCATGCGACAGATGAAGAAGAGTATGAACGAAACGGCCATCAAGGACTACAACCAGCTGAAGGTGGGCTTGCTGTGTGCGAATAACGACAGATAACACTCCAGTCGATCCTTCGAGATTTTGGGGGATCCCTCATCTACTGCACGGACGCCAACATGTGAAGAATGACCCGAAGAATGACGCGTAGCGTGGGCCGCACGCCGTGGTTCATCGCGTACGACTCCAGGTACGACAGCGTCGTGATCAGCGTCCGAGGCACCTGGTCCATGAAGGACGTCGTGACCGACATTCTGGCCGGTTGGGGGATCCCAACGATTTGAGTGGTAGACACCCAGTCGCTGGAGGAAGCGGGGCAGGAGTTCGGGTTTGAGGGCAAGGGCGAGTACACCCACCGCGTAGTCACAGGAGCGTGAGGTGATGCAAAGGGCATGTACCTGGTGGCAAGGGAGGTGATGAGTGATTTGACGCGCCTGCAGCTGTTGCCGCTACTCTTCGAGAAGAAGCCGGTGGAGAACGCGGACTTCTTGGTGGACGATGCGCTGCTGGCCAAGGTGGGACGACATGCACTGCTGTAACCTAGATCACGACGGCCACGAAGCTGGTGATCGTGGGCCACTCGCTGGGCGGCGGTGCGGCGTCGCTTATGTCGGTCTTCCTTCAGAGCACCTACCCCAACACCTGCTGCGCCTTCGACCCGCCGGGCGAGACGCTGTCGCCGGGTCTGAGAGAACAAAGCACGCACTTCATCACGACCACCGTGTTCGGGAATGACATTTTCCCGCGGGTCTCGTCGTACACGTTCTCTCTGTTGCAGGACAACATCATCACCTCGCTTTGCTACTGCAAGATGAGCAAACTGCGATTCTTCCTGTCGCTGCTGTCCGACAACCTGACGGTGGAGAACCTGTTCTATCGCTCGCTCAACGACATGAAGGAGGAGAAGGAGAACATCATGACGCACTGGCTACGCAGCGTGAGTTCCACTCGGCGGCGTGAGCGGTAGAGCGACGAGGCGAAGAAGACGTTTGCGAAGGAGTGCCTGCTGCCAGGGAACCTCGTGTACGCCAAGTTCAACAAGCTGATGGTGCGGACGATGCGCGGGAAGAAGAAGAGCCTCATCCGCGAGGAGGCCGTGCACGCCGTGGCAGAGGAGTTCCTCGACCTGCGCCTAGGCCACCACTTCTTCTTCAACCACTGGATCTTCCTCTTCCCCGTGTGGCTGAAGCGCGCCGCCGACCACGCGGCGGAGTAGTCTTCTCTTTCCTGTTTCTTAACAAACACCCCAATCCTCCACCTCACATTGTACATCTCGTACCTCTCGCTCTCCCGCGCCTGCACCTTGTCCACCTCCACCTCCACATTCTCGCTCTTCCGCGTCGCCTTCTATCCCTCATCACTCCTCTCCTCTCCCACGTGTCCTCGCAGCGAGTACACCTGCTCCTCGTCCAGCACCACGTACTTCGCCACGCCGCCCTTGCCGCTGCTGTCCCACTCCAGCGCGATCCGCTCCCTCGCCGCCTCCTTGCGAAGCGGGTTCACACGCAGACTCGTGAACGACCGCTTCCACTCCAGCTTCTCGCCCTCCTCTTCCTCCGACGGTGGTGTTGGCACGCGGCACAGCTGCTCGCAGTACGCCACACTGCCCGCCTCTGCGCCTCACACCGCCTCCCCGCCCTCACTATGAAACCGCAGCACCGACTCCATCGCATCCGCATGACCCGCCTCGCCCCCGTCCTCGAAGCGCTACGCCTCACGTCTTGCAGATACACCCACCACCACGCCGAAGTCGAAGCAACACGCCAGCTCGTCGGGCAACACTTCCCACACCGCCTCTGCCACCAGTTCCGGCTTCTCGTGGTGTGTGGGCGTGGAGGGGAGGCCGAGAAGGAGGCCTCGATGCGCTCCTGCTTCGTGGTTGTGTACTCGTGAGGTTTGTCGGGCGTGAAGGACAAGGCGCCCGCTGATCTGTCGATCGAGCCCATGGAGCCGCCGTCGCCATACTCCATGAACCGCAGCCACGAACCCGTCGCTTCAGTGGAGGGACGGGTCGAGTCCTCTTCCGCCATGTCCTCAAACAACAAGCGGTCCTCCGGATCCACCGTCTCCTTCACGGGCTTCAGTCCTGCTCGTCATCCGATTGAAAAGGCGGTACGAGACAGTTTGTCGTACCCAACGACGGGAAGGTCCACTTGTCGCAGACTGAAGTGGACGGGCCATTTATATTCCGTGTACACGGAGGATTCGGGGAGGAATTCACTCAATCTGATGCTGTGAGCAAGAACCCGAACGAAGCCTACCCCGCATTATCAAATGGGATATTTAGAAACTTAGGTCCCACTGGGATTTCAGGAAGACTAGACATCAGCCAAATGGAGTCCACAAGGCATACTCGTTGTTCATGCTCAAATCAACGACAAATCCATCCTTCATCGCATCCTCTTGTTCTCTTCCTTGGTTCTATTTCCATTAGTGGAAGAGGGCACTCCCCACTTGTGTATTGCCTCCAGAAGCCGTCTTTTGGGAGAAGGCGCGAGCGTTCTATTCATAATGCTCCAACACAGCGAATGAACGGAAGAGAGACTCATCGTGAATGAGAATAGGAATCACACTTGGAATTGGATACATGAATACACGCACGAGAAAACCACACAACTATTCAAACAAACAGTTCCTTCTTTGATCGTTGATGAACAACAAAAAACGCACTACCATTCTATTATACAACACTCGCTAACCACTTCAGCACAGCCATAATCGATTCGGGACGGAATGATGATGTCTGGAACACCTATTCTCAAAACAATATCGAAAATCAACTTCGGACACATTGCTCTTTTGCAGAATGAAGTCTCCTCCGATTTCAGTGAGAATGGGCTCGGCGGGGTATTGATCCTATTTTCACAATTGTATCACATATCCCTACCCGCGTATCACACTTGTTGAGCAGGAGTCCAATCGGTTGGTTCTCAATCCCCTTCATCTGCGACAAATAGGCCAGCTCCTATGTCGTTACACTTATCATTCATCAGGTACTGCCTTGACTTCATGAAAGCGCTCTGGATCGGAGGCATCCACGAGGAAGAGAACTGTCCCCTTATTCCATGCAACCAACACTACTTGCATCCACTTCTCCAAGGAACCGTTTCCACAACAATCGGAAGGACTACGGTTCATCCTCCCCCAACTCGGGAACTTCTTGTCCTCCTATATCATATGCCTTGAATGTGACACCACCATATGTAAATGTTTCCTCATTCACGTGCTACGAGTGAAATCGCTCCTCTGGAGGTACGAGCGAGGGTGACATTTGGATTACTTTATCATTCTGGATTCTATACAACAAGGTTGTTTTTCCCGCATTGTCGAGACCTACCGTTGAAAAGCAGCCCCACGCCTACCAATCACTGCAATCACGGCCTCCTTCGTGTAGAGCCCGAAGAACTGTAGCACCGAGAACACGGCCGAAGTGAGTGTGTTTCCCATCAAACAAAAACATGGGTTGCGTAAAGAACTGCGTTATTGAAAAGGAGACACTAACGCATTAGAGAAGAAGATGCAGAAAAGAATCCCTCTAGCAACTGACAACTTCACTCGACTCTCGCAAACGAATCACCTTCCCTTCAAAGGGGTTGCTATTCAGGTAGCCCACCAGCATGGCGTCGCTCCACTCTGACTTGCCCAGGATGACCACGCTGTACCCGCCGAACTCGCTCTTGTACTCCGCGAACTTGATGTCGATGCCGTACAGAAAGTCCACCAGATCGCTGATCGGCACCATGCGGCCGAAGCCCTCCAGCGTGTACCGGCGCATCGCCTGCTGCGTGCCCAGCAGCGACATGTGGCCCAGCAGCGGCCGCGGCTCGCTGAAGGTGGGCGTGAACGGCGTGGGCTCACGCGCGAGGGAGGAGGAGGTGCTGAGCAGCGACATGTCCGAGTCGCGACGACGCAGCGACGCGCTGCTGAGAAGAGACATGTCTGAGTCGTGACGGCGCAGGGCTGGCGGGAACAGGTCCCCGGGGCGGTAGAAATCTGCGCGGGCGAAGGGCGCGTCGGGCTCGCGCGCGAAGGCAGGAGCGGGGCGGAAAAGCGAGGGAGCGAAGGCGGGCGGGGGATAGAGGGAAAAGGCGGGCGCGGCGTAGGGAGTTTCAGTGTCGGTGGAGAGCGAGTCGTGTGCGGAGGGCGAGGAGGAGAGCGACTGCGCGGGCGATTCGATGCTGACCACGTCGGAACCCGGACGGGGCGTGAGCGGCGCATCGAGGAGGTCGGGAAGGGCCTCCATGGGGAAGAGCGTGAAGTCGCGGCTGTAGTTGTTGTTCTTGAGGATGCGCAGCTCGCGCAGCTTGGAAAACTGAACCTCGAAGGAGTAGCGGCGGCCATTCAGCATGTAGGTGAACTTCTCCAGCTCGCCCTTGGCACGGATGCAGTCATACAAGATGGAGTACTGCACGAGAGCTTGAGGACCGGCCTCGTGGATGAACATGCGAATGCGCTCGACGCAGCCAAACTTGGAGCAAATCTATATGTTAAGATGGAAAATAGAATGAACAGAATAGAAATGACGTAGAGATAGAGTGGAGTTGTCGCGACAGATGATCGACACCAGGAGGACGCATTGAGGCGCAGACTGGTCCTCCTGCTTCGTCAGCTTGTCATAGCGAGAGAAACGGACTTCGCACTGGTTGCCCAGAATGGTGAGCCTGTTGGTCTGAAAGTAGTTGTAGGCCACCTGGGACTCCTCCGTGCTGCTCATCTCCACCAGCGCCTAACCCATCACTTCCCTCCACTACTTCCACTTGGTTGTTGGGTCTGAGGATGAACACTTGCTTCACCGGACAAATCTTCTCGAATTCGTCGATGATATCGAACTACACGGTGAACGCCGCCCACAGGCCGCCTACACGGGAAATGTTGTGCGTGATGTTGCTCACATGCAGCACCTTTGAAACTTTCGCATTCGAGAGGGCCATCAGTACGCTCTACAGATCATCGCGACAACACCGTTTGGACCTATTCTGTTATGCACAATGTGGTGTCTCTACCTTTCTACAGCCAGGCACTGACGATTCGAATAAGGAGGATGTTTGTGAGGACTCACAAGCAGTGTGAACGGGTTTTTACTCAAAACAAGCACGAGTGAGGTGCGTCAGTATCCGAAATCAAGGGATTTTTGGCTGTTGTGTCTCCCTTTCTGGGATCCAAGCCATTTGCGTTGCTTTTGTGATGACTGAAGTGCTTATAGGAAGGTTGATTCATACACCAACTCACAAACAGTATTGTGATTCCCTGACTGACGTTGAATAAACCATACCAATCGTCTTTGATGATGATGAGAAGAAACAAAACGGATTATGAGGAAGAATGGATGCGAATTGACAGAGCGAGGGGAGGCGGGAGAACGGTTATTCTGCGTTTTGCGCGGAAGATGCTCCTTCCTTGAAAGGGAAACCCAATCACGCCAAATAGAATTCCTTTGGATACAGTCATTGCATAAGAATGTTCAGAGTCCTTGCTAGAACTGCTCCTACTCTTAGAACGGCTGTGGTTGCTAGAGCCTTCGCTTCTCAGGTACGGAAGCGTATTGAATGTGATGGAATAGACGTTCCTGCCCGTGGAGGAGGTGACGAAGCGTATGCTGGATGTGGTGAAGAACTTCGATGCCGTTGACCCGAACAAGGTAGGCAGCTGTGTTTGCCCCGATCTAATTGCCATAGGTGACGGAGCACT
The DNA here is from genome assembly GCA_027406405.1 of Blastocystis sp. subtype 1. NCBI lineage: Eukaryota > Bigyra > Opalinata > Blastocystidae > Blastocystis > Blastocystis sp. subtype 1. The sequence continues at coordinate 217,326 of JANPWL010000005.1, forward strand.
CCCACTTCATCAACGACCTGAAGCTGGACTCGTTGAACATGGTGGAGATGATTATGGCGATTGAAGACGAGTTTGCCCTGGAGATTGCTGACGATGTGGCGGAGAAGATTCACACGGTTGACGATGCCATTAAGTTCGTGAGCGAGCACCCCTTCTCCAAGTAAACAGGCTTTCGGTTCGTAGTGTCTATTTTTAATTATACTCGCGATGTTTGTTCATCACAGCGTGTCTTGTGAGAAGTGCGTTGATTGGACATGGATGGGGATTTGGGAGTATATGGTGGGAGGGATTCATGTTATCTCTTCTGTGCTCATGTATGAAGTGTATGGAGTGGAATGATCCTCATCCACCATCAACACAAATCAACTTGCTTGTATGGACTGACCACACGTATTGCATATCGATGATGCGAGAAATACGTCCTATGCAAGGAAGAGGAATGGAAGGCTGAGAAGGAATGAAGAGTGAGGGAACGGAGTCTTCTCTTCAAATCCATCGAGATCAACAATGTGCAAACCCTGCATGTGCTGAAAAGGAATCTGAATAACCAAAATAGGCCCTATTTCTGCATTCCACGATGGGCGTTTTGGCGTGAGAAACTGGCCTATCCTCCCCATTGAGCCATGGAAAGGCCATTACGGCCACGCAACAAAGCCTCAATCCAGCAGAGGAAGAGAAATAATTGTGTTTCAAACAGATATCGCTCTGATTTCTGGTATCTTTCTACACCAATCACGATCGTGGAAACTGCTGTTGGAAACACTTCCCACTCTCCACAGATTCAATCTTCCATCCGTCCTTCCATTGTCCTTTTCATAGACACATGTGATTCCTAGTAAAGTAACGTGATCATGCCTCTCTCTTTGGAGAAGAAGAAGATCATCGTGATTGCCTATATCGCTGTCTTCATGGACATGGTGAACTTCTCGATCATCGTCCCCATTCTTCCCTACCTGTCTATGGAACTCAATGCCACCACTATGCAGGAGGGTATTCTCTTTAGTTCTTATGCCATTACCCAATTGATCAGTATGCCCTGAAGAAACTTCCTGACGAATAGGTCTGCTCGTCATGGGTCCTCTCAGCGATCGCTACGGCAGAAAGTACTTCCTGCTTCTTACTCTGTTGGGCCCGGGTATCGGTAGTCGATTGCTGCATTCTGTGATCCGTAGGCTCCATTCTCCAGGGATGCTCCTATTCCATGTGGACGCTGATTATTTGGAGAACACTGACGGGCTTCTTCGCCGGCGCTTTGATTCTCGTGCAAGCGTCCTTCTTTTCCCTTTTCTTTGATTCGCAGTGTGATCGGTGATTTGGTCCCCGCGGAGGAGCGCAGCGTGTACCTCTCCAGACTGGATGCCTGCTCTTCCACGGCGTTCATCCTCGGACCGGCCATTGGCGGCGTTCTCTCCCAAGTCAACAACCACTTCCCTCTGTAGTGTCTTCTCCTCCTCCTCACGCACAGTATCGTGGGCGGTGTGATCTCGGATATCGCCTTCGTCGCCGCCATTTTCCTGCTGAAGGAGTCCAACCCCGCGGTGCTTCAGCGTCGTGAAGCGAAGAAGATGAACATCAAGCGTGGGCGAGGCGAAGCGAGTTGATGGGTAGTGGAGGAGAGCGAGAAGAAGGTGAAGCCCGTCAACCGCGCGAAGGTGCACATCACGGGCACCATGTGCCTCTGCTTCGCCTTCGAGTTCTGCGTGCGCTGGACCACCAACGCGTATGAATCGCGCTATGGCATTTACCTGTCCGATTTCTTCGGCACCTCGTCGCTGGCCTACTCGTCCGTCTTCTCCACTGGCTTCACCCGTAGCACGCTGATCATCGTTCAGAGCGTCATCTGCGTGGTGCTCGAGTTCTGGGTATATCCCTGGTTCACGGGCAAGCTGAAGATTCCCATCCCCTACCTGGCGGGCATCGGCATGGCCATCGAGTTCTTCTCCTACCTCGGCATGACCGTCGACAGCGAGATGGGCTCCATGCTCTTCTGCACTCTTCTGTGGATCGGCTACTGCTTCGCCGCGCCCACATCCGTGTCCATTCTGAGTGTGAGTGCGTGTGACCCGAGTGATGAATAGACCACGATGCACCCCACTATTCTGGGGCAGATTCTGTCCTACAACAACTTCTTCTGGCAGGGCTCGCTGATCGTGTGTCCTCTGATCCTCTCCGCCATCTACCAGTACAACAAGAAGTGGATCTACTACTTCTCCTCCTTCACCGCGCTCATCGCCGCCATCATCATGGGATACATGAGCACTTGGGACAACGTCAAGGAGATCGGCAGAACCTCCATGTTCAAGGCGGAGGACGCGAAGGAGGAGAAGGTGGAGATTGAGATGAAGGTGGAGGGCACCTCGTCTGTTCCCCCTACGGAGAAGAACCAGACCGAGGTGTTGTCTGCCCCTGAAGGTGAGGTGAAGCCCGTTCCGCCGGCTGTGGTGGAAAGTGAGAAGTCTGCTTCGGTTGTGGTGGAGAATCAGACACAACCTGTTTCAGTTGTGGTGGAGAATCAGACACAACCTGTGAATGCGTAATGGAAACTGCTTTCTTGAACACGCTCTTCTATTGCAGCAGGAATCTTCACAATTCCAATGAAGAACGACCTCAAACCCCTTCTCTTCGTTTTCTCTTTATTGCTATTATACGTGTTCCTCAATGGATGCAGGAGATTGCTTGTTGCGACAGGCCCTTACTACATTTCCCATGGAGTGCTCGATCACGAGAACTATGGACTCATTTCGTCTGTATCATCCATCGCATTTGGACTGTGTCGGTTTCTTTCCTTCCAGCTGATGGACTGGGTTCCTCTCGACAAGATGGTGATGATTCTATCACTCTGCGTATCCAGCATTTGCGCGCTCATGACCCTTCTGAAGCCAGAAGCGATAGGCATGAAGGTGTCGTCGTTTTTGCTCTTTGGCTATGCTTCTCTATCCATAACACTTGGACTGCCGTTTCCGTGCTCGTCAATGGTAGTGAGACGGTTTATTCCGTCATCCTGTTCCAACTCGGTGCGATGGTAATGACTAGACAGGAATCTGGTGTGGTCCCTTCTCGCGGTTTGCTCCTGTGCCGGAACAATCCTGGCTACCACTCTTTCCTACGCTCTGGAAACGCCTTCGCAGGTGTACACCGTCATGGCTCGCTTTGGCTTCGGTGCAGCCCTGCTCTTTTTTGTCTTCTTCCCTACGGAGTCTTCGGAGGAATCCACATCCACTTCGTCCTCCAAATCCGTCCCAACCCCGTCTCGTTCCAAACACCGCGAATTCATCCTTCTCTCCCTCTGTCTTGGCAGCCACTTCCTAGTACTGGCTCTTCTTCCGTCTCATCCACAGATCTACTACTGTCGTCGTGTGCTCTCCGAGTGGTCTCCTTTCTTCCTCCAACCTCTCTTTTCCCTCTCTACTGAAGCCGCTGCAAGTCGCTTTGCTGTTGCCAACACCCTCTTCGAGATCGCCAGCGTGACGTCGCTTCTCCTCTTCGGTGCTGCTTCCACCACCACCACTCCTCTTCCTCGTCTCATGACCCGGTACGTCGCCGGTGCCCTGATCTCCATCGCCCTGCAGACACTCAGTGCAACCCTCCCCGACCCGTGGGGCTGTGGCTTGTACTATGTGGCAGCAACCCTTACCGGATTCTGCATTGCCGTGCCGTACGCGTCGATGGAGCTGGTGATGATGGACCTGTGTGGACACTTCGCCGTGAACCGCGTGCTTAGCGTGGCCAGTCTCAACACGCAGCTGGCTGCCGCACTGGCTGGCTATCCCACGAGCTTGCTGTTGAAGCGCTGGCTTGGATTGAAGCGAACGCCCTTGTTCCTCGCATGCGTGCTGCTGGTGGTGTTGACAGGCTTGACTGTGATTTGTACTCTATGTGAGCGTGAGAAGGAAAAGACGGAATGGCGTGTTTGTTTCAATCCCACGACCCCCCATAATGGATAGCATTGGATAATGCGAATTGTTGGGATACCCCCATCCCGTCTTTGAAACAGATACTTGAAATGTCACAAAAATCAGGTAGCCATTCGATGAGAAGAATCCATACTCACGCGTAGGACTTGTTGGAGAAGCTGCAGATACCGTGTATACCATTTCAAAGGATGTGGAGGTCGTCCCGACGTTCGATGCAATGGGACTGAACCCTGACCTTCTTCGTGGTGTTTATGCCTACGGTAAGTCCCTGTGTGGTTTGTATTATTACTAACGCCGTGTAGGCTTTGAAAAGCCGTCCGCCATCCAGCAGCGTGCCATTCTGCCCATCATCAAGGGCAGAGACGTTATTGCTCAGTCTCAGTCGGGTACGGGCAAGACCGGCGTCTTCTGCATCGGCGTTCTTCAGAACATCGACCCCACGCTGATGGAGACCCAGGCGCTGATCCTCTCCCCCACCCGCGAATTGGCCGAGCAATCGCAGAAGGTGCTGCTGTCCATCGGCGACTACATGAAGGTGCAGTGCCACGCGTGCGTCGGCGGGAAGAGCATCGGTGAGGACATTCGCCGTCTTGATTACGGCGTGCAGGTGGTGTCGGGCACTCCGGGCCGCGTGTACGACATGATCAACCGCCGCCACCTGCGCACGCGCAACATCAAGATGCTGGTGATCGACGAGGGCGACGAGATGCTGAATCAGGGCTTCAAGGAGCAGCTGTACGACATCTACCGGTACCTGCCGCCCGCGACGCAGGTGGTGCTGGTGTCGGCGACGATGCCAAAGGAGGTGCTGGACATGACGAACAAGTTCATGAACGAGCCGGTGAAGATTCTGGTGAAGCGTGATGAGCTGACGCTGGAGGGCATCAAGCAGTTCTTCGTGGCGGTGGAGCGCGAGGAGTGGAAGTTCGACACGCTGTGCGACCTGTACAACACGCTGACGATCACGCAGGCGGTGATCTTCTGCAACACGCGGAAGAAGGTGGATTGGCTGGCGGACAAGCTGCGCGAGGCGAGCTTCACCGTGTCGGCCATGCACGGCGACATGCCGCAGAGCGAGCGCGACAAGATCATGGAGGAGTTCCGCGCGGGCAACAGCCGCGTGTTGATCGCGACGGACGTGTGGGGGCGCGGGCTGGATGTGCAGCAGGTGTCGCTGGTGATCAATTACGATCTGCCCAACAGTCGTGAGCTTTACATCCACAGGTAGGTGTGAAGGGAGGGAATTAAGTGTAGAATTGGCCGTTCGGGCCGTTTCGGAAGGAAGGGCGTGGGCATCAACTTCGTGACGAATGAGGACATTAGCATTTTGAGGGACATCGAGCAGTACTACAGCACGCAGATCGACGAGATGCCCATGAACATCAACGATCTGATTTAAGTTGTCACTATGAAGTGTTTGTTAGATTCTGTTTTGCCGGGTCTGTTTTTCGTTCCTACGGACTCCCCACACGATTGAGATTACAATGGAGAAGTACGAGCAACTGTCCCCTCTCTACCAGTGCGATTGGCCTCTTCGCCCTGATCCATAGAAACAAAAACAAGATCATGAAGCTGAAGACGACGGCGATCACCATCAAGGCCGGAACGTCCTTTGAGATGCCCCTTATGATCACGAAGCCGAACACGACCGTGCACTGGGTGTTTTACACGAAGGGATACGACATCCACTTTGGAATCGCGAAGGAGGGGAAAGAGAAGGAGCGTCAGTATGTTGTCGCCAACACGGCCTATCCGCCGGATTGTCCGCAGCAGGGAAAGATTGTGTTCGCAGAGACTGGAGAGTACTCCTTTATCTGGGATAACACGTACTCCTGGCTGCGAGAGAAGGAAGTGGTGTATTCTGTGGAAATCGTTCTTCCAGAACTGACGCTGGATGAGCGCGTTGCGTGCTCGAGGTATCTATGGGTGTGAGTGTTGAGAGTAGAACAATTCTGAACGACCTGATTCAGATGCAGCAGGAGATTGTCGACTGCAAGGAGAAGGAGGAGGCGAAGAAGAAGGAGCTTGCGGATCTGGAAGTGGCGCACAAGAGCAAGTTGGAGGAGTTGGAAGCTGTGAAGGTGTTTGTGGGGTGATGAGGTGAGGGATAGAAGCAGATTCTCGAAGCGGAGGCGGCGATTCAGTCCTGTGGCGATCAGGTGGTTGCCATCCAGAACCAAGCCGATGCGGAGCGTAAAGCCATCAAGAGTGTGAATGGATATTTCTCTTCACAGTAGCGCTCTCTGTTGCTGCGCCATTCCTTCTTGAAGGCGATCGCGTGCTTTCTATGCTCACTGGGCCGGACATCCTTCGTCTGTGAACTTTCAGATATAGAGCATGACGGATAGGGGATGTGTGAACCGCATGATGCATGATGCGGTGGTTCGCGACTGTGTGTGGGTGCGCGCCTTCAAGCAGGACAGCAAGGAGGACGTGGAGCTGGTCCTCAAGAACGAGTGGCTGGCGAAGAAGTGGAGCATGCTGAATCCGAAGGAGGAGAGTGCGTAAGGGTGTTTGTTTCATTTCCGTTTTCCATTGACTCGTTTTCATTACCAGTCATCCATGAAGACGATTTCATTTGCACAAGGGGTGAAACTGTGCTTCCTGGTCGTGATTCTGTTAAAGAGCGAAATCCGGGAGCACTTGCTCGAATCCTCGTTCTTTGGCGTGTTTGCACTTTTTGATGGAGTTTACAAGCAGGAGTACAGTGTATGTCGTCACTTTTCTATGGGGCGTATTTCTCCCGATTTTCTTTTATTTTTCCATCTATCTTCCGTACTATAAAAGAATCCACGAGGAATGGAGTGTTTCGAGTCCCGTCGCTGTTGCAATCCTGAACTGATGTGTAGAATCTGATGTACTTCATGTCGTTTGTGATGGCATCATCTGTACTATTGTAGGATCGGTGAGCGATTGTGTGATGGGTAGACTGGCCATGGTCTTGTGGAAGGTTTGGGGCTTTTTCACCCCCTTCATCATGTACCTGTTTCTCTCCTGTAGTATCGACGTTCTCAATCTGCTGTGGCTTCTTTGTTTGAACAAATCCCGTTATGTGAAGTATATCGATGACTGTGCGATTGCGAAGAACACCTTTGGCGTCTGATCCTCTACAATTCACCACCACGCTTCAAACCCACCTGCAGTGAATCGCCAGCCGATGTGTCCCCCACAACTCGAGCACACCAGAATCTCCCATTTGTATCCCGGGAACCACGTATCTTCGGAAGAGGGCTCTGTTACCGCTGTGTAGTTCATCAGCGATTTGGACGTGATCACGCTGAAGGAGATGCCAAACCGGTTCACGAAGACGCTGCGAACGCAATTACCGCCGAAGAGGTTCAGCCGCTGGTAGGACAGAAAGTGGATCAGTTTCTGTCGGCACAAGCATCTCACTGTAATGGACTCCTATTCCTCACTACACGCCATTACACCCACTCGGCAGAGAGAGTTGGCGAGGGTAATCCGTTCCAGCGGGTCGTCGGCCAAAAACAGCTTCTTCTCTTCCTCGTAGTTGACAAGGAGCTGGCTGCTGAGGAGGTAACTCAGCTCGGCGGTGTCGGAAGGGAGGGAGCGGAGGATCGCGTCGTCGGATTGGCTGCTCTGGAGTGAAGGAAGAGAAGAAGAAGAACATAGAATTGGTTGCACGAGACGAGGACGCGAAGGGCCGTTTCTTGGATGGCGTGTTCGTTGTTGTCCACAATGTGGGGAAGAAAAACAGCCTTGCCGAGAAAAGGATAAGCACCTAGTGGTGAGAGAGATCGTAAGGAGAAACGGAGAGGAGATTCATCGGGGGCGTGAAAAAGTGGGGGCAGAGTGGGGTGAGGGACACTGTCGTCTTCCTCCAATAACTCCACTTGACCCGTGATCGTGCGGTTGATGGACACGCTCACGGACTTGGCAATGCAGCGTCGCTTGCATACGAACACCACTCCGATGCAGTAGGTGGACTCGTCCTAGGATGAAGGAGTAATGCGAGCCGTACGAAGTGGGCCTTCTCGACAGCAACGGTGCAGCCATAGAGAAGTTCAGATTCATCGTCATCGTCATCGTCTTGGGGATTGGACGGTGAGCAGCCAATCACGCAGGGGACGAGCTTGGACTCTTCCGACGAGGTGCGCAGTCCGAGGAGCTGGAGGAGAAGCAGTACGATGCTGGGATTTGCGGTGACGTAAGGAATGCGCTGATGAGGGAAGGGAATGATGCCCTACAGTGAATACAAGAAGAGGCGGCTACACGCAGCGGAATGATGCAGGCCTTGCACTCCTTCGAGACGCTGGCATCACGAGAAGGATTATCCGCAGCAATGTCGTGGACCAGGTGGTTTTCTTCCTCATCTTCCCGAAAATGGAGTAGGTAGTCATGAGAAGCAATCACATTCTCTTGGAGTGTGGGCGGCTCTGGATTGGACTCATCCTCATCTTCAGGAGGACTATTATGAATGGACGCAACTACGGCGTTGTCGTTCCAGCTAGCGATAGACAGATCATCGTCATCAAAGCCATCATTCTCCAAAGCATCTTGCATCTGATAATCGAGAGCTTCCACATCTCGAACACTGTCGATATCATTGAAATCCGCACTGCTTTGGCCTGATTCCGAATTCTGACTAGGACTGAAACCAATACAACAGCGCGACTATATTACATGCGCAAATTCATCTGAAGAATCGTCGTACCCAAGTTCTCCTGTATATAACGAAAGCACAAAAAGCACAACGGGATGAGCCGTCACTGTTCCAGTAATCATTGTCACTGTCCATAGTGTATGATGGCAGATGAATGAGTGGCGGGAAGGAATAGGGAAGGGATTAATGAAAGCCAAATCCCTGCTGTGTCACACAATAAGATGCTAATCAAGAACACTGAATAAGGAAAGAAACAGGAGTCTAAACAGACAATACAAATCGCTATCCGGACATGTTCACAGTAACACCCTTATGCGGACTCTCCACGACTGGAAGCTTCTGTACGTGTCCTCTCTTCTTGCTCATGATATTGTACAGAATCGCGCCGATTGTGGCGATTCCAACACCGAGAACATTTCCCGCGGATAGCCGCTTCCCGAAGAAGAGAGAGGTGGCTACAATGATGGCGACGCGCTTGAAGGTGCTGGTGATGGAGTAGGATAGGGAGGAGAGTAAAAACATCGCCTAAGCATCACTGCGCGAATGAACGGCAACCTTGTAGGAAGAGATGGAACTGACGTACTGAATGAGAGCGCTCAGAACCATGTCTCCCCAGCGGATGTAGGTCGTCGACTCGCGGCGCAACTCCATGGTGATGATGACTGGAAGGAGGAGAATGCAGCTCAGCGTGCAGTTGCATAAATGGATCTACTGGTTGATGAGCAGGAAAAAGAATACGAATTCCTTTGTCAGGCCCCTCTTCATCAGCATCTTCAGGTACACTCCCTGCCACACGCTCACGATCGTTGAAACGAGTGCGCAGCCGAAGCCCATCCAAACAAACCTATTGGTGAAGATATACGCACATACGAACTCGACCTCCTTCACAGAAGCGTAAATGACCCCGAGAACAATCGGGATGAGAGTGATGAGAGTGCGCATATCTACCATTTCTCCAGTCCAGAGGAAGACAATCACCACGTTGAAGAAGGGTTGTAATGCTTTGATTGTGTGCGTCAGAGACACTGGAATCATTCCGTAAGACGTATAGGTCAAGAACTTGGCAGCCATCATGGCGAGAGCCAGAGGGAAGAAGATCCGAAAGGAGGATTTGAAGGAGATACACTTTGCGTACGCCTCCAGATCCTTTCTATGAAACCACGCCATACGGAGAGCTAGAGGGGAATGAGGAACACAATCTTTACTATCGCAAATGAAGCTGACAAGAACATGAAAGAAGGTGAGCGTCAGCGGGTTTACGGCTCCCGGAGCGGCGATTAGCCGTTTATTGATGATCGTGGCCAAAATCGAGAAAGAATACCACAACGTGATAGCAATCGCGACCTGCGCGTGAGAGAAAAGGCGAGCAAACCACTTCGGCAATGAACACCATCTGCCGTCTCCATTTATGCGTATCATAGGTGTATTTCACATTGACGTCGTCACTCAATCCATCCACATATGATTCATCTTTGCGCATCTCCTTGTTGGCGTGAAATAGCCCCTTGCGCGTGCCTTGGGGCCCACGGATTCCAGTGATGCGTGCACTTCACTTCTTGGGGTCGCACTTCAAGGAAAACCTCACTACAGCGATCACGCAGGAAATGAAGACTTGCTTGTTGGTACTCGCTCTTCTCGCCACTGTTGTTTCCCTTGCTGTTTTCTGATGGGGTAGGCTCTTTCCTGGGGAGTGTCGGGCCAGAATGTTCACTATATCGAGAAGGAAAAGGTGGACGAATTTGTGAAGAATCACCCTCTCGTCCTCGTTCATTGGTATGCTTCGGTTGGCGTTGATTTCCGGATTGACACGGTAGTGGTGTAGCTACTGCAAGGACTTTGCTCCCACCTGGAGTCTGATGAGCGACATTGCGGTGGAGGGCAACAACGCCTTCCAGGCGATTAAGGTGGAATTGGGAGACGATAAGGAGTGGAAAGATCGTTTCGAAGTCACGTCTTTCCCCGAGTTCGGAGTGTTTGTCGATGGGAAGTATGATCGTTTCAACGGAAAGAAGGACGCCGGGTCCTTGATGGTAGCGTGCATTACGAATAGAGATCTTCTCCACTTTGTTGCGAATCGTACTGCGGATGGAATTCTGCATCTCGGCAATGTGGAGGCGGTGGAGTATCTCCACCAGCACAGCAACGCAGTCGTTGTCAGCCTCTTTGACGATGACGTGCTTCTTCGTCCTGGTGCTCATGACTAGTCCGTCGAGGACCAGACCTTTAAGAGCTGCGTGCTTCGTGAGGAAAATGTCTTGTTCGTGAAGTTGTCTGCGAGCGTCCGTGCCGATTACATGACGGAGGTGCCCTATTCCTTTCTACCCTTATGAGTAGAACAAGCTCGAGAAGCCGGTCATTCTGGTGCTGAAGTCCTACGATGAGCACCGCGTTGTCTTTGATGGCGATGCATCGGACCCGTCTCGTCTTCAGCAGTTCCTCCAACAGAACAGCAAGCCAGTGGTGTACCCCACGCACAACTCTCGAGCAGGTCCGCCACGCCTGGGTCACTCATAGTACAAGGACGCGTTCTATGACCGCAGCATCGAGTGGCTCGTTCTTCTGATCGACGCCAAGAACGCCAAATTCCCGTCTGCGCTCACAGCGGAATATGTGGAGGTGGCGACAGGCGGGCAGGCTGAAGCGTAGTTCTGCAAGGGCGTGAAGGGCGCGACGTGTTACTACATCCAGCACGACGAGAAGAATGTGTACGAGTTCTACGTGAAGGACGCGAAGGTGGAGTACCCGCAGCTGATGGTGGTGCACCGCACGCGGGGGTACCACTTCAAGTACTACCTCGAGCACACCAAAAAGGTGGGGCCGGAGGGGTGGCGGTCCTTTGTTGAGGGGTGCCTGGCGAAGACGATAAAGCCGGTGTTGCCGTCGCTGCCCGTGCCGAAGATGCAGAGCGGCCCAGTGACGGTGGCGGTGGGCACGACGTTCGAGGAGCTGGTGATGAAGAGTGAAGAGGACGTGGTGGTGCAGATGTACTCGAATTACTGCGATCACTGCACGAAGATGCTGAAGCGGTTCGAGAAGGTGGCGACATTCTTCAAGGACCAGAAGAACATTCGATTTGTGCGATTCGACGCGAGCGAGAACACAATCGATGTGGAGCAGATTTACGTGGAGAATGGAGTGGGGTATGAAGAGTAGGTGAAGTACTTCCACAGCGTGTTGTATGTGCGGAAGGGAAAGGAGGTGGAGGTGATCGAGTACCTGCGGAGTAAGAAGGTGTGGAGAACGAAGGTGGGAGTGCAGCGCTGAAATAAAGCGTAGGCTCTGATCGCGTGGGTTGCGGACCAGATGAAGGGGAAGGAGGAACCTGTGGAACCTATGGAACCTATGGAGGAGGAATTGTGAGATGTTTGTTCAGAAAACAGAACAGTGGTGATTTTCATCCTCCTTGTTGTCTTCGGGAGCCGGACGACTCACGAGGAGAGCGTTTTCTTCCACATCATACGACGGCGTCCGGGTGGAGGGATTGAAGGCCTTCAGAACGACGAACAGTATGGCAATAAGAATAACAACAAGGAAAGAAAAGCGGATGTAGATGGACGTGTTGCTGGTGATCTGGGGCATGTTGTTCTTGAGGAACGTCCGGAACTCACTATTCACATCAGCACGCTTTCCAGTGCTCACATCGAGTTCAGCTCCTTGGTGAAACGCACTCTCGTCTTGTCCTTCTTCACGATCAGCACTGTGGGCATCTTGTCCAGTTTGTACTTGTTGCAGATGTGTGGGTTCACGGTGCAGTTCACCTAGAGGGAAACGAGCACTCTCAACGCCACTGTCAAAAAGCGGGGCTGGATGAAAAACTCCATTTCTTCGGCCGCTTCCTTGTAGCTTTTCATCTCCTTCTCGCACGTCGGGCAATCCTAGCGCTCAATCGGTCAATGCGGGAGGTACGCTATTATAAGCGAATAAAACCACAACGGGAGTCTCTAAGAAGGAGGTCTTCAGGTCGTCGTTTGTCAACTCATAAACGGGTGAGGCACACTACGGATAAACGTGAAATAACGACCCTGCGGTTAAAACCAGCACCATGAAGAGGCAGAGAAGAAACTTCATGAGCTCGGTGAGTGAAGAGATCAGTAGTTTGAGCGAATTGATCTGGGGTGTTGCTGATCAAGACTCACTGCACGTGCATTCCCGAAAAGGGAGCGTTTTCCTGTTAACAAATCAGGTCGAATTTGCCCGCTCGCCCAAACCATCATCTAAAGTGCAGGAGGGGCCTATGTACAGTCTCTTTTTCCTTCTTTTGCTCGCGTGGGTCCGTTGTGACCAATACACGAAATCGTTGCCGTTCGTGCTTCGTGTTTGATGTGTAGCGGTGTAAACCCGTTAACAAATGAAAAACTCGACAGCTATCTTTCCTCGAATTTGACTGTGATTGCAATGTGGAGCAACAAGGACTGCGTTGATTGTGACATGGAGCTGTATACGCTCTTCAAGATGGTGTATAGTTTTTCCGACAAGGAGGAAGTACGCTATTCATCGTTGTGTTGACGCTTCGTAGGTGATTGTGGCTGCTGCGAATACGGGTATTGACAGGGAGTTCGAGGAGAAGTATGGCATCGCTGAGAGTTCGAGGAACGCCCAGTACCGTATTTTCGTGAAGGGCAACCCTTCGGGATTGTCCAACACGGAGCACAAGCCCACTGTTTCCGACGCGTTGTTTCCCTTACGCATAGCTCGAATGGGTGAAGGACGTAACCGGGTACTCTCCCCGCAAGGAGTACGTGTTTTTCCTAAGTGACCACAATTTCGGCCAACTCAAGACCAAATTCGGTGACAGACATGTTCTGATGCTTTTCTGCAGAGCGTCTTCGTCGAAGTGCCAGAATCTAGTTTCCGGATACCTCACCTCTGCCTATGTTTTCCGGGTAGGCGTTTTCGTTTTGATTCACGGTAGCATTCCCAGAATTCGCTTTTCGTTTATGTGGACTGTTTCAACAATAAGAACATCTGCAAGCTCTACAATATTCCCGATGTTCCTGCGTTCCGCTACATCGCCCCCGGGTCCGATGACGTGGTGGATGAGGGACTGAAGAGCGTCCGTGGCGAGAACATCATCGGGTACATGAATGAGAAGTGTGGTAGGCGCGATGGTGCTGCTTGACCGGCCAGGAACTCGTTATCGTGTGAATGGGAACTACGATGAGATGTACGGCAGGCTTCGCGAGCTGGACTTAATCGCGCATCAATTCATGAACAAGGTGAGGTCATATGGGCAGAATCATGTGCAGGATAACAAGGAGTATCGCATGGGACTGATGAAGACGGTTCTGGACATGGTGGACGCGCATCCGGAGGCATCTCGCTACTTCAACATGATGAAGAGCATCATGAAAAGAGGAGACCCGTCCATCATGGAGGAACTGTCCTCTCTGAAGCAGAAGCTGAAGTCCGCGGAGGTGGGCTCGAAAGAGTGATTCTGGCAATGTCAACTCAGTGTTAGGAACAAAGCGCTGTCCGCCCGTCTGAACGTGGTGCACCAGTTCGAGAAGATCGTGACGTGGAAGGAGCTGGTGCTGTGCCACCCGTGGAACATCGACTATCTGATTCAGCGGAATCACATGCTTCTGCTGGTTCTCGGTCCGGACTGCGACACCTGCAAGGAGGCGCTGGAGGTGTTCGTAAGCGACGGTATGGCGCGTGAGGCATAGACGACGCTGTCGAAGCGCGGTGTACGGGGAATCATCATCGCGAAGATGAACGGCGAGAAGTACTCGGACTTTATCGTGGCGGAGAAGTGTGTGCATGATGCATAGTACCCGTTCCAGATCACCCAATTCCCTGCTGTCTTCTTTTACTACAAGGGAGGGAATTACGGCGAGCCGGTTCGCGTGACGGCGCCGGTGTCCGTGTTCCCGCTGATCGATTTTGTGGAGGATCGTTTAGATGGTGTGTGCGAGGCGAGGGGATGATCTGTAGAGTATTATGGAAGTGATCTCTAAGTGATGGCTTGTTTGTTTCCACTCTCTCTGTGTTGTTTCAGCATAAGGTGAGGAGCTGTGCCTCTTTGTGGAGATGAAATGGCTTGGATGGTATCTTTCTCACTGAGGGAACAGAATTGGATGTTTCTATTAGGAATAAGTGCTACACGGCAATCCGTATAGCGCAGTACATCCAGGATTCCAAGGCGGTGACATCTTTCTCTTCTCCGATGGACAAGAAACGTTTCCTTTTCTCTGCTGTGGTGACCTACTACATGGTCTATCTCACCATCATGTCGCTGGTACCCGATACGGGTCTTTCAGCGTCTTTGGGAGATACCCTCCTTTCGTCCACGGTCACCAAATCGTACGTGAATGGTAGTTTTGGTCACTGCACGTAAGATGTAGACTTCCCCAAATTCATGAAGACGAAGGAATTCGAAGATCTGGACTACGACACGCGAGACCGGCTGGCGTCCGAGTATCTCTTCAAGGAGGGCAAGAAGATTTATGACTGCGTGAATCGGGGGAACGACACGAAGAAGTGCTTTTCCTTCAAGAAGGATGTGATATACTCGAAAACGAAGTACCCTGACGAGGACATGGTGATGAAGTACCCGCACCAATACAATCTGCTGATCAACAATCCCGATGCCTGCGCAGGGAATCCGCGCGTGGTCATTGGAAGTCCGGTGGGTCCTCGGCAGTACTTGGAGCGTATGGGCACGCGCAAGTCGTGGGGAAGCGTGAAGGAGGTGGATGGAGTCAAAGTCCTCCATCTCTTCTTCGTGGGTCAAGACGAGAACGATCCCGTTGGAGACCGGATGCTGCGAGAGGAAAGCGAGCGCTATCACGACATCATTCAGTTTGACATGAAGAACCACTTCATGAACTTGACGCTGCTCGCGATTCTGACCTACAACTGGACGGACGTATATTGCCCGAACATCCAGTATTACGTTCGTTCGGACAACGACATGTGGTTTAACCCGTACCGCTTTGTCTCATCGTTCCTGATGGTGGATCGGACGAACTCGCTCATGGGGAACAAGATTGCCCATGGCCAGCCCATCCGCGTGGGCTACAGCCGCTACTATCTTTCAAAGACGGTCTTTCCTGCAGAGGTCTTCGACCCGTACATGTCCGGCTGCTTTTTGGCGATGACGCGCGATGTGCTTCACACGATCGTGGAACGCTGTGTGGACATCGGCCCGATCATCTACTTTGATGACGTGTTTTTGGGACAGATTGCCAAGATCGCGGGAATTACGTTGGTGCCGTTCCCGTACTACAAGGTGTCGTACACCCCAATCGCCTACTCCGGAGAGAAGTACAGCAAGATCTGGGCCGTCCACCGCTATACGCCGACAGATAACGTGGCGCTGTGGCAGATGGCGTCTTTGTAACTTGTCGTGTTTGTGAGACACCCAAGTGGTACTCGTCATGTGAGGAGAGGGAGTTGTGACCCGCACAGCAAAGAACTAACTCGCAATTCTGACAACAAACACCCACACAACACGCTAGATCCTTCATTAACACAATGGCGGAATCGGCAGATCTTCCCCTCCTGATTCCTCTTACACACACGCGTATTCACAAAATCAAAGCACAGCTTCTCCGTCGCCACGGAGAAGGGATTCATCTCATTCGCTGCGCACGGCGTCAGCGCCCACGCGTTCGCCTCATACTCCGACAGCCGTCCGTACCGATACAGCAGCGCCACACGCTCCGGATGACAGTCCACCAGATGGCGGCGAGGACAGTGCCGCCCGCACAGCTCGTTGGGACACCTGACCCTCACTCCGCTCACCTACACTCACCTTCCCGTCAGGTTGAACTCCACGCACAGCTCCGCGTCCGGCTGCGCGTATTTGTTCATCTCGCCAGGGAAGCGCGGGTGCACGCTTGGCATGCCTATCTCATCACCCACCACCACCGCCTACTCGCCACGAAGAACTTGTTCTTGTACTGTCGAATCAGCATCACCGGCACCTATGTCTCATTTCTCTCCATCTCCACCACCTTCCCGTTCCGGATCTTGTCCACCACCGTCTCCACGTGGTCCACCGGCAGGTGCCGGAATCGGCAAATCCCCGCGGTCTGCTCCCGCCTGCACACGCCCGAGTTCAAAAAGTCGTAGCACAGCCGCGCGTCGGGCGGCGCGTTGGGGTTCAGGTCCACGCAATGGCACGTCATTTGAATCTGCAGGTGGGCGAAGTCGTACTTGGACGACACCGCCAGCAGCACGCGCAGCAAGTTGCCCACGTCCTCCGAGTGCGACAGCGCGCTGTTCACCGGCTGCGCGTGCGCTGTGCGGGCGGGCTGCACGGCTGTTTGCGGTGGTGTGTGTGTGGCTTGCATTGCTGGCATTGCTTGCATTGCTGGCATTGCTGGCATTGCTGGCATTGCCGCGCCGTGCGACGAAAACGGCGAATTGGCTTCGGGGGGCGTGCGGGAAGATTCGGTGGATTCGGAGTCTCGGCGCGTGGAGTGGAGCAACGAGCGCTCCGAGCGCGTGAAGGCGACGGCGGAGGCGGCGAGCAGCGGCGACGCCGTGTCGTTCTCGCTGTCGGTGACGGCGAAGGGGCTGGCCTTGCGCGCGCCGCTGGTGAGGGAGAGATGGTGGACGCGCAACGGGGCGGGCGAGGCGCTGTGAAGCGAGGAGCGAAGGGAACGGCGACCCGAGCTGTGAGCCGCCAGAGGCGACTTCGGCACGGCGGAATCGCACATGAGGAGGGCGCTGAGGTCCTGAAGGCTGCCGGAGCCAAGACGAATGCCGCCGCGTTTGCCGCCGCCGCGATGGAAGATGGCGGGAACGTCTTGATAGGCGGACTTGTAGTCGATGCTGGAGTTGAGGGGACTGTCCGGAGTCGAGGAGCCGAGGATGGACGGGTCCAGCACGGGCGCCGAGCTGTCAATGCGGTTCGGTGAGATGGCGGAGGAAACTGCGGATAAGGCAGGGGAGGGACAAGTACCGTAAGCAGATGGAGAAATACCGTCATTCTCGTTTAAAATGCTGGACTTTCCAGAAACACTGATGGGCATGGAGTAGCGGCTCTGGTAGCCGCGCTGACCGTCAAGCCCAGACATGGTGTTGTTGTAAAGACTGTCATAGTAGTGCGCGCTAACAGGATGCATAATCTCGGCATCCAGACCCTCTTCTATTCCTCATTTGCACATACAACATCCTACGAGACCTGTCTTGATATAAGTTGTGCACGTCTCCAGAATACAGACTCCAACGGTTACTTCGGTTGTCGTGGTACGGAATGTCGCTGCGAACATCGCTCTGAAACCGCGTCGTGCGGGTCGACAACTCGACGGAGTTGCGAACGAGAGAAGGGGGCTCGCTCGCGTTTTCCCCCAATTCATTCATCGGATCTTGCATAGTTCGGAATTTGTCTTGCTCTTGCGCAGTTCTTCTTCCGCTGTATTCCAGTGGTAAGGATAAACTACGCAGTTAGCGGGAGGGAACGGATCGAACTCCATGCAGAGTACGGGAATCCTATCACAGAAAAGGGAACAGTGAACAGGGATTCTAGGTGTTTCACACTTCTCCCGTTTGTTTGGGTAGGGTGGGGCACCACTTCAATTTGAATAAACGGATTGCATCATTTTAGCCCGATTTCTGGAGCCATGGGACTTGCGTTTTCTATCTCCCTTGAATGGTAATGAATCGTACGTCACAACAGGGAACATACACGCTGTTTTATTGGCAAATCATCACGTGCCATTCATTTCCACACTAAGGAATTCTGCTGAATGAGCGACACTGATTCAGAGAACAAGCAACAACCTTCTTCTGAGAAATGGGTTTGGCGCATCGGCTTGTTCGTCCCATTTGTGTTCCTGCTTATCGTTGTTATTCCCTCTCACACCAATGAACCTCAATCCATCACTCAGGAGGATGCGATCATCGAGCCAGAACAAGAACCAATCACCATGGACCCGAGTACGAGGAAAACAATAACCATTGAATCAAACACTGGAAATGAGTATGCGATTACCCACCTGGATTTGAGTAAATACGACGATCTGGAGGTTCTCCGCATTGGCAACGGATGCTTTAAGAACGTGAAGGAGGTGAGAATTGTGGGACTGCAACAGTTGGTTCGTGTGAGTATCGGGAAGAATAGCTTTACGAGGGAGCGTGAGAATGGGCGGAGGAGCAATTACCGTTTCATTCTGCGGGATTGCGAGAGTCTGAAGGAGTTGCAGATTGGCAGGGGATCGTTTTCTTCTTACTCTGCCATTGAGCTGGAGAATCTGCCTGCCCTGACGGCACTCACGATCGGAGATGTGAAAGCGAAGAGCAACAACTTCTTCGATTCATCGCTTGAGTTGAAGGGTTGCAAACGGGTTTGCTCCTCATCAGTAGATCTGCCGCAACTAACGCATGTCTTCTTTGGAGAAAACTCCTTCTATGCATGCAACAGTGTTGTTTTTGAGAGTGAGGGACTCCGGCTGCCATGATGGATAGACTTGCCCCAATTGTCCAGTATTGTACTCGGACCCGATGCCTTCCGTTTTTATGAGAGCGAAGCCAGCTCCTTCCTCACCCTGAAGAGCAGCTTCTCCCCCTTCTCTTCATTCGCAGACCTTTCAAAACTCGCCACCATTCAGTCCCCCGCCACCAAGCACAAGTCCTTTCGAGACGTTCACCACCTTCACTTCGAGAGTCGTTCCTCCTCTTGCTTCTCACCCCAAGCACTCCCCTCCCTTTCCATCGTCACTCTCCCGCCCATGGCCTTCAGCAACAGAGAGTCCATTACCATGACCAGTTTCGCTTCTCTTCCTCATTCTCTGTAGATGTCGGAGGGCTGCAGTCAAACCCTCTCATCCCTTGCCTGCTGAAGGAGGCAGAGTTGTGTTCCTGCGCAGATTTGAGGTCCATCGATGCGTACATCACCCGTCTCTCCGTGGGCAACAACTGCTGCAACGACGGAAGCCTGACCGTCATGGACCTGACGGGAAACAGCTTCCTCCAGGAGCTGTCCATTGGGAACAACTCCCTCAACGGCGTGAGAAGAGTCACGATTGCGGACCAGAAGAAGCTCACGTCGATTTCCATCGGTAACAACTGCTCGCGAACAGAGCACACCGACGACAAGGCCTTCATCTTCTCCGTCTCGGAGTGCCCGGTCTTGAAGGAAATCTCCATCGGCAGCTACTCCTTCTCCACCTTCGACCAGTTCAAGGCTGCCAATCTTCCTTCCCTTGAAACGGTCAGTATTGGCATGGCGGAAGAAGACGCACAAGAATACTCTGTTTCATTCCGTAGGGCCTGAATTGGGGTGTGATGTAGATCTGCCCAGCAGTGCGGCGGAAATGGGAAGAGGCTTGTGGGAACGGGCAAAGAAGGGAGTGGAGTGGGTGAAGTCAGGAGCGGAATCCGCAGGAACGAGTGGAGTTGCGCAGACGCTGTGGGAGAAGACAAAAGAAGGCGCACAGTGGGTACGAGCCAGAGTGGAGTCGGTGGCAACGAGTGGAGGTGGAGAGAGAGAATGATGATTAGCCCTGCCTCAAAGCAAGGACATCATCACAGGCACAGGGTCTTTTCAGCAGTGTGAGAGTGTGGTTTTTGAGAGTGGCTTTGCTTGGCTGCCATGAGGGTTAGACTTGCCCAAACTCACGTCCATCCGATTGGGGTATAACGTGTTCAGTTTCGACAGCGTGAAGGAGCAGACGTCTCTTGTTCTGCAGGGTACGCGCTGCTTTGTGCGTGAAGGGTAGACTTGCCTCGACTCCACCAGCTCATCACTTCTCGTCGCGTGGTACTCGGCAATACCTTCCGATACCCACGAAGGATCACGCTGGAGAGTGGGGGAGATGAATGGCGATGAGGGATAGACATGCCGCGGCTGACGAATCTGATGCTATCTTCGTATGCGTTTGAAAACAAGAAGAGGGTCACTGTGGATAAGAAGAGTAACTCCCACTGCTTTGGATTAAGGATAGCCATTGGTGCCTTCTCGCAGTTCTTTATCTACTGGTGTTTGTTCTACTGACTCGATTTTGCACATCCTGGTTCGGATTATCCCTCTTCTTCATTCTCTTTTCCGTCTCTCATGAATAGCCTCATATTAACGGGTATACCAAAAGTACTGCTAACTGCCAGATTATCTCCTAGGAGTGTGCGTGTGATTCCGATTCCCTTGTCCCTATCATGTACCACCAATCCATCTATTTCAGAACGTAGGAGCGATGAAGATCTCTTCAAGGGCATTCCATTGAACACAAACCAAAACCATCCGAACAAGGCTCCAAGATCTGCGGGAAGTGTACAGAAGAATGGAACTGTTAAGGGTGCACAACGCTTCTGTGGCAGTAATCGTGTAGCTCCACCCATGTCCAGTCCTGCTCCTTCCAAGCCGTCTACTGCGTCTAAACCCATCCTGAGCGTTCGCAAAGCGACTCCGATGAAGCAAGAATCCGCGAAGGACAGTGATCAGTCACAGCCCTTGCTGTTAACCCCCAAAGCACGCTTGGGTACGAGAAAGAAGACATCTGCACAATCCGAATCGAGCAAACAGGCGACACCTGACCATTCGAAGGAGCCAGCAATGCCTTTGATTGCAAAGAAGCCGGTCATTGCTTCAAACCCGAGGAAGAAGACACAGACTGCTTCTGATCCGAAACGAACGGTCGTACCTGCAGAATCGAAGAAAGCGCCACTGCCTTCCGATTCAAAAACAAAGCCAGTTGCTATGCTGACTCCGGAAGAAGAAGCCTGTGCCTGCGTCGACTCCGAAGAAGGAAGCAGCTGAGAATACATCCCCATCTGCTCCGGACTTGAAGACAACTCCATCCGTGATGAACGCAGGCGCGAAGGAGTGGAAGCCAACCGCTGCTGCGAAGCATACGCTGGCCCCAAGACTGATGCCACGGGGATTGCTAAAACCGGCCGTGCGAAAGGGAAAACAGAACTTGTCATAGCCATTTGTTTCCTCCAACAAAGTACCGTCTCATAAAAGAATTACAACCACGAACACCACGAAACACCCATCTTCATCACATTGTCCACCCTCGTCGCACTGTCAATCAGCAGCTTGACAGAGCCATCGTTCCCTTCGGGACGCAACCGCTGCATCAGCAATTGCACCTTCTCCATGAGAGCGGCGTCCGAAATGCTGATCGGAACGCCCTTCAGGCCCATCAAGCTGGAAATGTGGAAGAGGAGGAGAATCCTCATCATCAGCACGATCGACGCATTGCGATCTTCGCACACCTTCAGAAGCTCGTCCAAAACCACTCTGAAATTCCCGAGGTACTGATTGTCCCCCATAAACATCATCATCGTGTTCCTATCAATAAAGGCACTGTTTCTGGAATTCGGAAGGATATGTCATTCGGAAGGGAACGGCCGCGAGCGGCTCGTCAAGACCGCAGGAGGGCGTCACAAAGTGAAAGGAGAGAAGAGGGGAGAAGACTTCGCCCGATGCCATGTCCATTACGAAATCCCGCGGGGAAAGAGAGGAGGAGCTAGAATGAAACGCCCACGCTACCCTCACTTGAAGAAGCACTGCAGAAAGGAGAAGGTTGCGAGGTTCTTCACGAAGGCGTTCTTCCACCGCTCGAAGCCCGTGATCGAGGGCATTCGCTTCAGTCTATTCCTCAGCGCCCGCCGCGATAACAACATGAACCGACTCAGCGACTCGAAGTCCACCGCCGACCGCGGCGATGGCACCTGCTGCGCGACGCTGGCGACGCTGGTGACGCTGGCGACGCTGGCGACGCTGGCGACGCTGTAGCCGTTCCACGCGGCATAGCTCGGCACGGCAGCCAGCAGCGTCTCGTCGTAGTCCTGCCCCTTCTCGCGCAGCAGCGCCTCCGCCAGCGTGAACAGGCTCTGCTCGGCGGGTCCCTCGCGCACCAACACGTGTCTGGCGCCAACGGGCAGCAAGCAGCGGCCACCGCAGCGCAGGTGCTGCGCGGCAATGGCACTCTCCTCCAGCAGGCGGTCCAGACACCACTCCAGTGTGCGCGCCTGCAGCGAACACACCATCTGCTCGGCCGACATCGCGCGCAGTCCGTAGCGTATTGGCCCGCTCGCCGCGGCGTCGGTGACGACGGTGAAGTGCCGGGATTGGTAGGCGGGGCTGGCGAGCGACGGCGTGAAGGAAGCCACGGCGAGCGGGCGCAACAGTGTGGGCGTGTGGGAGGCGATGGCCGCGGGGAGGGTGACATAGCGCAGACAGCCGGCGAGCGGGCGCAACATGGGGTCGGGCAGGTCGAAGGAGGCGACTGAGGTGATGATGACCGCCAGTGCGCGCTTCCAGTGGAGGAGGCGGGCGTGCAGGGCGTGCAGGGAGGTCAGCGCCGTGGGTGGGAAGGCCGAGACGCCTTGAACGAAGTCGGCGAAGAAAGCGTCTCCGTAGCGGGCGATGAACTCCTCGTTCACGGACGGCGCGGAGGGGCGGAAGATGCGGTTCCCGACCTCTCGCAGTTGCGCCGTGATTTCCTCGGGGATCGAGTCGTCGAGAGTCGTCGTCATGGCCTGGCAGGCCGCGTCCAGGAGGAGAGAGAGAAGGTAGTGCAGCTCGCGTACGGAGTCGTGCGTGGCCGCCAACAGCGAGTCGACGAAGAAGACGTTCGCGGCGGTTTCTCGTGGGGACACGCGAATGAGCGCCTCCCACTCGCCCTCCATCTAATCGTCACAATCTCACATCGACACCCACGTCGCTGATCGCCTTCTCCTGCTGCACCCGCTGCAGGCACGTCTCGCTTCGCCACTTCAGGTAGTAGGTGTAGATCGCGCCGTGGTCGCGCCGGACAACTCGCCGCACGGGCGCGAGGAGCTGGAAGAGATGCGAGTCGGCGGGGAAGAGAAGCGACAGGAACGGGAGGAAGAGACGCGACGGGAACTGGTCCAGAAGCACCGACAGATCCGACAGCGACACCTTGTTGCTGATCACGCGGTTTAGCAGCTTGAGGATCAGCCGCGCGTCCACGTGCGCCTGCTTCTCGAGCGAGGCCACCATCGTCGCGACCACGTCCTTCATGGGCTCCGCCCCGGACAGCAGATTGCTCCAGTCGTGCCACAGGTCCCCGTCGTCGGGATTCAGCGCCACTGCTTGCGACAGCGCAGCCAGCGCCTTCGCGCGGCCCGCGTCGGGAGGCAGCTTCGCGCTGAGCAGTGCCGCGATGGAATTGAGCATCACCGCTTTGTCCTTGCCCTGCATGATGGAGAGATTCGCGTGGCTACACAGCTCCGCGTCCACCTCGAAGCCCGCGCCGATCGCCACGTCCACCATCGCCGCCACCAGCCGCGTCAGCGTCGGAACCGACAGCCACTTGCGCTGGAGGAGTTCGTCCGCCAGCTGGACCATGCCGACGACGTCGCTGGCACTGGCGAACTTCTCGAGCAGCTGCAGCCCGTACCACTCCACGTCGCCGCGCACCTCCTGCGCCGCCTTCTGGAAGCTCAGCTCGTCGAACTTGGCGAAGGCGAGCTCTCGCCAGTGCAGCAGCAGCCGCCAGTCGCAGCAGGGCTCCCAGCGCGCGGGCAGGTTCTGTCTCAGCGACGCCATTCGGTTCAGCTGGTCGAATTTGGACAAGGGAGAGGAGAGAAGGGCAGTCAGGCTTCGCAAGTCGTACAGCTCTTGCGCCACGCGACTCAGCTCCTGGCGCTGCTCCGGCGATTGTGTGTCGAACTGCGCCATGCGCGCCAGCTGCGTGAGGAAGAGAGAGGGAAGGGAGGCAAGCAGCGACTCCAGCGCCTCGCTCTTCTGCTGCAGGAGCAGCCCGCGGCCGTAGAGAAGGAGCTGGTGGATGCCCAGCGCCTCGGGCGAGGGAAGGGTCTGCACGAATGCCACGAGCTGTCTGCCGCTCACATCCACCCGCCACGCCTACTCGTAGTCGTTCTTCATCGCCAGCGTCTCCACGCGCCACACCACGTCCTCGCTGCACAGCGTGCCAGCGATGTCGTCCCAGTAGTCCAAGTCGCGGAGACACTCCCGTTCGCGCTGACGCAGGATTGCGCGCGACCACGCCGGACCCTCCGCCTTCGCCGCCTCCTCGAAGGCAAGACACGCCTCGCGGTACTTGCCTCGTCCTTCGAGCTCTAGACCCCGTTGCAAGGACGCCTCGCCCATAGCAAGCGCAGCGCCGATGGCGAGTGGCCTCTCCTTCGCCTCGTTCTATGCCTCACTCGCTCGCTCCACGCCCACGTAAACGTCGTAGAGACAGAGGTGCCATGGGACGTCCTCCACGTCGTTGAGTTGCGGAATGAAGCGCGTGAGAAAGAAGGAGACGAGATCGGAGCAGCCGTACTGCGTGGCGACGAACAGAAGCGTCTCGCGGGCGAAGACGGGAACGGTGGAGGAGGAGAAGAGGCCCTCCAGAAGGAGCTGGACGGGATTGAACTGAGGAAGAAGAGAAGGAGAAAAAGACAGGAGAAACGGAGAAACGGGGAAGTGCGAACGATAGGAGAACCAGAGCGGCTGGAGAGAGAAGCTGTGATAGAAGGGGAAGGACGCGTGGCACGCATCGCTGCACAGAAAAGCCTCGATTTTGGGAAGAAGCGGTCGAGCGGCGGGCATGGAAAACACGCAGGGAAGCAGCTGGAGAAGAAGCCTACTCTTCAACACCCCCAACACCCCCACTTTTCGGTGATCACGCTATCCAGGAAGAGAACGTCTTCGACCGCAGTGAACAGCGCGGCGGGCTTGCAGGAGGCAATGGCAGCCAGTGAGGCGTTGACGCGCTCAATGAAGAGAATCGCCTCCTTCTTCACCTCCCAGTCGTGTAGCTCGCCTCGCACCATGATCTCGTACTCGCCCCTGCGGTTCAGCGGGTACGCCAGCGACGGTAGCAAGAAGGCAGGGTCTGCCAACGACACCTCGCCCTCCGCCACGGCGTCAAGCAGAACGAAGGCGAGGAGAGGGAGCCACTGTTCCTTGCCCAGGCGCGCGAACTGCGAGGCGAAGAGGGCGTCGAGGCGGGCGAACAGGCCCGCGGGCAGGCGGAGCTTGAGCTGCTGGAGGGCGTTCTCGCGGACGGCCGGCGAGGCAGACACGGCTTGCTTCAGCAGCGAGTCGAGCGAGGGCTGTGCGTGAGAAGGAGAGGAAGCAAGCACGGTGGACTCCAGCGTCTGCGTGATGCGCGCGACGAGCTGGAGAGCGTACTGGTTCTCCAGAATCGGGGGCAATTCGGCCAGTCGGGCCATTTGGCGCAGCACGGCGGCGGTTTCATCGGGTGTGAGTCGGATGCCGGGAATGGTGATGTAGTCGCGAAGCGTCTGAAGGAGCGTGTGCGTGTGGACGACCATGCCCTCCTCCTTCAGCAGCGTGAGCACCAGGGGAAGGACGTCCTGGCGAACGAGGATGAAGAGAGAGGGTAGCAGTGCGGGCAGCGACAGGAGCGTGAACAGCGCGTAGCTGAGCTCCGTCCCGGCGAAGGAGGACACCTTGTAGCTGCCGAACAGGCTTTTGAAGGAGATGCTACGCTGAGAGGAGAAGGAGTGGGCGTACGGCGCGGAGGGCAAACAGGACTCGGGCTGGCTCAGCGGGCTGAACTGCTCGCTGCGGCGCGCGCGCTCCGCTTTGACGTACGCCGTCGCCACCTGCTTCACGACCTCTGTGAACTGCGCTGCGGTGTCCGCCTTCACGCCGGAACACTTCTGCAGCAGCACGGCGGCGAGGTGCACGTGGCGCCACAGGCAGTCCTTCTGCTGCGGCTGGCCGGCGACGCCGGCGACGCTGACGACGCTGGAGGCGATTTCGGTGAGAAGCAGGACGATGCACTGATTCTGCAGGGCTTCGTCGGCGATGTCGGGGAAGACTAGAGGTGAGGAGAGTGGGCGAGACGGACAGGACATGAAGCGACTCAGCACGGCGAACGCACCGTTGTGGTCGACGAAGGCGACGAGCTCCTGCACGAAGCGGAGAAGGCGCTGACCGTTCTGCACGCGGAGCCTCTCCGGTCCCTGCTCCATCACCATCACCATCACATCCAGTAGCACCTTCCTGCTGAACAGCGAGTAAAACGAGGCGCTTCTCTCGCCGACCGCGCTCTTCCGCGCCCCCTGCCGCTTCTTCAGCGCGTCGTACGCGTCCACCGCGTCGCACAACCGATCGCCGTCGATCGTCACGGGCTGTCGGGCGATGTACTTCAGCATCTGCGCGCAGGACTTGCGGTGCAGCAGAGAGAAGAGCGTGGAGGAGGTGTTGAGATACTCCTTGAACAGGTAGGTGAAGTACTCGTCGTTGCGGCGCGAGAAGGGCAGCACCAGCTCGCAGAAGGTGATGAAGCCCGTGTGGGGCAGCTTGGAGGCGAGGACCGCGTCTTCGCAGCGCGTCAGCTTCGTGATGGTGCTGGAGAAGAAGACGGGGTTGTAGGAAAGGAGTTTGAGGAAGGGCGAGGCGTCCACCACGGCGTGCGGCGCCACGATCTTCTTCTCCACCATCGCGTTGATCCGGGCTTTGGTCTCGTCCTCCGTGATCTGCCGCAGGAACACGGAAATTGCTTTGAGACACACGGGGATGGCGCTGGCGTAGTGCAACGAGCGGAGGAACTGCTCGCAGAAGTACTGGAAGGACTGCTCTGTGGGCTCCATGAGCTGCGCGAGGAGGAGGAGGAGCTGCGGCGTGATGAAGGGGTTCTTGTCACCCAGCTGCTGGATGAACTCCTTGGAGAAGCAGCTGGTGAGCGAGGAGAGCCCTTTGTGCGAGGTGTACAGCGACAGGAAGAGGATGGCCTGCTGCGCCAGCGAGATGGAGGTAGTGGCGATGCGGCGGAGCAGTCGCACGTGCTCCTCGGTGATGAAGGAGAAATCGTGCGACTGGCGGCAGTAGGCGGCGAAGAGCGGGATGAGCGCGTGCTCGAAGTACAGCGTGGCCTTCTTGTAGTCGGTCTGCTTGAGCTGCTTGGCATCCACGAGACGCGCCACCTCGTCGAAGACATCGCTATGAATGACGCTCCCGCGCTGAGCGCACTTGATCATCTGCTGGACAGCGACCTCGCACTTGTTGGGGCACTCGAAGTGGAGGAAGTAGATCACGCTGAAGTGGGAGTTCATGCCCTCCGTGGCCAGCAGGCAGATCAGACGGCAATAGAGGTCCTTGTCGTACAGCTTGCGCGCCAGACACAGCATCGCGCTCGCCAGGTAGTCCAGCAGTGTGTATAGCAGCGTGCAGTTCGACGGCCGCTTCTCCTTGATCGCCTCCACGACGCGGAAGCGACGGCGCGCCTCCATGTCCTCGTTCTCGCTCACCAGCAGCATCCTGTCGAGGAAGGGCAGCAGCAGGCACACCACGTGCTTGATGTGCTTCGGCTCCTTCAGGTGCGGTGCGAGGCACTGCAACTAGGCATCATCCCCCACCTCCGCCACCACATAAAAGCACCGCTGCAGACTGCATGTCCACTATATCTCACACACCTTCAGCGCTCTCACGTCGTTCTCTGGCACCTGACTCACCACTCGCGTCCAGTTCTCCACCAGCGACGCTGCCTGCGCGTCGCTCATCCGCTCGAATACCGCCGCCATCTGCGGGTCGAACCGCATCTCGCGCATCAAGGTGTCCACGGGCGGCACGGCAGCCGTCAGCAGCGACTCGAAGCGCGTCGTCTCCTGCACCACCAGCGTCCAGACCTGGCTGCGGTGAATGGGGATACACACGGTCTCCTGGAGGCTGCGCAGCGCCTGGTCGACGGTGCTGATCAGGTCCCTCCAGTAGTCGGAAGGAGCGCGCAGCGCCAGGACGCGGGCCATGGCGAGCACCACCTCGCCGATGTTCACCTGCACGTGAGAGGAGGAGGCGGAGCGAACCGGCAGCATGCCCTTGCGGTGTGAGATGTCGACAAGGTAGTCAGCGACGAGTTTGAACACGCGCTCGCGGTCGATGGGCTTGGCGGTGGGCAGCAGCACCTCGACGCCGCACAGCACCTGCATGTCGAAGAAGAGCGCGGGCTCGCCCTTCACCACGCCGTGCAGCGACGCGATGAACTTCTCCTTGCTGGATGTCCACGCCTCTCCCAGCAGTAGCGCCAAGCACGGCAGCGCGGCCTGCACGTCGGAATTCCACACGCCGAGACACCGCGTGGCAAACTCCTGCAGAGCGTCGCGTGGCAGGGACTGCCGTGCCGTGGCGTCGATGAGCCGCGCGACGAGCTGCAGGAAGCGAAGGACCGTGAGGACCACCTCCACGCCGTCGTCTTCGCGCAGCGGGCAGGCGGAGGCGGCGGGGATGTCGCAGGCCGCGCCCTCGAAGAGGTTGGGGAGGAGCGGCGTGAGCGGCACGGCGTTGGCCCAGCGCAGGATGGGCGAGAGATAGGCGTCGACACACTCGGGCTTGAAGAGGCCGGGGTTGCGCTGCACGACGAAGTGGAGCATCCGCACGAAACTGTGGGTGAGCAGGAGCGTCGCGCGTACTTCAGCTTGTGCTGCTGCGGCAGCGCGTCGAAGTCGGCGGTGCTGAGCAGTGCCAGCACCTTCTTCTCCACCTCCACATGGTACGGCGTCGCCTGGAAGGCGGCCACGGTGTCCGCCGCCAGCTCGCGCGCCGACTCCGCGGCGGTGAAGCAGGTCTCCAACAGCACGCTCACGCAATCGTTCACGCGCGAGACCTCGTCCAGGTACAGCGCGCTGGCGTCGGGGCTGTCGGCGAAGGCGGGGCAGGCGCAGACGATCGACGGGTCGTCGAGCGGCACAGCGAAGTTGAGAAACAGCAGCACCTTCACCAGCTTCGCGGCGACGGGGCGGATGAAGCCGATCTCATCTGCGGGTGTCAGCTACGATTCAACCGCACAGGCGGCGGGACGTTCAGCGCGTAGAAGGGCAGGCGGATGTGGTGCATCAGGAAGCGGCAGGCCCACTCGCGCGGCAGCGTGGTGCATATCAGGTAGTTCAGGCGCAGCACGGCGCGCTGCATGCGCCAGGAGCCCACGCAGCAGAAGTAGAGCAGCGAGGACTGCAGCTCCTCGTAGAAGGCGATCATGCGGTGAAAGGCGGCCCACCGGCTGCCGAAGAGCACTTCGCTGCGACTCAGGAAGGAGAGGAACAGGCGCTCCGCCAGCGCGATGGCGTCTTCGGTGCCCAGCGCGCAGAGGAGGCAGAAGGCGGAGATGATCGTGTCGCCATTGTTCTGCTCCGACGGGAAGGAGAGCGCGATGCCCACGCGCGGGGGTTGGGGCCCCAACATTTCGACGAGGAGGTCGCTGCTGTACTTGCTCTCGGGGTTGTTCTCCAGCTTGGTGCAGATGGGCGGGACGTTGGCGCTCTGGTAGGAGTACTGCAACACCAGCGCCACCACGATGTCCGTCAGCGCCTCCACCTCCTTCTCCGCCTCCTGTTGGAGGTCGGCGTCGAGGCAGCAGAGGAACAGGCAGTAGACGCAGCACGTCAGAATCCGGAGCTGGTTGCGGTGGTGCCTGTCGTTGGAGTCGGGGTGGAAGGAGGCGTCGTTCTCGATGCACGGGAAGCTGCTCAGGGTCAGCGCGGCGAGCGGCTCTGTGTTGATGGCGAGTTTGATTGTGGTGAGCACCACCTGAAACAGCGCCTGCTTCTCGTGGAGGAGGAGAGAGGCGCAGTAGGCCTCGCTGTCGCCGCTCAGCTCCGCGTAGCAGTGGAGGAGGAGAGGGTTGGGAGGCAGGCGCTCCTTGTCCTTCGGCGAGATGATGCTGTGAGAGAGAACCAGCGCCGCCTGCTCGATAACGGCATCGAAGGCCACATCGCTTCCATCCCCCTGACTCACTTCCCTGAAGACTGTGTTGGGCGTTTCACCGAAAGGCGTTTCACCAAAGCCATGCTGGTTGAGGAAGTGCACGCGGAGGAGGAGCCCGCTCACGGTCTCCTGCTTCACATTCGTGCAAAGAGGCATGGCGAGCTCGGACCGCAGCGCGCCGCCCAGACACCCCAGCAGCTGGAGGACTCCGTCCAACAGCGCCTGGCGCGAGGGACCGAACAAAATGGCGTCCAATGCGGCGTGCAGACGCTCTTTGGTGGTTGTTTCTGCCAGCGCGTCGACGAGAAGCCCGTGGTCGGCGGACTGGGCAAGGCGAAGGAGCTGCTGAAGGCCCATCTCCTGCTGGCGCGGCGAGGACTCGAGGAGGGAGAGGAGGAGGTCGAGATAGACGGGGAGGTGGCGGAGGAGTGCGGGGAAGGGCACAGGAAAGGCGACGAGGATGTCGAGGTAGGTCTCGCGCTCCGCTTGTGAGAGGGAGTGACGATGCAACATCAGGAGCGTCTCCATGCAGAGCAGCAGGGCCTGCGCCGTGTCGTGACCCTCCTGGATGCGCGTGCAGTGGTTCAGGCGCAGCGCAGCGAGCAGCAGCAGCTGGAGGAAGTGGTGGCGGTGAGTCGTGCGCACGAGCAGCGCCACCGTGCGGATGAGGATGCGCTACGACTGATGTGAAGCGCGCAGAGCAACGAGAAGGAAGCAGCAGTACACCGTCTCCGTGTCCTCCGTCAGCTCCGCACACAGCGCCAGCCGCGCCAGCTCGAGCCACAGTGGCGGCGCGGCGTCGTCCGTGTCGAGCGAGCCCAGGTTGGCGAGCAGGCCCTCGAGACAGAGCGCGGCGAAGGGTGCGCGCGTCTCTGTGTGGGCGAGGAAGGACTTGGCCATGGCGAAGTACTCGCTGTTGCGCTGAAGCGACGCGAGGAAGCAGGGGAAGGCGGCGTCGAGCAGCTCGTTGAGGTAGAACCGCGGGAGTCGCGTCATCGCGAAGACGATCTTCTCCATCACGTCAGCAATCTGGCAGTGAGTCCCAGCACCCAACCTCACCTTCTGGTGGGGCACCTCCTCCGTCTCCACGAAGAAATCGTCTAGGCAGAGGTTGAGCAGGAAGGTCTGCTTGAGCTCCTCGAAGCACGTGTCCACGTCGGTCAGCTGCTCGGGCCGCAGGTCCTTGCTCAACAGCGTCTTTAAGTACATGCTCGCCACCGTCGCGACGTTGATCACCGCCCACACGCCCTGCAACACCGCGTAGCCGTACTCCGTCACCTGCTCATCGCCAATCTCGAAGGCAGACTCGCGGCGGGTCAGACGCACCAGCCCGCGCATCGCGCAGTAGTCGTACGGGTTCTGCGGCACGCCGTTCTGAATGGACTCCGCCACGGCGCAGCGCGACTGCTCGAAGAACTCGCGGTCGGCAGCAGCGATCAGACCCACCTGCGCGTGAAGCCAACAGCGCGTAGCCACGTTCACCATCGCCTCGACGTAGCAGGAGGAGAAGCGGCGCAAGCACTGAATGAGAGGCAGGAACGCGTCCACTGAGCGTCATAGAGTCGGGGCGTTCTCACGATGGAGGGAGCTGTCACCGCGCTTGACGTTGGCATCCATGAGCGAGGCGATGTCGTGCAGCACGTCAATCCCGCCGAACAGGAGCGAGGAGGGCAGTTCCCAGCGCCGCAGCATCTGCCCGATGGCGCACACGATCAGATAGTAGTCGGCGGGCGAGATGGTGTTGCGCAGGCTGAAGACGAGGCTGATGTAGAAGGTGTAGGCGGTCTTGGAGAACTCCTGGGCGAGAAAGGCCTCGTCGCTGAGCAGCGCGTAGAAGTTGGAGAAGTACCCGACGTACGGCAGAAAGTTGGCCGCGGGCCGCATCTCGAAGAGCCGCGTCAGGCAGGCGAACTCGTCCTCTCGGCCGCCGATCTAGGAGGGATGGATAATGCGTGTGGCAACGTCTTCGCTGGTGATGTTGGTGGAGAGTGCGACGACGCGCGCCAGGATCAGGTCCTTGTTCTTCTTGTAGATGAGCGTGTACTCTGGAGCGGACAGCTCTCGCAGCAGAAACTTGATCATCACGAGAGTGGTGTGGATGTAGTCCTTCACGAAGATGGGCATGCTCTCGTTGAGGCGACGGAATTGGCGTCAGAACCGCTGCAAGCAACGTCTCTGCGAATGAGATGATGGGGAGGAGAGAACGAGTGAATTGGGACAGGAGGTCCGGTGAGAGGGAGACTTTGCTCCTTAGCGATAGAAAGAGGTTGACAGCAAACCGGAAGGACCGGAGGGACAACACACGAGGTGGCTTCGGAGATGACTGCATTTCGCTACCGGACGGCATGGTACTTGCCGCTCTGCTGATGCGTGCCTGCGCGACCAGGGCATCACGAAATTCAGAGCAGATTACGATGTAGCTCCGAACAATGGAGACGATCGTGTAGCCGTAAGACTGGATGATCGGGATGTCTTGCTCGTTAACTGTCGGAAGGAGGTCAAGAAAGCACTGGTGGAGCAGGGTGCTGCACTCCCCGTTTTCCTGGCGTGACAACTAGAACGTCAATCTCTAACTCGATTCATACAAATAGCACCATGTCCAGCAATTTGCTCCTTCTCTCATCTCCGATGGGGTGACGACTTTCAAAAATCGTCTTGAGTGCGTATAGACAGGCCCTACTCCATGACCAAGTTGCACAACACATACTTAGCACATTTCATATAAATGGAGCTGTTGACGTAGTTTCTGCCCTGATTCAGCCAATCCAGCAGCATATCGAAAACGATGTTGTCATTGTCCGTATGTATCCACTGTTTTATGCTCGATGTCAGGCCGTTGACCGCCCCTATCACCTTTCCGTTAATCCCCCTCCCAAAGCGCACCTCCGTAGAACCTTCGGCATGGGACTGCAGCGTACGTCTCAAATTGTCTGTCAGTTCCATTTCCATCTTCAAACTGAATAGGGGATTGTCCTTGCGTCTCACACAAACAGGGAATAGATCGTACTCCGCCAGAATCACATTCTCGGATGGAGGGCCGATGTAAAGGACACACTTGCGGGCATGGAAGTCGTAGAGCGCGGTATTCAGTGTCGTCGGTCTGTAGATCGGCTCCACCTTGTCCGCACTAGTCGTCACCTCTCCCTTCCATCCCTACACATCGCTCAGAACATCCATTCCCTCCTTGAAGGAGCGCGGCGGCGGCAGCTGCTTGTAGCGGGCCTCGCGGTGGATCGAGCTCGCCGAGGGCGTGTCGTCCACGATGATCAGACTGTACATGTTGGAGTGGAAGTGCGGGTGCTCCGGAAGGGCGGTGAAGCGACCGATCTAATCGGGATGGGAAATGCACATTGAAACTCGGTCAAAGGGGGCGACTTCAATGTCCACGACCTTGCCGGACGTCAGATCCATGACCTGGTAGTTGTGACCCACGCAGTGAGGCGTTTCGGTGATGCGTCTCCACGCGTCCTCGTAGGAGGTGGCGTCGAGCAGGTGCGCGTTAAGGCATGCTTACACGGTGCAGTGGATATGTAACGGGCGATGAAGTTCCTGGCAATGCCGTCGAAATCTAGAATGAAGTCAACAGCGAAGCACCCACCTCCCTTGGCCGTATGCAGGTAGTTCATTGACATGGCAATGTGGTTGTTGAATCCGAAGGCTATACTGAATGGAAAGGGAAATGCGTACCCGCCGTCGGCAGCTGTCCCGCATAGCACCACGATGAAAAGTTGCTCACCACAATGTTGTCTAGAGATGATTTAATGACGGGAAGCGCACTGATGGTGATTACCTGATGGAGGAAGGAGGTGCGGTTGAAATCGATGAGACTTCCATCCTCATTGTGGCAGATTCCCACTAGGATGAAAAGGGAGGAAAAGCGCCACCCTCCTGTCCCTCGTTGATAATCACGTCGGAGCAGGATTCCACGGGCGTAAACGCGAACTCCTTGCTGACATAGTCACTGAACTCCTCGCTCAGCGTGGACATGAAGACGAGGGGGAACGGCACGTCCGCCCCGTCCGCCTGGCCTCTCAGCTCCTCCATGTACTCGGGGAACCTGCGGGACTACACGTTACCGGTGGAATGAAGCCTGCACATTCACGTCGACGAAGTGATCGAACACCTTCTTTCCGGCGGGCGTGTTGTAGAAAGGGAGCATCTTTTCCATGAGGTTCTTATCGTCCGCAAAGCGGGCCTTGATGAAATCACGCGTTTGGCGCCCGAACTAGAAACGGATCACAGGGCGCGTGCTACAAGCCTACCGAATACCCAGCGTCATAGTAGCTCTTCGCGTTGACGAAGATCTCTCGAGGAATGTTGATGGACGCGTACACGCTATGCATCACAACGATCCCAACACGAAGCAACGAGATGCACAGCAACAGACAAAAGAGGGGCTTCATTGGAGGAATCACTAGGCGCACAAAGCGCGACCAATCCACCCAGCCATTGTCTGAGGGGTCCTCTCGGATTCCGCGTTGTTGCTCAAGCGGGAGAATCTCTCCGTCCCGAAAACGGAGCCTTTCTGTCTCCCTCGTCGAGTCGAAAACCACAATTCTCTTGTTTCGGTAGGCCCCTTTGCGACGAATCGATGGAGGACAGGAAGGAGCTCTTAACGGAAATCCCGGTTGCGGGAATTATAAAGAAGAACGGAGAGAAGTACATTACGGAACTGGACGAGACCAAGACCAAGATCGTGGACCGCTATCGCGTTGGGAAGCAGATCGGCAAGGTTCGCGCGGCTGCCGGAGAATGCTGATCAGTAGGGTGGGTTTGCGATTGTGTATGAGCTGACGAGCATTCGGACGGGGAAGAAGTACGCGGGCAAGGTGGTGGAGAAGGCGGGCCTGACCAAGCCCAAGTATCTCGAGAAGGTTGCGGCGCGATGCGGATCTGAGTGCTAGTTCATGAGCGAAATCCGGATTCACCAGTCGCTGGACCATCCCCACATCTGCAAGATGTACAAGCACTTTGAGGATAATCGCTACCACTACCTCATTCTGGAGTTGTGCTCGAACGAGGTCGGGTTCCGTCCCGGGATTGACGCGGTAGACGCTGGCGCATCTGCTTCGCGTCCGGAAGTGCCTCACCGAGCCGGAGGTGCAGTACTTTTTGCTGCAGATCATCGACGCGGTGAGCTACCTCCACAAGCGCTGCATCATCCACCGCGATCTCAAATTGGGCAACATCTTCCTCGACGAGAACCTGGAGGTGAAGGTGGGCGACCTGGGCCTCGCGGCGCAGCTGAACGAGCCGAACGAGCGCAAGAAGACGATGTGCGGCACTCCGAACTACATCGCGCCGGAGATTTTGCAGTCGAACGACAAGCGCGCCTACTCCTACGAGGTGGACATCTGGGCGATCGGCGTGATCACCTACACGATGCTGATCGGCAAGGCGCCGTTCGACGGCGGCAGCAAGGAGATCACCTACCGCAAGATCCGTGAGAACGAGCTGTCCTTTCCCGATCAAGGACCACCACATTTCCCACCAAGCGCGCATGTTCATCCGGTCGATCCTCAACCCCGACCCCACGCAGCGCCTCACGCTGGAGCAGATGGTGCAGCACCCCTTCTTCACCGACTCGCCCATCGACCCGCCCAAGTCGCTGCCGCTCTACATCCTGCGCGAGCCCTTCCTCCTCTCCGCGCGCCTCCCCACCGAGCCCACGCCCGTACTCCAGCGGGCGCAGCGCCTCCCCGCCGAGGACACCGGCGTCGGCGAGGCCAAGCGCATCCGCATGACCGACCTCCCCGCGCCGCGGCTCCCCGCGCCGGCTACTGTGTCTTCTCCTTCTCCTGCAGTGGGTACTGTGGGTCAGGCAGTGAGAGCAGAGGAGTCACATAACATGCAGACAGGCGAGGCGGGCGGCAACGCCTACACAGCGCACCTCTTCCGCCCGCAGGCGGCGGAGTACGACTTGGACGGCAACGGGCGCAACAACCTGAACCGCTTCTCGCTGACGGGCGACCGCGTGGGCGCCGACAGGGCGAGTCATGCGTAGGCGCGCGAGATGGAGGGCCGGCTGGACTACGTGAACCGCTCCTTCCACGACGCGCGCGGACTACTGCCGTCGGAGGTGTTCGAGGGCCTGCCGACGGGCATCGTGCCCTCCATCACCGTCCCGCGGGGACGCTTCGAGGAGAAGGAGGGGTCGCCGCTGCTGCAGGCGCACGCGGCGAACCTGTACACGGCGATGAACAACCCGGGACTGAGTGGCGGCTATGTAGGGGCGTGAGGCGTAGTGGTGCCGGCGAACCACGTACAGGTGACCCGCACAGCGGTGAGAGTGACGAGGCGTGGTGAA
Organism: Blastocystis sp. subtype 1; assembly: GCA_027406405.1. Classification (NCBI taxonomy): domain Eukaryota; class Bigyra; order Opalinata; family Blastocystidae; genus Blastocystis; species Blastocystis sp. subtype 1. Next base: position 253,769 of record JANPWL010000005.1, read on the forward strand.
GAATAGAACTGGATCGTGGACGAGTACGACTTCACGCGGAAGTACGGGATCGGGTACATGTTCAGCAACGGCAACATCGGCATCCTGTTCAACGACAAGACCTCCGTACGGAATCGGTGCGCACGTGATGGGTAGATCGTGCTGTCGGCGGACGGCATGTTCTTCGAGTACCACCCGCGCATCTCGATCACGCAGTGGAACGCCAAGCAGACGTTCCCGCCGTCGGTGTCGGGCAGCATCGACGACTACCCCGACGAGCTGGCGAAGAAGATCACGCTGATCAAGTACTTCCGCACCAATTTCCGAGATCGTGCGGAGAACCGCATGCTGTCGAAGGAGGAGGTGGAGGACACGGCGCGCGGCGGGCCGAAGGTGAACATGCCGTTCGCGCTGAAGTGGCTGAAGAAGGAGGACGCGTCGATCTGCATGCTGAGCACGGGCGCCATTCAGGTGCGCTACGATGGAGGCACCATCCTGAACTTGGAGAGTCCGTTCGACGACGTGACGTATTTGGACAAGTACGGCGTCGTGACCGCCATGCCGCTGGCGAAGGCCATTTCGCTGAAGAGAGACGATCTCATGCGGCGCTTGGACTACGTGGAGAGCAACATCCAGGACATCGTGACGCACCTCAGCAAGGCCCATCATTAATGCATTCGCGTGTTGTTTGTTTCACTTCATTCTTGCACTCCACTTGTTTCCCTCCGGGAGCTCCACATCGTCGTGCCCATGTCCTCTTACTGGAGTTCGCTGCCTCGCTACTACTGCAAGTACTGCAATTACTGGTGCGTGGACAACAAGATCGTAGCTATCACGGATGCGTTTTATGGAGTAGAACAGACAGCGCCACGAGTCGTCCGAGCAGCATCAGCAGAATGTGGAGAAGTATCTGGCGAGACAGAAGAGCGCAAAGGAAAGAGTGGCTGCGCAGGAAAAGGAAGTGAACCGCGTGCTGAAGCAGGCTGAAGACGTGCGTGCTTTTGAGTTGGGTGATGATCGTAGGACGCGCTGAATGCCATGCTGAATAACAACGAGATCAAGGATAGCCGGACACTGGATGCACTGGGTGGGAGAAAGAAGACACAGAAGCGGAAAGCCTTTCTCTTTGACGATATGCCTCCCATCCGCATTCACTACGATACAGTGCCGAGTGCGCAGGAGTGGAGGGCGCAATTCGAGGAAAACCAACCCGTTGTGTATGATGAGGCTACAGGGAACATTCCTCCGCCACCGCCCATGCCCACGTCCCAACCCATCGTGTACGACGAGAAGATGGGTAACATTCCTCCTCCTCCCCCTCTCACCTCCACATCGCATCCCACTCCCTACAACGCGCCTCCAACGCCTTCTCAAGCTGCTCCAATGGAGCAAACAGAACAAACAAAGCAGACAGCACCAATCAAGTACAACTTCGACTACGACTCGAAACTGACGGAAGAGGATTTGGTGGGAGATGAAGGGAACAATGAATGATAGTTTGGGAGCTGGAAGACAGTGTCGGTGACGCAGGTGAGCGAGGCGGACCTGCAGAAGAGAGAGGAGCAGTACGAGAAGGCGGTGATGAAGTCAAACAAGGAGGAGAAGAAGGGCAAGGGCAAGGGCAAGAAGAAGGCGGCGGAAAAGCCGAAGAAGGTTGACGAAGAGGACGAAGACGAGAAGGACGCCTTTGACATGTACAACCCCTTTGGAGGCTCATACAAGTGCGTGCGAGGGAGTGCGTTGATGAGTAGGGGCGTGAATCTCAGCCTGGACGAGCCCATGTACATTCCGGAAAAGAAGGCCTTGAAGCCGAAGGCGGAAGAGGTCAAGGTGGAGGAGAAGAAGGAGGAGAAGGTGGATCAGCCGTTCATCTCCACACCGATTTCCTTTTCCTTTTCGCCCAAGCCCAGCAGCACGTCGCAGAAGCCGGCCGCTCCCGTTTCAAAGAGTCTGTCCGCTTTTTTCTCCTACCCTGTTTGTTCCATTCAACGAGCGAAGTGCAGGTTTTTCCCGTAGTTCCTAGGGGTGGAGAGTGCCTGCTGGGGGAGCAAAAACGGGAGACACAATTGGTGCCGAATTTTGGATGGCGTTTCTCATCCACTCATCAGTATTTCTTTCTCCTGATCCTTTTGAATCACCATGAAGGTTTTCTTCGATTACTTTGGCTGCTGCGAGCTGGTCTCCGACTCCTTCGATCACACCGAGACGGATCTCCTGTATGCGCGCGTGTCGGAGGAGTGATGCGTAGCTACTCCGTGGAGGCTAAGATGGTCCCTAAGGAAGACGCTGAGGATCCCGAGCTCGAGAAGATCCTCGATGTCGTCCAGAACCACAAGTGCGTGGAAGAGGGGTGAAGTCACGAATAGCCTGATGCAGTACGCCGACGACACTGCCCTGGACAAGAAGACCTTCACGGCCATGATGAAGAAGTACGTGAAGCAGGTCCGCATGCTTCTGAAGGAGACCAATCCTTCCAGAGAGGAGGCGTTCGTCAACGAGATGAACGAGTACATCAAGACCATCCTCAAGAACTTCAAGGACTACGACTACTACCATGGTACTTGCGACTATGATGCGATGGTGGGCTTAGGACGATGGGGTGACGTATAGGCCGAGAAGTGCGACGAGATGAAGGCCAAGGCTGAGGCTTCCGGCAAGGACGCTTCGGGTCTGACCCACCTCCAGGAGATGATTGTCATCTGCGAGTACGTGGACGGCATGAAGCCCACCTTCCACTTCTTCAAGGACGGTATGTACACTGAGAGCTATTAAATGCGCGGTGTATTTCTCTTACTCTGGTTTGTTCCACATCCTTCTGCGGTGAAACGCCCGCTTGGTTTTCAGCTAGTTTCTCGATTTCGCGTAAGCAATGCAGGCGGTGGCACGATTGGTTCGTCCTCTGACGTGTTCTCTCTCAAACATGACGATGCGGTTGGGTTCCCAGCGATTCTTTGGGTAGCGCTTCTGCCGCGCCGTAACAACTAGCGCTTTCGCTGGCTCCGACATCGAGTACAACCAGCTGGTGGACAAGGAGCTGAACGCCATTGAAGATGCGCTGGACGGCATAGACGACGACGTGGACGCGCTCGACTACAACACATCGGTAGCAGAGTTCAATGGTGCTGATGGCTAGAATGGCGTGCTGACGATCAATCTCGGCGCAAAGGGCTCGTTTGTGATCAACAAGCAGCAGCCCAAGAAGCAGATCTGGTGGTCCTCGCCGATCAGGTCAGGTCCCTCACTCGCTCTCATTCGTAGTGGACCGAAGCGTTTTGAATACAACCCCGACGATAAGAAATGGTACGAGGCCGCGGTGATCGACGACGTGAAGAACTGCCGACAGGTGCAGGACGACATCAACGGCCTCCTGACGAAGGAGATGAAGTCGCTGGTGGGCGTTGATCTCAAATTCTCACGTCCTTGTTCTGACACGCAACCCCATTCTATTCTTGGGAGAGACTCCTTCTTGCCTCACGAACCATGGAGAACGCAGAATCGATCGAGCAGATGCTGAAGCCCACGAGAAAGCGACGCGGCATCCTGCTAATCCTCTTCTTCGTCCTTGCGTCCATTCAAGTCGCATCCTCGCTCCAGATCCAATACGCGGCCGACGCATACAATGTGCGCAAGAGTGGCGAGAATCACCCCTAGACGCGCATGGAAGGAAAGGCCACATGGATTATGAGCAGGTGTTTTATTGTCAGTTCATCCATAGAGTTGAGCCTGTTTGTTTTCGTCTTCCGTTGCATCGTGCTGCTGATGGGTGTAATCGGTGTTTTCCACACGAAGGTGAATTCATCCATAAAAATTCAAGCTAGATCACGCCGTGGACCATCGCTTCGACGAGCTCCTTCTTTGCTTACATTCTGGGATCCTTCTTGCGAATTGTGATCATCATCAAGTCGGTTACGTGGCCGCGTAGCGATTGCACCCTATGCGTGACGAGTAGAGAGAATCCTCAACTTCCTGCTGTTTATGTACGACGTGACGACCAACATTGTGTGTCTTGGTTTGACGGCCGTGTTCGCGTACCAGTCGATCTGTAACGGAGGAGTGGGAAGGTGATGCGTAGACATCCACTCGAGCGACAAGGTGTCTCTGGACATGCAGGACCCCCAGCAGCAGTTCACGATGCTGCTGGTCAAGGCGCTGATCAGCATTCTCCCCGCTGCGGGCTTCTTCAGAGCGCCCATCCTCAAGGCGGCGAAGCTGGACTGGCGTGTTTGTTGCAACAAGGAAGGAATAAAGGGCTTTTCGTCAACTATCCTCTTAAGCCTCGGTCTTGCTGCGACGAAGTCTCTGAATGGACGATCTCACGGTCATAGCGACAGGAGTAGACACCATGAACGCACCTCCAGCGACCACCTTTCCGCACTTCTTGCACTCCCAGATACCCGTGCAAGCTCTCTTCACGGTGTTCTTACCGCAGAAAGCGCAGGTGTAGCTAGGGGTTAGGAGGCCACGAGAGGAAATACGTGCTGTGCTGGCTGATTTCGATCTTCTTCACGATCTTACGGAGGGAGGAACCGTATCTCGTTCCGTACTTGCCGCAAATACCGACCTTCTTAGTTCTCTTGCCCTACAACGCGAGTTAGACCGATTCCCACAGCGAATCATCCCATGCAAACCGCGACGCGCGAAGCGGCCAGTCAAGCACATACCATAGTGAATTCAGATGAAAGAGGTGATGCCCTTAAACTACTGTCGTGGAGACAAAGGGCATCCAGCCCCCCACAGCGCTCCTTCCATGCCCAGCAATAACACCCACTCCCATTGTACCCCTACAGATAAGACTCCGGTGAAACGCCCGCTGTGGTTTCCAGAGATGTTCAGTGATCGGCGGAGCGAAGGGGCCTTGATAGGAGCGGCCGTGGAATCACTGAACAGTCCTTCCTCTCTCGGTGGTGGCTACGCTCAAATAACCCTTTCAATCGATAATATTTGTGGAAATGGTATGTGTTTTGGAAATGGGGAAAAGGAAAGGGATGCGTGGAGGAAGGGACGTTATGCTGACCGCGTTTAGGTTCATGTCCCCAAGACTGAGAACACTTATTGCAAGAAGTGCAATAAGCACACCGAGCATAAGGTAACGCAGTACAAGGCTGGCAAGGCTTCGATCAGACCTCAGGGTGAGCGGCGGATCCGCGGCTTTTAGGAATAGGCAAGAGACGATACGATGCCAAGCAGAAGGGTTTTGGTGGTCAGACCAAGCCTATTTTCCACAAGAAGGTGAGTTGCTGCATGGGCGGTGTGAAGTGCAGGCGAAGCAGACCAAGAAGCTGGTGCTCCGTCTTGAGTGCAAGGAGTGCAAGACCAAGGCTCAGAGACCTCTGAAGAGATGCAAGACCCTCGAGATTGGTGAGAAGAAGAACAAGGATGCCCAGACCTACTAAGCCCATTCGCATGGTTTCGGTGGAGTATTATCTTGAAAGACATGTTGTTTGTTGCAGTGACGTCGTGCTGTCGTTCGACGGGGCGGGTGGTTTACAGCGCAATCCAATGGGAGTGGGGCTGCGGGTTTGACGCCTTGTCAATGCTTCGTCCCGAAAAGCCCCAAAGAATGCTTTCCAAGGCGCTTCAGCACTACACGAAGGAGTCCTCCCCGGTACTGAGGTCTTTCGGACGTCTCGTTCAGGAGAAGACGCCCTGCTACAAATTGTTCGAGATCTACCGATTCAACCCCGACAAGGACATCAAGCCGCACATGGAGCGGTATGCAGTCGATTTATCGGAGTCGTTGCTCTCCGCGACGTCAATCGTAGATGTGGCGGAATGCTCCTAGACGGCCTCATTTACATCAAGACCCACATCGACCCCACCCTCACCTTCAGAAGGTGCGTGGTTTTTATAGAATATCCCATAGATCGTGTCGGGAGGGCATTTGCGGCTCCTGCTCGATGAACATCAACGGGGAGAATGGACTGGCTTGCCTCACGCCCCTCACCCGCGACTCGAAAACGGTGACGCTGCGTCCGCTTCCCCACATGTTCGTCATCAAGGACCTGGTGATCGGTACGGAAGGCCGCACTGCTCCGATGTAGACCAAACAAACACCTACGAGCAGTACGCAAACATCAAGCCGTGGCTGCAGAAGAAGCACCCGCACAGCACGGACTACACCTGCGAGAATCTGCAGAGTCCGGAGGAGCGTGCGCGGCTGGACGGTCTGTACGAGTGCATCCTCTGCAACTGCTGCACCACGTCCTGCCCCTCCTACTGGTGGAACCCCGACAAGTACCTCGGTCCGATGGGTTGGGGAGGAGGCGGGGACTGAGGAGTAGTGCTGCAGCAAGCCTACCGCTGGATCGTGGACTCGCGTGACGAGATGACGGAGGAGCGCATCCGCGACCTGGACGACACCTACCGCCTCTTCCGCTGCCACGGCATCATGAACTGCACGCACGCGTGTCCCAAGAAGCTGAATCCCGGCAGGTCTATCTTCCAAGTCAAGCACCTCGTGTTCCATCGCAAATGGCTTGTTTGTTCACAAACAGATCATCGCAGTATACTATAGCCGACCTCTCCCTTCGGAACCAGCACCCTCTTCAGCGTCATGTCCGAGCAGCAGTCGATCACCGACTCGCCGCTCGAGTTCTTCATGTACCAGTCGACCCCCTGCTCCTCACTCCCGCTCCTCACCCCCACGTGCATTCCCTCCCGCTTCAGCTTCAAAAACGCGAGCAGAATCTCCTTGTTGCCCTGCTGCGCGGCAACGTGCGTCGGGTAGTTCCCGTCCTTGTCCGCCACCAGCTTCGCCCCATGCCCCACCAACAACTCCACACCCTCCTTCCAGCCGATGTGCGCGGCGATGTGCAGCGCCGTGTACCCGTTGTCGTTCTGCGCGTTCACGTCGGCGCCGTTATCGCACAGATACTGCATCAGCTCCTTGCTTCGGGAGTAGATCGCCAGCATCAGCGGCTTGTCGCGCACCACGCCGATGTCGCTGTTGATGTCGAACCCGCCCTTCACATAGCGCGCCACGTTCGGGATGTCGCCCGACTTCAGGTACTCCTTCCACTCCCTGCGCGTCACACGCCCTCACCAGCCGTACGAGAGCTGTCGGCGCAGCTCCTCCTGCCTGCGCAGCTCCTCCTCCTCCAGACGCTTCTGCCGCTCTCGCTCGATGCGGGCGCTGCGAGCGAGGAGGTAGGACATGGCCAAGTCGATGCTGCTCTTGGAGGTGGGCAGCGCGCTGGAGATGAGGAGGGGAGGAGAGCACTACTGGATCGCGTCGATTAACTGGACCATCGTAAGCACGCTGACCAGACACGCAGAGCGACTCACCACTAGTCCTAATTCTCTGCTGCACAGTCCCACCGTCAACCTTCTCCACCTGCAATTCCTTGCCATTCACGAAGGCGTGGTCCGTCACGCCGAGCATGTCGATACAGTCGAGATACTCGAGATTGTGGTGCACTTCGTTTTCCACGTAATACGCCTACGCATCACCATTTCTAGCCATTATTGCCTCTCCGTGCCGAATGAAGAGAATGCCGGCCCACTTGGCGGAGGACTCGCTCTTCACGTCGAAAATGATGCTGTTCGGCTGGGCGTAGACGCGCTTCACGACCTTCATCAGCGACTCCATCAGCGTGTCAAAAACGGGCTTGTCGAACATTTTGCTCAGCATTTGGAGGGTGTTGGCATTCACCAGACCGCGATTCCTACCCTTTACACGGACTCACCGATTCAACAGATAGGAGCAAATCTGCGTCTTCAGGGGATCTTCGAGGAAGGAAAGAACGTAATCCTCGTGCCGCGCATGGTCTTCTTTGTTACCCTCCTCCAGTTTCGCGACAACTTCCGGCTCTATCTTCCGCACAGCCTTTAAAAACGACGAAGACAGAGCCTTGAAGAGTTTCCTGCGAATTAGGCCCTGGCACTCGGTTCTACGGAGGGAGAGACTCATTCTGCTGGTATGTATCCAGATACTTGGTAATCGCGACAACAGTGGCTCTTCTCCCAAACATGGATCCAATACTGACTCCCACAATCCATTCATTCTTTTTGGGAATGGCGCATTGGAGACCCGCCTGCTTCCGAACCAACGTCTCCTTCCAATGATAGAACACGTCAGGAGCGAGTTGCTTCCGACTCCAAAAACAGTACCGATTTTGCTGGTATTTGAAGCGCGTTTTTCTCGCTAAAGAGACAATGTTGGAGGGCAACATTTCTTCGCTTCTCAGCAGCACACTGAGCAAAGTGTTCGAGGAAAAATGTTTGACCAAGGACAACATACAGACCGATCTCTACAACGGTGGATCCTCTCTTCTGAGAGATTTACGGGTAGGACACATTCGCTATTTCAACCTGGAAATCAAGAGAAACGTGCTGAACAGTCTCTCTGTCCCCATCGGGTTGATCCGCGGCGTCGTCCGCTCTCTGGACGTCAAGATCACCACGTCGTCTATCTTTTACAGCGATCCGTTGCGTTTGGTGGTTTGCATTTCATCCGCGCGTTTCCCAATAGGCGGAAGATCTGTGTCTCGTCGTCGAGCCCATCGACGACTACCCAATCGAGGACTCGATCCGCAATTACTACGTGGGGTTGGCGTTTTCTCTCCATTGCTAGAACGCAAAGCTCTCGGAGATATCCGTCGTCGAGGTGCGGCGCCAGTTGCAGAAGGCGCTGCTCACGAAGGAGGAGGGCGGTGATGATGAGGGCGGGTATCTGAGCATGCTCCTGCGCAACATTGTCAACAACCTGGAGATCACGCTCAAGGGAGTGAGTCCAATTTCACCACTTCCCCATAGATCCACCTCCGCTACGAGGATCATCTCCCCAACACGCCGTTCTTCGCCTTCGGTGTGATCGTGGACTCCCTCACCTTCAGCGTACTTTATGTTCGCGACTCCCACCCGTAGACGCTCTCGGACCCGCATCTCGATAAGAACAAGACCTACAAGCAGTTGGCGATCAAGAACGCTCGCGTGTACTTCAACGACTCTCTGGGTAGGTGCCGGTCCCCCATCTCACCGCAGAGCGCAACTGGGAGAACTACTCGCTGCTAGAGATGATCGACATCACGAAGCTGCCCGACGAGGGCAACGTGAACCTGGTGAACATCCCCGACCTGCTGGTGTACATCGCCAACATCCGCAAGAACTACGACCTGTGGCGGCCACACCTCCTCGTCAGCCGTAGCTTCAACCCGGACCAGTCGATCTTCATCCAGATTCCGCACATCGAGCTGTCGCTGTCGCACACGCAGTACGTGCGCCTGCTGCAGACCAACGACTTCTTCACGCGCACCGGCAATCGCGACAACTACTCGCTCATCCGCAAGGAGGTGATGGACGGTGCGGGCGTGGACGAGGCCGCGCTGCACGCCTCGCCGCGCCTCCTGTGGAAGTACGGGATTCGCTGCATCGTGCGCAACATCCGCAAGATGAAGTGCTCCTACAACCGCGCATACCTGTCGGCGATCTGGCAGCACGGGCAGGAGTACTGCGAGCTGTACCGGGAGAAGCTGGCGGCGGAGGAGCGCGGCGACAAGATGGGGAAGGAGGCGGCGGCGAGGCTGATGACGTGCGAGAACCTGCTGCCCACGCACACCATCCTCCTCTGGCGAACCTTCGTGGAACGGCAGCACGCAGAGGCGGTTCCCGTGACTGTGGCTCCGTGCTGTGATTCGTAGCCGCCCTCGCTCCGCCAGCGCATCTGGGCCTTCGTCGCGGGCTCTTCCGCTGAAACGCCACCCACCGTGGTGGGTGACTCGAACGTGGAGGGGAAGCACTTCGGGTATCTCGAGTGTTGAGGGCAGTACTTCCGGTGTGGAGGATGTGGAGGACACAGAGGACTCGGCGGACACGCTGAGTCTGGAGGACCTGCCGCCGGACTACATCAAGACGATGATCCGCGTGACCATCACGGAAGTCAAGTTCCGACTGATCGCCGACTCCACCGCCCACCTGCCCAACCAGCCGGTCGCTGAACAACCCTACTCCTAATAATCGGTCACTGAACAGCCGGTCGCTGAACAACCCAACACCGAGCGGTCGGCAGCAGGACAAGGTGCTGTGCTGCCTGTTCCTGAACAACCTGTCGTTCACGCTGCAGACGGGGTACGAGTGGTGGGAGGTGAGCTGCGGCGTGAACAACTTCGCGCTGAAAGACTACTCGTCCAACCGCAACCAGCTGAAGTACCTGATCAAGCGCAACGACGACTACTACACGAGTGGTGGCGCGGGCGTGCGTGACGTATAGACGACTCCCACCTGTACGCGGACAAACGCGACATGATCCAGATCAAGCTGAAGTACGGGCAGAATCTGATGATCTACGGCAACATCAACAACTTGGACGTGTTCGTGAACCTGGCGTCGATCCTGCGCATTGTGAGCTTCTTCGAGATGCCGTCAGACACCATCCGCCCACCCAAGCAGAAGTGATGGTGAAGAGAGGTGATCACACACAGGTCATCGCAGAAGGAGGTGCCACAACTCTTCATCATCATGACCTATCTGTACACGGTCCACCCCACACTCACCATCTCTAACGTGCACGTGTACGTGCCTGCCGACGTGAACGACCTCGACACGACCATGTGCGTGATTGCCATTCCCGAAGTGGTCTTCAAGGGCAGGAGAGAAGGAGGGGTGTGAGCGGTAGACAACGGAATGAAGGGCGAGCTGAGCGAGGCGGAGAAGGATCTGATCGTTTTGAACAACTTCTCCACCACGCGGCTGAGCGTGCTGCACGGGCTGCCCGAGGCGCCCATCCCGACGAAGGACAGCAGCGAGCCCATCTTGGTGAGTTGCAACATCTCGAAACTTCATGTCATCGTATGCGACCTGATGGACTTATACACCGACTCTCGCTACGTGAACGCGCACAAGCTGAAGGTGCTTCACGACACCGATCTGACCCTGATTCTCTCCTTCCCTCTCCTCCATGATAACGAAGTGATCACTGAACACATCCACGTCTCGGCTTCTCTTCACGTCTCTCACATCAACACCACCTTCGACTTTTTGTCGCTCGAGCGCATCTGCGGCCTGCTCCGCTCCCTCTCCACCCAGTCCAAGCTGGACTACGAGAAGGACGTCGTGCGGCAACTCAACGACGTTCCCACCGCTGGCTTCTTCAGCACGCCCTCCGCCAGCCTTGCCGACGCGCAGGGCCACGGCAAGCAATCTGCCGAGCAATCTGGTGAGCATCTTCAACACCTACAAGCCGCCGGAGGACGCCGAGTCCCGCGACAGCGAGCCGTTCGTCTCGCCAGCGGAGTCCCTGCAGTCTCTGCTGGCTTCCCCGCGGGAGTCGCTCTCCTCGCGGTCGTCGCGGTCGTTTCGGCGGTCCTCCAGCGACTTCCACTCGATCGCCTCGGAGGACGACGCGGACTTCCACTCGGTGGCGGACAGCCGGAGCACGGCGTCGGGCGAGGAGGACGAGTTCAAGTCCGTGTGCGACGACTCGTCGTCGCTGTCGCGCCGCGTGGACTGGCTGAGCGACTCGGGGTCGTTGCACTCCTCCTTCCCTGCGCGGGACAGTCTGATGCATCGCAACAGCGTGTTCAGCATCTCCAGCTCGAAGCACGCCTCGCGGCACAGTCACGTGCGCGACCGGTTTATGAGCATCGGCGGCGACGACGGCGACGAGGACTTCAAGAGCGTGGGCTCGGCCGGTCTGACGCACGCTGGCTCGCTGGACGTAGGAGGAGGGAAGAAGCGCATGAACCTGAACTGGTCGCTGTTCGACATTTTGCCGATCGACTTCCCGATGATCAGCCTGGTGAACGTGCACCCGTTCTACTGCACCATCCGGCCGGAGCTGGTGACGATCGACATGTCGGTGAACGTGGACAGCGTCAGCGTGATCCTCGCCGAGAACAAGAAGGACAAGGTGGGCGGAGGTGGGCGGCGTGAGGAATAGAACACGCACGCCATCGCAGTGCTGTTGGGCAAAATCGCGTTGGACTCGTCACACACCCTCTCCGTGCGGTATCTCGACATCGCGCTGGAGCAGCTGTTCGTCACACCGCTGTACACCAACGTGTTTTACCACGACAGCGACCTCATCCACTCCGACCTCCGCCAGTCCGTTCTGCACGTCGCCGCCACGCCCAACGCCGTCGCGCTGAAGACGACTTATCTGATGCCCGATGGGGACGCTGCGAGCAAGCTGCAGGCGGAGGTGGAACTGGGCAAGGTGCTGCTAGTGGCGGACGACTCCCTGTTCCTGTGCCTGTCGCTGCTGAACAAGGTGGTATGTCTCACCACTCCCTACTTCTCTGCCGCCAGTGACGTGTCCGCAGGAGCAGGCGTGGTGAGTGTGCCCGTGGTTACGGGTGGTGTTCTCAACACAGCCAGCACAGCCAGCACAGCCAGCACAGCCAGCACAGCAATCCCACCAATCCCATCCCTCTCCACACCCCCGTCTTCGCCCCCACAGCGGGCACTGTTCCCCATCACGCCTCTCCTCTCGCCCAACTCGCTGCACGTCGCCTCGCAGGTCGTGGAGAGCTTCAGCCCTCTCGATCTGCGCAAAACCGGCGCCGCAAACACCCACGCTCCCGAAGAGAAGGAAGAGAACCTCTCTCCGATTCAGGAGGAGCCAAAGACGCCGAAGACGCAACCGCGTGAGAGCAGCTATGGCGATGTGGAGGTGGAGATCCGAAGCAGCGGCGTGGAGCTGGCGATGTACCGACTGCTAAACAGCACGCTGTTCGTGAAGGGACGACGCGACGACGCCTCTCTTCTCTTCCACTTCTCCTTCGTTTCCTGCCTCTCTTTCACGAGGAGTGGGGGCAGCACAACGATTTCGATGGACGTGAACGACGCGGGCATCGAGTTGGGCAGCAAGGACGACGCGCGCGTGCTGCTGAGCAAGGAAATGAGCGAGGTGAGCGGAGGCGAGGACTCGGCCCTCATCCACCTATGCATCCACAAGACGGACATCCGCGTGGACCTGAACCAGCTCGCCATCTGCCTCGACGCGCCCGCCGTCGAGGACTCTCTCACTGCCATTCTCGGAGTGGCTCTTCTTCCCTCTCCTCACGCGTAGGAACTCTCCTTCTACTCACTACCCTCCTTACCTGCTAAACCCGCCTCCACGCCCACCGCCTCCTCTTCCTCCACGCCACTCACCGTCACGGGCAGCATTCACGACAGCACTGTCGAACTCGTCTTCCTTCCCAAGGCACCTCCTCCCAACCCTCCTCACTTCTAGAAGGTTCTCACAGCGGGCATCCTGGACGCGGAGCTCGCCTTCGAGCAGCAGAACCTCCAGTCGCAAGCGCTGCCGTGGGCGAACGTGCAGCTGCGCCGCATGTTCGTGACCCTCGAGCAGGAGGACGGCGAGTACGCCATCTGCCGCGAGTTCGGCGCCACGCTCCGCGTGGAGTTCGACGCCGACGAGAGCGACGGCGAGCTGCGCGGGTGCGTGGACGCGGTGGTAACACAGGGCGAGCTGACGCTGTGGCCCCTGGTGGTAAGCACCGCGCTGGAGGCCGCGCAGGAGGCCAAGCAGTTGGTGGGTGGGTGTTCGCGCAGCGCCTGACCGCTAGACCGCGTGAAGAAGCTGACGCACAACCCTCTGCTGAAGAAGCCAACGCCGACAGGCACAGCAACAGCAACAAAGTCGCAGCCTCTGCCGCCCATTACGCTCTTCTCCTTCGGGATTGACTCGCTGCAGGTGGGCGTGAACAACACCAACGCCGTGCAGCCCACGCCGCTGGTGCTGCGCTGCGAGCAGCTGCACTCCTCCCTGCTGCGCGCGCCGCAGCTGCTCGCCAACCTGTCCCTCGTGAACCTGACCGTGGTCTTCAACGACTCCATTTCCATCCTCCAGCGGAAGTGAGTTCACATCATCACAGTCACGGCGTAGGAGCGTGGAGAAGCCGCTGCTGTCGCTGGCTGTGGAGGGCACGCAGATCGATGCGGTGCTGAGCTGCATGGCGCTGGAGATGAACAACGTGTTCCTGGAGTTCCTCTTCGCGTGTCTGTCTTCCTACGCCCCGCCGCCCCGCGCCGTGGCACACAAGGAGCCGGTGATGCACAAGGGCGCGGCAAGGGAGTACCAGATCCGCTGTACGGCGGAGAAGTGCCTGTTCTCGCTGGGCATCCGCCTGCCGGCCATTCAGGAGGTGAGCCCATCATTCATACACTCACGCGCAGATTCTCACTCTCTCGCTCAGCACCCACCTGCAGCTCGCGCTGACGAACTCCGTGCTCACCGCTGCCAGCGGGCAGGTCTCCAGCCTCTCGCTGCTCCTCCACCAACTCTCCACCGCCCACGAGGCCTCCTTCTCCGTCTTCGACTCGGAGTTCTCTCTCATGCTCGGCTTCGCACAGGACGCCTCTGGCACGCGCACCATCACCGCCAGCACCAGCGTGGAGAAGGTGGAGCTGCCGTCTCTGCCCGAGAAGAACAGCACCAACTCCGTCGTGGTGAACTGCAACGCCATCGCGCCGCTGCTGCAGGCGCTCAACCAGTTCCTGCTGGTCGTTGGCAGCCTGCCCTTCGCGCAGAAGAAGACGAAGGCCAAGCCGGCGGAGAGCGAGGGCCAGCTGGCGGTGAACGTGGACTTCCCCGCGGTAATTCTGAAGTACGCCGTGTTCAACTCCGTGTACGTGCTCGCGAACGTGCAGAACGTGGGCGTTTCGTTGACGCAGGTACAGCACCATGTGCCTCTCGTCCAATCAGATCACGAGTAGATGCACATGTCGGTTCAGCTCACCGTGGGAATCCAGTACATGACGAGCAACCCTCTGCAGAGCATTCTGGACGACTGTGAGGGTCAGGGTGAATCGAGTGCGTGAAGCGTAGTGAGCGGCGAGTTGGATAAGACTCCCGAGGAGCTGGCGATCGCTGTGCAAACGGCGCGTGGAGTTGATGACAATGGTTGAGGCGTAGGAGCGGTGAACATCACGGTGCCGGCGGAGCTGCTGACGGCGATCCGTGAGAAGCGCCACACGCCCAGCGAGACGCACAGCGCGATGACGGTGGAGCTAGAGAACCACACGGGCACGGTGCTGCGCGTGGAGGGCGAGGACAAGGCGGGGCTGCGCGACGCGCTGAAGGAGCTGGAGGCGAAGGACGCGGCGAGCGTGCGGTTCAGCGCGTCGCGGTACAGCTCGCTGGTGCTGGTGCTGTCCAGCCCCTACGGGAACTACCTGCCGTTGCGGGTGCCCCTGCCGTCGGTGATTCTGGAGCGGCCGGCGCAGGAGCAGGTGAATATGATGATCGAGATGGATGGCGAGCTGGAGGCGTGAGCGCTGCGTGGGGTCCTCAGCCGTAGCACGCTGGAACACATCTACCTCCACTACCCGCACGACGGAACGCCGATCGTGCACCCGACGCCCGCCGCGCTGCAATCGCAGAGCGTGACCATTTGCTACGAGCGCGTGAAGGAGGGCCTGCGCATGTCGGTGCGCAGCGGCACGTGCGTCGTCAACAACGTGATGATCCCGCTGTTCGTGCGGGTGTGGTTCCAGCACGTGCTTCTCTTCTGCACGGTGGTGGAGCCATTCGCTACGGCGTCATTGCCTCCCTATCTCTGCTCGCTGCACGCGCTGGAGATTCAGGTCATCCCGCTGGCTTGCTCCGGCGATGTGACGCGCGCGCTGCTTCCGGCTACGCGGATGGAGAAGCGGCCGAAGGGCTTCACGTACTCGACGCTGGTGCTGGGCGAGAGCGGCGTGTACCGCAGCACACACCAGGACTGGGTGCGCGAGGTGGACGAGGTGCGCGACGAGGAGTTCTGCGAGATGAAGAGCGAGCTGGTGTTCGTGCTGTGTGTACTCTAACAGCCCGTCACGCGTAGGACCGTTGCCAAGCAGCCGCACGTCGGGTACTCGCTCTTCCTCTCCTCGCCCATCGCCTTCGTGAACGAGCTGCCCGTGCCGCTGCGCGTGCAGCTGGTCTCTCCCTGCACCTTCCAGCAGTACGCGGCCACGCTGCAGCCCGCGCAGAAGCTGTCGCTGTTCGACATGGACACGACGCGCACGCTCACCGTCGCGCTGGAGGACACCTCCTGCTCCGGCTCGCTGTCCATTCGCGAGCTGTGCGGCGACATTCCCGCCATCCTCGCGCACGAGGAGGACATCGAAGCGGTGCGGCCCTCCTTCGTCTGCAGCGACGGACTGGGTCGGCAGGTGGTGGTGCGGGCGCAGGTGCAGTGGGAGAACCGTGCGCTAGAGCTGTCGTTCTTCGTGCCGCTGTGGATGGCGATCCAGTCGGCGACGCCGCTGCAGGCGCAGTACGCGAGCCAGAGCGGGTCCGTGAAGAGCATCGCCAATCACGTCCTCCGAGTGGAGAGTGAAGAAGTGATGAGTGATGTGACGAGTGAAGAGAGCAAGAGCACGCCAACAAGCGTTTTCCTCCTCGACGACACGCAGAGCGTTCAGTTCAAGGGCGCGGGCACCAACTCCTCCTCCGCCGTCGACTTGTCCGCCTTCACCGCGCCGGGCGTGGCGCAGGTGGCCACCATGACGGACTT
Organism: Blastocystis sp. subtype 1; assembly: GCA_027406405.1. Lineage (NCBI taxonomy): Eukaryota > Bigyra > Opalinata > Blastocystidae > Blastocystis > Blastocystis sp. subtype 1. Next base: position 270,190 of record JANPWL010000005.1, read on the forward strand.
CTTGCCGACGGCCGAGAAGCCCATCTTCGAGCACAGCCTGATCATCCATGCCGTGGCGACGCCGCCCGCCTTCAAGCACTCGCTGATGCTGGTGGTGAACGACTCGCACCACCTGCTGAACAACAGCGACGTGGCGATCGAGGTGAAGCAGGTGTGCAAGAAGTACGACTCCATTTTGTGCGCGCCGCACTCGCTGCAGGAGCTGCCGTTTGTGTACGGCGTCCCGCGGTTGTTCAGGATTCGGTGCGTGACGGACGATTACGACTGGTCGACGTCGTCGATTCTGATTGGCTACAAGCACGTGACGAAGCCGACGAAGGAGGAGAAGGTGGTGTACTGCAAGAATCGCCGCACGGGCGAGCGTCTGTTCCTCCAGGTCACGACGGAATATCTCCCCGATTCCTCCGTGAACCTCATCGTGAACAACTCCGCCTTCACCGCCGCGACGCTCCCGGTGGTGATTCTGAACCACAGCGTGTTCCCCATCGTGGCGCAGCAGCTGAGCGACGACAAGACATTCTTCGACGCGTGGGAGGTCCCCTCCTTCCACACCTCCACCTTCTACTGGGAGGACGAGCAGGCGAAGCACGGCATCTCGCTGTACTTCTACAGTCCCGATGCGCTGCGCAGCACACTGCCGGGTCTGCAGGGTGCCAGTCCCTTGCTGTATCATCTGGTGGTGCCATGCGAACAGCAGCAGTTCAAGGCCGTGTTCGAGGTGGCGGCGCGCGACGCGCAGAAGACGCGGTACGTGCTGGAGGCGCGTATGGAGCAGATGAAGAACGTGCTGCTCCTCTCTATCAAGAGTAACAACGCGCTGCTGCCCGGCATCACGCCTGTGGCCTCGGAGGAGGCGAAGGGCGCGGCGCTGACGCGGCGGTTCTCGCTGCGGCTGCCATGCGTGCAGGCGACGGTAGTAGCGCTGGACGGTCGCGATCTCGTGTGTGCTACGGCACGCGGGCTGGAGGCGGACGCGCGGCTGGGCGCGCAGAGCGAGGTGCGGTTCGCGCTGCAGGGTTTCCAGATCGACAACCAGCTGCTGGACGCGCAGTACAGCACCGTGCTATGGTTCTCTCCGCAGTCCCTTCCGTCTGATGCGTCCATTCAGCAGAGTCCGTCCATTCAGTCATCACAGTCCATTCAGTCGTCACAGTCATCTCAGTCAACACAGTCATCACATCTCAGTCATCACAGTCATCACAGTCAACACAGTCTGGTCAGGACGGCGAGCCGGTGCTGGCGCTGCGGCTGGTGTCGGAGACGCAGACGCTGGAGGACTTCGGCCACTGCCTCGTGGTGACGGCGCTGAAACTGCACGTGGAGCCCGTGCACCTCGTCCTCGAGGGCGGGCTGCTGCGTCAGCTGCTGCGCCTCCTGCGCCAGCTCAAGCAGGCGGACGGCCGCACGGCGGTGGGCGACTCGCTCGCCGTCCCCAGCGCCGCGCGCGCCTCCGTCGCCGCCTACGCGCGGTGGGCGGAGACGCTTCAGCGAACGCGTCTCCACGAGCGCAACCCGCCAGTCCTGCTGAGCAACGCAAGCACTGCTGACACTACCAGCACGGCGGAACCGACGATGCGGTCGCTGAGCGAGGAGAAGCGCGTGTACGTGAAGAGCGTGGAGGTGTCGACGCTGCAGGTGGCCTTCTCGCTGGCGTTCGGCGACGTGTTCCGCTCGCGCGCGTACGACTACTACCTGCTGAAGGACGGGCACGTGCTGCTCCCGGCGGTAACGATGCGCGAGGATGAGCCGCGGACCGTCGGCACGCTGCTGGCGCGCCTGAAGACCGTCTACGCGCGCGCCTTCCTTTTCCAGCTCCACAACGTGTTCTTCTACGCGCGCTCGCTCGCCGCTCCGCAGCGCTTCGTTTCCGCGCTCGTGCGCGACCTGAAGGCCTTCGCCGACGCGCTCTATCACGCATCTGGCGAATCCAACGTGATCCGCGCCGCCTCGCAGACACTCGCCTGCAGCAGCACCTTCGCACAGGAGTGTCTGACCAACCTGCTGGTGCTGCAGGTGGACGTGGTGATGAGCGCGCTGAGCTGGGGGTACATGGGCCTGCAGCTCGCGCACCGACTGCTCGGCGGGCGCTGGAAGCGCGGGTACGTGACCAAATACTCCCCGTTTTTGCTGAACCACAAGAAGTCTCGAAACTGGGTTACCTTGGCACTGCGCGCGATGGCGAACCGCGCGGTGGGCCTGCTGTCGCGAATGAACCTGCTGGTGCCCGTGGAGTACTGTCTTCACCACCTCGACGCCTTCCGCAAGACGGTGGAGTGCGAGCCGCGGCGGTTCGAGCGGTGCAAGCCGCCGAACGTGTCGATCCGCGGCGTGGTGCTGGTGAGTGCGGCGAGTGTGTGTGAGCCATAGCCCTTCGACGAGGTGTACTGCAGAGGCTACGAGCTGCTGGCGACGCTGGAGCGCGGGAAGTACCGGCAGGAGGACTGCTTGTCGGTATATGCCGTGGGAAGCGCGTTCTTGGTGGTGACGCGGAATCGCTTGTTGCTGCTGCGCCGAAGAAAGGAGGCGGTGGTTGCGATGCTGAATGTGGTGCTGAACGATTGTGTGGAGGTGTACGTGGAGAATGATGTGGCAAAGAAGATGCACTGCCTGTGCGTGTCGGTGCTGGAGAGCAGGGATCTTTTTGATCGGCACGCGAAGAAGAGCCACTTCGCGCTGAAGATGAGCGTGGTTCGGGTGAGAATGGGCAGTTCGGAGACGGCGTTGAAGATCGCCAGCAAGCTGAACGAGATCGTGAGGTCGGAGATGATCAACCACGATTACGGTAAGCACGGGGGAGGAGGGTGATGCGTAGTGTGGAGGTTCGATTACTCTCTGAGTACCACGAAGAACATGGTGTAGTTGGCCTTGTTTTTTCAACACGTTTTCAGTCCCATATCACTTGCAATCGCTTCAAAAGCAGAATGCCAAAACGCCGTTTTCAGTGTTCTTCTGTCATAGAAAAACAATCGAAGATGTCCGCAGCTGAAGGATTTGTGCAGTTCCTGAGAAAGACGCCCACCCAGTTCCACGTGGTGCGCGAATGCGTGAAGCAGCTGACTGCTGCCGGTTTCACCCGCATCAGCGAGAAGGAGAGCTGGGAGGGAAAGGTGAAGCCCAGCGGCCGCTACTTCTTCACCCGCAACGAGACGTCGCTGTTCGCGTTCGCCGTCGGCGACAACTATAAGAAGGGAGACGGATTCGCGATCGTGGCGGCGCACACGGACTCTCCTTCCCTGAAGCTGAAGCCCATCTCCAAGCAGGAGTCGAAGGGCCACATGATGCTGGGAGTGGAGACGTACGGTGGTGGCAAGTTCTACACGTGGGCGGATCGCGATCTGGCCGTTGCCGGTCGTTTGATCGTTGGCGGTGCGTTTCTGTGTTTATGCGTAGTTCGAGAAGGATGGCAGCATCAATACGAAGACGTTCGACATCCACAAGAGCCTGTGCTTCATCCCCTCCCTCGCCATTCATCTTTCCGACGAGAAGGAGCGCGGCGGCAACAAGGTGGAGTTCAACAAGGAGACGCAGCTGCTCCCCATCTTCGGCATGTCCTCCGCTGCTGAAGAGAAGGAGGAGAAGAAGGACGAGGAGGATATCTACGCGCGCCACCCCAAGGAGCTCGTGGACCTCATTTGCAGCAACGCCGGCGTGGAGCCCAAGTCCGTCCTGGATATGGATTGCTACCTATACGACATGACTGTTTCTCCTATTGGAACGCATAAGACATAGCCGGCAACGATCGGCGGCATCCACGACGAGTTCGTCTTCAGCGGCAAGATCGACAATCTGTCGATGACGTACTGCGGCCTGAACGGCTTCCTGCAGTCGCTGCAGAAGGCCAACGACGACCACATCGTGCGGTAGGCGCCATTCCCCTCCTCAACGGTAGTGTGCTGGCTCTGTTCGACCACGAGGAGATCGGCTCGGCTTCGCTGGCGGGCGCTGAGAGCACTTCGCTGCGCTGCATCATCAACCAGCTGTCGGGCGAGTCGCTGGCGAGCCAGGCGATCCGCAAGTCGTTCCTGCTGTCGTACGACGTGTCGCACGCGTTCAACCCCGAGTACAGCGACAAGACGGAGGCGAACCACCGCTGCATCCTCAACAAGGGTGTGGTGATGTCGTACGCCGCCTCTCAGAACATGGCGACGTCGGCGCCGTCGGGCGCGGTGATGCGCATGATCTGCAAGCGGCAACAATCTCGACCTGCAGTGCAGCGTGAAGAAGCAGGACATGCGCGAGGGATCGACGGTCGGACCGCGCATCAGCACGCAGCTGGGCATTTTGACGGCCGACCTGGGCATTCCGCAGCTGGCGATGCACAGCATTCGCGAGATGTGCGGAGGCAAGGATATTGAGACTGGAGTGAAGATCGCCAACGCGTTCTACAACGAGTGGGGAACGATCGAGAAGGGCATGAAGCTGGGAGAGGAGTTCTAAACCCGTGTTTGTTTGATGATACGCTCTCTCGGACTGGTTTTTGAATCGATACCATTATTCGGGCCTATTTTTGGACTCTTTTGGAATCGCTCATTTCTCTTCTTTGATTCTCTCTATTCCTTCACTGTAAGTCTGCGTTTCGATGTGCCCCCATGCGAATTGACTTTTGAAGAGCCAACACTTCCAACTCGATTGGCTCTTTGAGAGAGACAGAGTGCTAATGCTTCGTGTAGAGTGCACAATGGCACCTCGAGGGACGCGGCGTCAGCCAACAACCGACGATTATTCGGATGAGAGCGATACGTCCAGCAGCAAGCGGAAGAAGAAGGAGCCCGTGGAGGAGCCCAAAGATAGCCAGCACGTTGCAATCGGTCGGTTCCGTTTGGCTGTGGATTACGCGCAGACGAAAAGGAGCTTGCGAATGCGATTGAGATACTGAAAAAGCAAAGGGACGACAATCTTCTGCTGATCAAAACAGAGCATCAGATGCGCTTGGATTCGGCCACCAAACTCGCCAAGTATGAGGAGGAGCGACTTGAGTCCTTCTTCGATGTCCATTTTAAAATGCGAGTTGACGCGTAGAACGAGGTTGCAGAGTTGAAGCGGAAGATGCTGGAGGAGCGGTCGCAGATGTCGAAGCGGTCTAATTCGGATGGAGTTTGTGTTTCCTGTTCGGTTCAGGGATAGGTGTCGCGGAAACACCGCATTGTCGGAAATCACGACGACAGTGGCTTGAACAGTGCAAGCTTTGTCGTGGAATCACCCGTAGAAGACGATACCACGCTGACAGTGGAGCTGCCCGAGAATGAGATTGTGGATGACGTTCGTTTTATGGTGTCGAACTATGTGGCGCAATCGAAGGAGAGGAACGCGCGTTGGTACGAATGGCGGTGTTGATCGTAGTGACGGTGAACATCGTGGTTGTCCTTCCCGGAAATCGTCTGCTGGTGAACGACTTGTTCCTGGAACCGAATACGGAGTGCTATTTGGTGAAGGATAAGGAAGAAATGCACGGCGTGTTCGTGTCTGCTGAGCCGAAGGAAGTGGCGGAGTGGTCACGACATGACACGTAGTTTATGTTCAAGCCTGACAAGGAGAAGAGGAAGAAGTATCTGATTGACGGTCTTCGTGATGGGAGCCTTTCCATTTCGCTAGAAACTAGCGAGCCGGGCAAAGTGGATGTCGTGAGTGATGCTGAGAACCTTATGAGTGGCGAAAAGGATGTTGTTATCGCGTGATTTGTATTTGTTTGTTGCTCCAGAATACGCTCCGATTTCGCACGCACTTGGCGCTCCGCAAAGGGACTCTCCTCTTCCACGCATTTTATCGTTTTGAGTTGAACATAACGCAAACTGTGGAATCATGGGTGCCGAATGCTCATCAATGCCCCAGGAGAGTAGCAAGACTTGTTTGCATCACGTGCCAATGGTGACGGAGTAGTTAATGAATCCGATTTGAAGACGCTGAAAATGGAGTTCAATGTCGCCCATGGTCTCCCCTGTCACTCCTAGGCTTTAGCGCATAATCGGAGTGACGAAGGATACATATTGAAGGAGGATTTCCTGCATTTTTTCAATTTGCCTGGTCTTTTAGCCGGTGAGGGTGAATGGCGCTGTTGAGAGTGCAGAGCGACTGTTCGTTCTCTTCGATTCGAACCACGATGAAAAGATATACTGGCCGGAGTTTCAAAAGGGCATTGAGCGTTGCATTTGCGGAGATGAGAAGGAGCTCGATGAGTTCATCTACAACTTCTTCCGGCTGAACAAGTGCCATTTGTTGTGCTCGTTCAGAGAGTAGCCACCGCCACATCGAGTGTGAGGAGTTCCAGTCGATTATGCAGCATTTGCCTCCATCCGTCTTCTTCGTTGTCATGAAGAATGCGGATACCCGCGACGCCGAGGCGCAGAGTTCGTCTTGGCTGTTTTCGTGATGCGTAGAGTGGGTGAGTCGATACGGCTACCAGATGAATGACCTTGTTTTCGTCACTCCATCACATCACACCTAGCCGGTTGCTGCCATCCAGGAAGGCATCTCCATTCTGATTCAAGCGTACTTCCGCAACAACGATGACGATGTTTCTCTTCATCCCTTTACTGAAGTCTAGGAGTCCACCTCCATCAGCTACCACGACTTCTCCGTCTTCCTTCGCGAGCAGCCCAATTTCCGGGACTATTTCCGCGTCCCCCACACTACCCAGATTTGACTCCTAGACCATCATGGTGTTCGCCAACCCTACGGGCAACACGCCCACCCCCGCGTCCAGCGTGTACCTGTCCACCACCCAGCCGACCTACACGCCCGCCTCGGACAGCTACAACACGATGCCATTCGACATCGTCGATCCTGAGGTGTACCGCTCGCGCCACGAGCGCTCCATCGCGAAGCTGGGCCACCCGGAGAAGTGGCAGGGCTACGCGCGCGCGTACTGGTGCATCGTGTGCAACTACTGCCACAAGGAGGTGCGGTTTTGCTGCATGTGCCAGGGCGAGCTGAAGCCGGTGGAGAAGGCGGCCAACGACGGCGTATGCCGTCTGCAGTGTACGGAGTGCCATCGTGTGGTGACGATGCGATTCTGCTCGGCGTGCGGGCACCAGTTCGAGCCGAAGGTGGTGGACGCGCGCATGGAGATTCCGGGCGTGAACGTACTCGAATTGTGGGGGCGTGAGGGATAGACGGAAGTGAAGGAATACTCGGGCGAGCTGTTCCAGGTGGCTCGGTTCAACTCGCTCGCGCGGTGCTTCGCGCGCATTCACAACAACTTCTTGTACGTGTTCAACACGCCGTCTGCCGAGACGCCGTCTGACGTGTGCTTCTTGGAGAAGGCGACGGTGCGCAAGTGGGTGTGATTGCGGGCATTGAGGGCAGAAACAACGGCGACCCGAAGAGCTCGCGTCACTTCGGCTTCGTGATCCAGTTCCCCGCGGCGTATGACAAGGAGTTTTTCTGCGCGACGGAGGAGGAGCAGAGCCAGTGGATGAAGGCGATCACGGACGTGTCGGGCGTGCGGCGCATCGAGGACTACTACGATATTCGGGAGAAGATCGGCGAGGGCCGTTTCGCGGAGGTGTATCGTGTATGCGAAAAGTGGGGACGTGAGGGCGTAGTGTGTGAACAAGAAGACGGGCAAGGACTACGCGGTGAAGGTGATCAACAAGACGAAGCTGACGGAGGTGAGTGTGGGTGTGTGGGATGAGGCGCAGAAGGAGTCGGAACTGATCCACACGGAGATCGCGATTCTGTCGCTGGTGCAGCACAAGAACATCGTGATGTTGATGGAGACCTTCGAGACGGCGACGGTGGGTGTGGGCGTGGCGCGTGAGGCGCAGGCGATGTACATCGTGATGGAACTGCTGCGTGGCGGCGAGCTGTACACGAACATCTGCGGGCGAGCCATCCTGACGGAGGAGGAGGCGTTCCGCATCATCTACCCACTGACGGAGTGTCTGGCCTATCTCCATTCGATGGGTATCATTCATCGGGACATCAAGGTGGAGTGTGAGCGAGTGGTGTGAGTGACAGCCGGAGAACATCCTGTGCAACAAGAACCTGTTCGACGTGAAGATCGGCGACTTCGGTTTCTCGAAGCTGGTGTTCCCGAAAGAGAAGCTGGACTACCCGTGCGGCACGCTGAACTACATCGGTGCCTGTGAGGACGGTGGGTGTGAGGCGTAGCGCCGGAGGTGATCTCGAAGCAGGGCTACACGACGAAGGCGGACATGTGGTCGCTTGGCATCATCTTCTATCTGCTGTGAGCGATGGGCGTGGGCGTGATGCGCAGGCTGCGCGGGCGGCTGCCGTTTGATGGGCAGTCGAAGCGCGAGGTGATCGAACAGGTGACGAAGAAGACGCCGGACTACAACAACAAGGCGTTCCTGCGGCTGTCGGAGAACGTGCGCGGTGCGCGTGGGCGTGAGGCGTAGTGTCGAAACGCGATCCAGGGGCTGTTGCAGAAGGATCCGGACATGCGCTTGTCTGCGGAGGACTTGCTGCACCATCCGTGGTTTGATGATATGAAGGCGAAGCTGAAGGAGGAGGAGAGTCAGGAGCTGGCCGCGGAAGTGAACGGAGTTGTGTTGGAGGAGATGAAGAGTGAGGAAGTGAAGGAGGAAGAGAAGAGTGAGGAAGTGAAGGAAGAAGAGAAGAAGAGTGAGGAGGGTGTGAAGGAAGAAGAGAAGAAGAGTGAAGAGAGTGTGAAGGAGAAGAGAAGAAGAGTGAAGAGAGAAGGAGAAGAAAAAGGAGGGGAAGAGGAAAAAAGAGGAAGGAAGAAGAGAAGAAGAGTGAAGAGAGTGTGAAGGAGGAAGAGAAGAGTGAAGAGAGTGTGAAGGAGGAAGAGAAGAGTGAGGAGGGTGTGAAGGGAGAAGAGAAGAAGAGTGAGGAAGAGAAGGAGGAAGCAAAGGAAGAGAAAAACAACACAGAAGAAGAGGAGGAAGGAACAACAAAAGAAAACAAGGAACAAAAACAGGAAGAAAAAGACAAACGAACGGAGGAGAATAGGGTACAGAACACTGCAAACTCCCAATCTCCTACTCAAACGGAGTCGTAGCATGCCATCTGCTGACGGTTTGTTCAACAAACGATGCATTACAAATCCCGCATGCTCTGAATGTTCTCCCTGATGTGCTGTTTCACACTCTCCGGAATCGAATTCTCCCCCTTGCAGGACCGCTCGATCTCGCCACGCACCGTCTCATTCGCAACCCAACTCTCCGGAATGGGCAAGGGAAAGCACCACACATTCCTACAGTCACATTCGCACATAACATGCTACACGCCTTGCCTCATTTGAACCTTAGCCCCCAACTTCCGCATCCAGTGAATCACAGGCGCATTCGCAGGATTCACCACAGCGTACAGCATGCGCACACCCGCATTGTACGCGACCTACACTCAACGGTCTTCCGAACCCATACGGCAGACAGATAGTAGAGCAGACAGGAACCAATCGTGTTGCAGTGGTAGGGATCCGCCACAATGGCAGCCCACTCGGCCCACTCGGGGTTGTCAATTTCACGAATGGTTCGAGCCGTCGCGACGGTCCGCCACTCCCCATTCTCCACCACTTCACAACTGACAGCTAAATGATCAAACAAATCGACATTCGTCAAGTAGTCCAAGAGGTTGCTGCTCACAGAGTCGATTTGACGGTTAAAACGGAAGTGGAGACTCTTCCTCGAAATCATCCCCCTCTGAATTGCTACGAATCACTCAGTATGCGTACAAGCCCACTGTCTTCCAAACGCGCTCGCTGGACGGGGAATAAGGGAACGAAAAGACAGTCAATCATCGAATTCTTCCCTGTACGGAAACTATGCAGTAAGAAACGGGAAAAGAGAGATACTAAGCACAATAGGAAGGAACCATTTGGATCAGTTGCGATTCCAGTTCTTCCAGTGGTGGCAAGCTTGGATCCTGGCCCCACTTCTTGTGGCGATACTGATTCCACACCTTGGACAAGGGGGTGCGAGTAAGCTCGCGTAAGAAGGATGTATCACTCTCCCTGTTGTCCGTATCCTCGTCTGCCAGCATCTGGTGTGCGTCGTTGCTCGTATCCTGTGAAGAAATGCAATCCATGATCCTCTCACGGATGCCCTTGCGATAGCCAGAGGAGGGCGTCGTTGATGACGTAGACATTGAAGAACCCTTTGAAGAGGAGTGGGAAAAGAGTAATGGAAAACGACTCTTGCAAGGTGGATAAAACGACCCGCGGTATGATTTTCTTTGTCTGCGAATGGGAGCTTCCGAAAGACCCGTTTTCTTTCTCCTCTGCATCATTGTGCTGTTCTCATGCTTCCAGCTCTATACATTCCTCGGCGTGAATCACAGCTTCACGAAACTGATCGTTGCTCCGTGGTTGAGCTGTAATCCGTAGAGGCAGTCGATGAACGAGGATAAAGTGGTGACCAACTCGTTTGTCAATCGAGAAGTGCGTCTTTCTCTTCACCATTCACCTACTAGGCTTCAAAGGATGTGCAAAATACTGTAGTGAATACGAAAGTGCAATCAGCTCTGAATGGGGCTTCTTCTGCAAAGAGTGCCGATTCTCCTATTCGCACGATCGGAGCATCTCCAGTACAGTTGATAAGCGAGACAAAAGGCGGAAAGGAGTACCACTATCCTGGGAATCGCAGGACTGCCTTGGTGATTGTGGCATACAACCGGCCGCAGTATCTGAAGAGAACCTTCGACTCGCTGATCAATACGCTGGCGTCCCCGCAGAACGCGGTGAAGGTGGATATTGTGCTGAGTCAGGATGGCTTTTTGTCTGTCCTGGATGGTGTCGTGGAGGAATCGAGGAAGAGAATCAGCACCGCTCTTCCCTCCTTCTCATTCCGTCACATCCATCACAAGCAGGTGTTCGCTTCGCGCTCTCGTCAATTGTAGGAGAATCTCCCAGGAGATAGTGGCTACCACAAACTGTCCCGCCACTTTGGTTGGTTCCTGAATGAGTTGTTCATCACCGATCAGTACGACCAAGTCATCATTCTCGAAGTCTTCACCCAAACAACTTCTCACCCACAGGACGACCTCGAAATCGCCCCCGACTTCTTCGAGTACTTCGACGCCACTTCACCGCTTCTGTGGACCGATTCCTCTCTCTTCTGCATCAGCGCCTGGAACGACAACGGCCAGGCCGACCACGTCTCCGACGCAGGTACCTCCTCCTCCTCCTCCTCACGCCAGAGCGTCTCTATCGCAGCGACTTCTTCCCCGGCCTGGGCTGGATGCTCACACGCACGCTCTGGCAGGAGCTGGGAGCCAGCTGGCCGCCGGCGTACTGGGACGACTGGCTGCGCCACCCCGACCGACGGCAGGGCCGCGCGTGCATCCGACCGGAGGTGGGTGTGAATGGAGTGGGTGATGCACAGGTGTCGCGGTCCTACACCTTCGGCGAGAAGGGGACGAGCAATGCGCAGTAGGCGGAGGAGGGCTGTGTGAGAGAAAGGTTCTTTGGGCAGTATTTGAGGGGCATCAAGAAGAACGACCGATTTGTGGAATTCACGAAGAAGGACCTGAGCTATCTTCTGAAGGAGAATTTCGACTCCTTGTGGCTGAAGGCGATCGAAGAAGCGCGGCTGGTCACGAGCCTCGATGCGATTCCCTCGTCGTCCTCCACTGCCTACAAGATATACTATGAGTCCGTGCTTGCGGGTGGAATAAGCAGTAGTTTTAGCAGCGGGCCGGCGGCGTTCAGGCGAATTGCGCGTGCATTGGGCATCATGGAGGACGAGAAGGCGGGTGTGTTCCGGACAGCGTACATGGGTGTTGTTGCTGTGAAGTACCGTGGAAGCCAGCTGTATTTGGTTCCTCGAGAAGGCCCGTCCTTCCGTTACAATTCGTAGTGTTTTGTGTTTCTTTGCAATCATCTGATTACGGAAACGCATTCATTAGGAAGAGCGAGTCGCACTGGATGGTCAGCCCAAAATCGGGGCGATTTCGTTTCAGTTATTGCGAGTTTAAATCAAATAACACTCCATCGGAGAATGTTCCTCTGCGCGGAAGACTATGAAATCAAAGAAGAGCTAGGCAGTGTGTAGAAAAAGGAGAAGAAGGTTGATGGATAGAAATGGCTGTCGGAAGGTGAAAGCACTGAACACAAAGACCGGCCTGTACTCGGCTATAACAATAGTGCCGGAAGCACTGATCGACGATCGTCTGGCCACCGATTACGAGACTCTCAGGAACTGCAATTGTCCCTTCCTCCTCCCATACGAAGGAGTGATGCCAAATGGAACGGATACATGGGTATGACCCCCGATGTGTTTTGAAGGCATAGATCGCAATGGAGTACAATCCACTGGATTCCCTATCCAAGCTGATGGCAAAAGGATTGCGATTCACTGAGGAGGAGCTACTGGATATTACAGTCGATCTCCTGTTCGCAATGATCTATCTCCACAACGAGCACATCATTCATCGTGTAAGCGGTGGTGAAAGCCATGATTGTCCAGGACATCAAGCCAGAGAACATGCAGATCACGGAGGATGGAACGGCCAAACTGCGCGGCTCGGGTCTGGCTGCAGCAGTGGAGACTGCTGATGTTATCCGAAGCACCGTGATTGGGACGAACGCGTACATGGCTCCGGAAGCATTCAACGAGGAAACGACATACAAGAGTGACGTGTGGTCGTTGGGCATATCCCTGATTGAGCTGGCAGATGGAAAGAAGCCGTACGACGGCCTGAACTACTTCCAAGTGTGGTCAGAAGAAGGGAGTCACGCGTAGCTCCTGAGCAAACTGAGCGCAGACGAGCCACCCTCTCCCTCTCCTCCAAGTGGTCGCCTGAGTTAGTGGATTTCGTGAGCAAGTGCTTGGAGAAGGATGTGAAGGAGCGATGGAGTGTGAAACAGTTGATGGATGTGAGCTCTTTCACCAGAGAATGACGACTAGCACCCCTTCGTGAAGGAGCGGGTGGAGAGAATCCGGAACAAGAAGAGCTCGGACGTGCTGATGCGTGTGGTGCAACGCGCTGCGGAGTTGCCTGCAGAGCCGGTCCACGAGCCAGTCATTGGTGTTGTGAAAAGCAGCAAAGGGATGAAGCGACTCCAGAAGGACGTGGAGGAAGTGATCGTCAAGGACAGAGTGTGCAACAGTAGGATTGTTCAGGAATGGGACCTCTCCATCTATTCCCTGTTGAAGAAGCTGACTGTGGGGAATGGGTGCTTTCAGTTTGTGAAGAACCTGGTTGTTGCGGGATTGAATGAGCTGATGACAGTGGTTATCGGCAGCGGGTGCTTCAAAGCAAGTGGAGGTTTGTTTGAGATGAGGGATTGTGAGAAGCTGGAGAGTGTGACGATTGGAGACGGGAGCTTTGTGAGTGTGAAATGGGCAGTGTTTGAGAGTGAGTGTTGGAGTCAGGTGGTGATGGACTAGACCTGCCTTCCTTGAAAGCACTTACACTGGGGCAGGAAGTGTTTGCGGAAGGGAAGAAACTGGTGATGAGGAGTGGAGGCGTTGAGGCGATGTGAAGAGTAGACTTGGCGGAGCTGGAGACACTCACGGCAGGAAAGGATGCACTGCGGGACGCAACGATGGCTGATTTGACCGATATGCCGAAGTTGGAGACGTGCCAATTGAGCCACTCCTTCAAGTGTGTACAAGTGGCGCGGCTGAGGAATGCGGGGAAGTTGGAGGCGATCAAGGAACTGAAGGACGTCGCTGACAGGATGAAGAAAGGGGGCATGACAGCCACGTTTGTACTCGGCGAGATGGAGAGGCTTGAGGAGGAGGAGGAGAAGAGGGAGGAAATGGACGCAAACGCGAGCACAAGCCTTCACATTGCAAGCATGAAAGACTGGGAGAGCGCTGACCGCCTTGTGGGAACGATTGTCGTTGACTCGGGTTGCTGCAATGCAGAAGAGCTGAAGAGTCTTGACTTGACCAAGCTACAGAACCTGAGGGAACTGCAAGTGGGAGACGACTGCTTCAAGCATGTGGAGACTGTGGTGATCGACGGACTGAACTATCTGGAGATTGTTGTCGTCGGAGAATGCAGTTTCAGGAAGGAGGAAATGATCACGAATCAGCCGACATGTCGCAGTTTGCGCGTGATCAACTGCGCCAGTCTGAAAGACTTGACGATTGGCGCCTTCTCCTTTTCTGACTACTCCACGTTTGAGATTGACCACGTCCCTTCGCTGGAGAGTCTCGAGATTGGAGACCTGAACGAAGAGAGCTACAACTTCCACAACGCCGACTTGGTCCTGAAAAGTGGGTTTCAGCGGGTGGAATGAGGAGCAGGCATGCTGAGTCTAAAGAGCGTCCTGCTGGGGAATCACGCCTTCTGTTGGTGTTCTGCTGCTCAGCTTGTCAGTGAGTGGTGAAAAGACTGGGTGATGGACTAGGCATGCCCGAACTGACCACCATTCGGCTCGGACTGGGCGCGTGCAGTTACAAGTTGAACAGTGTTTCCCTCCAAGCTGAAGATGGAGAGTGAGAGCGAGAGAGTGGCTTCACGAATAGCGCTGCCCAAGCTTTCTGAGTTTATCATGAAGACAGGAGTGTCGGATGATTCGCCTTATCCTGCCCAGACCGTGATTGCGGGTGCCTTGCTCATGGAGAGGTTGATGGATAGAGACCCTGTGCAGTGTAGCCGTTGTTTCTCCATCTCACAGCAATGAAGATGGAGGTGAAATATGCTTAACCGCAATTCGCCAGAATTGTCCTCTTTTGTTCCTACCAAACGAATTGAACAAACAGAGCAAGCGATCGTTTCCGCATTCCCCATTTCTTTCATTTCCACCTCCACTTGAGCAGTTTCCTCCTTTCCGTTTGCTTGAGCAGGCGCTCCACTCACACTCGTTTGAGCAGGAGTTTCACTCCCCTCCACCTGAACCGGTTCCTTCTTCACTTCCACCTGATTCGACTCCTCGCTTGCCTCCTCCTTCTCCTCCTCATACATGGACTTCTTTCCGATCACGGCGACCGTGTCCCACGTGGACACGTACCCGATCAGCACCACGGAGATCAACGCCAAGAACGACGAGAAGTAGTACACCCACTTCTTCCCGTACGGGTAGATCGCCGACAGGATCAGAGGCGAAACGATTAGCGACGCCTGGCAGAACAGGTTGTCGTAGGACAGCATCTGCCCCTGAATGCTGGGATGCGTGATCGTCTACTCCTCAATCGCCGTCTCGTTCCCTCACGCTAATGATGGACACAGAGGTCGAGGCGGCGAAGCTGAAGCCAACCCACAGGAACATCGAGGAGATCATGGACACGACCTGGCTGTCCACCGTCAGCCCGAGATACGCGAAGAACTCCATGATGGTGCCCATCAGCGCCACGTAGGGAATGGGCATCTTCATGGTGGTGGTGAGCCACGGGAACACGAAGGTTTGCGCGGTGCAGGTGAAGATGCTCTGAACGATGATTAGCGTGCTGTGCGTAAGGAGAGAAGCACGACATCACGAATAGACGATGGAGGGCGTGTTGAAGGTGTCCGACAGGTAGATGCCGTAGCGCGACTCGATGGCGTTCGACGTCCAGCGCACGCAGAAGTCGAAGCAGAAGCACAGCATCATCGTGCCGGACACGTGGGCCTTCACCTTCTTCAGCGGCTTCTCCGCCTTCTTCTCCGCCACCTGCTCACCCGCCGCTCCATTCTTCTTCGCTTCACGCCGCTGCAGCACCAGCGGGTTCGACTCCTTCAGGAAGAAGATGGCGAGCACCAGGGCGATGCCCGAAGTGATTCCAGCCATATACAGCGGGAAGTGGTTGTTGACCAGCGCCAAAACACCGCCGATGGCAGGACCGACGATATAGGCAGCCGTTCCGCAGGCATTCAATCGCGACAAGTAGGTGCTGCGATCTTCGGCGGGGATAATATCGGCGATAACCCTGCGATAAAAGGAAGAGAATGCGCATACGCCTGAACAATAGTCATAGAACCCGCAAACAAGCCGGTCAACGATCTCCAAATAATCAGAGGCCACATGCTATTCGACATGGCCTGGAAGAGGGAGCCTACGGCATCAGAAGGAATGGAAAGGCAAACCGAAGCAGGAACCGAACAGAGAAAGCAGCAGGAATGGCCTACGACCGTAGCTATCGCTTCCGGGACCCATGAACATCAGACCTGACAATCACCGCCCTTTCACACAACCACTAATCATTTGGAACACTGCGTAAGAACTAAAGAGAATGCCCTCCTGCATACTGGTGGAATGCAACTCCCTCACCAAGAACGGGAGAATGGGAACGATCAGCGCATAGTTCAGCGAGTCCATGAAGAAGGTAATGAACGCAAACACGATGATCCTCTTATGATCGCCTGATAGAGTCATTCTTTATAACGCTAGCGGTGATGCAGTTACAATAGGGCCACAA
Source organism: Blastocystis sp. subtype 1 (assembly GCA_027406405.1). Classification (NCBI taxonomy): domain Eukaryota; class Bigyra; order Opalinata; family Blastocystidae; genus Blastocystis; species Blastocystis sp. subtype 1. The sequence goes on from JANPWL010000005.1 coordinate 286,458, forward strand.
TCTCTATTCTCGAGTTGCAATGGGAGGAGAACTGTCGAGCGAGAATTGGAGGCAAGTGTTAGGCGGCCATCCGTGCGCCTTTTCATTGGCTGAACGATTTTCATTTTTGGGTATCATCACGGAATGGCGTTCCAGGCATGAATTTGATCCCTATGCAGTCGCCATTTGATTTGATATGACGTGGTGGAGATTGTGGAAGTGGGATTCAATGATCAGGATGAATGACAACAAACAATACAACCGTTACGATTAGCATATAATAACGCGACGATTCGCAAAATGTGGTCTGTGCCTGGGTTTGCAGCCTCTGTAGTTCATTCCCTCCAGTCAGTCTCACCTCAACTACGTCTTCTTCCCACGACGCCAGTATCCCTTGACTTGGTGGTCTCCATCGTACTCCACTCCGTTTCCTTCACGCTGGTCATACACATAGTTGCCTCTGAACACCCTCACGCCATCCGCACACTCTTCACCCTCGCCATACCAGTACCCATGCCAGTAGTGTCCACGATACGCCGTCTTGCCATTCGCATCGAACTCTTCTCCGTTTCCGTCCGGAACAAACAGCCACGACCCATACCTGGAGGAGCAGCTCTTCATCCACCAGGAGTCCTTCGTTTGCGCCTCTCCCTCATACAGCAATCGATTGTCCCTCAGCGAACACACACGATACTGCTTTCCTTCTTTGAACTCATACCTCCTCTCAGCGTCCTCCCACATCACCGGCACTGCCTTCCCATTCACCATTCGCAGCACCTTCCTCACTCCATTTGCGTCCATCACGACTCTGCCCAGCTTCTCTCCATCCCGCCACCGTTCTGCCCGAATGATCCGGCCATCCTTCTTCACGCAAATGTTCCCCTCCTTCTTTCCATTCCTCCACTCACCACTGTACTCCAACCCGTCCGCGAATTCCTTTCCGCTTCCGTGTCTCATTCCTCGCTCCCATTCACCCTCATACACGGCATTCCCGCTGCCATCATACTCCGTTCCAGAACCATGTCTCATTCCTCGCTCCCATTTACCATCGTATACAGGATTCCCGTTGCCATCATACTCCATTCCAGAACCATCTCGAAGAGGAAGGCTATAGACTTTCAGCTTCGTCACTTTCAAGTCCACCCTTATAAACCTGCACGCCGCTATTGAAGATACACCCACTCTTCACATCAATACACTCGCCCTTGTAAAAGTAGTGATCCGACAAAAGGTTTCCTCTATCGCCCACTCCTGCTGCCCGTTCTCTAAGCAACTTCAACTTCGCCAAACGGTCAGCAACAGACACATTCTCTTCAGAAAAGACTGTCTGCAGTTGATCCCGAGAACACACATAGGATCTTATCACCTCCTTTCCACCCTCCTTCGTGATCTTCTCCACAAACCCGTTGTCCCCGTTCTTGATGGTGCAGGAGTCACATGTGAGACTGTAGTACTCCATAGTACCATAACGCTTCAGACCGAAACGCAAAACCGCCTCCTTCCCGTCGATCCACAGTACGCGCTTCACATCCCACTGCATGTTCTCTCTTGTAGGGGGAGTGTACTCACTGCCCGTCTCCATCTTCCCATTCCGGAAGGTTCCCACACACTTCACAACAGTCGTGTCCTTCCACACCAGGGAAGGCTTGAACAACTCTCCTTCGCCGTGCATTTGGTAGTGATCATTCACATCGCCGCGGTAAACCAACTCGCCATCCTTGCACAGGTTGCCACTCTTCGGGATACCGTCCCGGAATACGCCAGTGAAGGACCAGCCGTCCTCCAAGGGATGGGTTCCATACTCCGCCTTCCCTTCGGCGTCGAAAAAGCCTTCAAACACCCGTTTCCCCTCCCGATCGTATAGTCTGCCTAACACATACTTCCAGTCTTTCGTCACATACCCCGTGTAGACACGGAACGGCTCAGCATCCTTCTCTCTGCGGTAAAGGTCCACAAAGCCGCACTGTTTGACATCCACTGGGCGGTTGGCTAACCGTATCTTCTCATCAAGGCTGTTTTGCAGTTCTTCATCCAAACCGGTCGCAAAACACTGCCCATTCCTGTATTCACAGGGGTAGAACCGATATTCATCAATGAACACTCTTCCCTTCACTCTCTTTCCCTCTCTCCATTCTCCTTCAAAGATCAGCTGCCGTTTGTCGTCTTTTATCACGAATTCACTGCCCGAACCATCAGGAACGCCATTCGCCACCTCTCCTTCATACCAGCAGAAGCGGTTCGAATCATACAACTTCACTCCGTTTGGTTCAACAATACCAGCATCTGAATCGAGTTCAAGGCTACCACTGGAGGAATGAGAGTCGCTTGGATCATCGAAAGTGGCATTGAGCTCCCCCTTGATCAACTCCGAGCAAGAATCGTTCCCGATTCTCTTCACCGCGTCCTTCACGAAGGGATGCTATGCCTAAACCAAGGAGAAAACAACTCACATTAATCAGCTTCGGCGCGTCCCAGCGCTCCTGAATGTCCTTTGCCAGACACACCCTGATAAAATCAACGAAATCAGGAGACCACTGCGAGGAGGTGAGAGCAGGAGGAGGGTTCTGCAGAATTGCATCCATCACATCCTTCGATGACTTGAAGTCTGCGTAAGGGTTCTTTCCCTCAGCCATCTCGATCAATGTGATTGCCAGAGCCCATATGTCACTCTTCAATTGTGTTTCTCCATTGAACGCTTCAGGCGCCTTATACCACAGCGTTCCATATCCCTCCCGCTTGGATCCAGAATGATTGAGCTTCTCTGCTAGTCCAAAATCAGCGAGTTTTACCACTCCACTTTTTGAAATGAGCAGATTCTCTGGTCTGATGTCCTACGATTGACAGAATTGAGTAGGTGAATTACTTTGTGAATGATCTTACTTATTGTGAAGATAGAAAAGGGCAAGCAAACAACAACTCGCGATTTCGCGAATCAACGCCTCAGAAAAGCCATTTTTACCGACAAAGTGTTTAATGGAGCCACATTCGCAATACTCCGTAATGATCTATTCAGTCAGTGTAATCCCTGTTGATCAACCCAGAAGTCCTCTCCATCCTCCTTGGCGTCAAAGTAGCGTACTATATAATCTGAAGAACAACTTTTAAGCTCTTCTTGATTCTCCTCCAAGCAATCCCCTGGCTGCTTCTTTTTCAGTTTCTTAAGCGCCACTCGCTCGAGACTTTTCTAAGTCTGTAGCAAGATAGACTTCACTGAATCCACTACATGAGAAGCAAGAATGAACTACGAACCCTTCCCCGATCTTCCTCTCTATCTTATAGCAACCAAGAACGGTTTCTCCGTCCATGATAATAAAAAAGTGAGAATGGAAGAATCAGCGTAACAGTCCGTTATTTCGGTGATTCAGTTATGAACGGTTTAATTCCTCTTTTCAGGTATGAAAGTTGTGAATCGAGCTGCTGAGTCCATATCGAATGCTGAAAGTATCAAATCGCTGTGCCGATTACCCATTCATCGATTCACTATTGATGTTACAATTCACAATCATTATAGTAGTAGGCATCCATTCTGTGCGAAATGGGATGATTGGAGAACCAGGATTCATCTTTAACAATTCTGAAGGACACAAACCCTAGAACAGCTTGCTAGATGAAGTGAGAATGCGATCAACCTTCTGCAACCTTCATTTCTGCCTCTACTCGTTTAAGAATAGACAATTCAAGTGGAATCAACACATTTCAAACACAGAATGAATCAATAATGTGATCCTCTTGCTACATGAATGATCTGCCTTGCTGATTCGTCCTCATTTCCAACAAACAGACAATAACTAGAAACGGCGTCGGTACACCCTAGCCTACTTCAGAGGATCGAACAAGCCATCCTTCTTATCGCCCTTGCTTCTCTTACGAATGGGATTCTTGTCACCCTTCCGTACCCACACAATGACAACAGCTACAATGCAAAGAACAACGAAACCCGTAAGGACGATGGACAGCAATTCCACCTTCCTTACTCGCAGCACGGGACGCTCGTAGAACCGCAGATCGAAGTCCTTCGCGAACCACGAGGCGTAGGTGCCGTTAAGCACCTGATAGAACGGAGTGAGGGAGTCGCTCACCCTCTGAAGCGTGCCAGGCGCCTCTTTGGACCGCGCCGTGACGCGGACCCAGAAGGCGCTGACAACCAACTCGTCGTCGAATTGCATCGCCACGTCCTTCATCCTCCACACATCCACCTCGCTCGCTTGGACGCCATGCACACTTGCGAACGCCGCCTTGATCACCGTCGACGCGTTCTTCGCCTTTCCCACGTCCGTCTTCGTCAGCGCGAAGGACACGTCCACGTAGGCAAAGCCTCTCGGCGGGTTGTTCGACCGGCACTCGTGCTTGTCGTTCCTGCTCCACGTGGGCTTACCGTCCTCCAAGCGGCACTCGCGGTACATGTCGCCAATGAACCCGTCGGGGCATGGGGCGGAGGACACGCCGCCGGGCATCACGCCGGGGAAGCCATCGCGCATGATGCAGTAGTTGACGGAGGAGGCGATGAGATCAACGGTCAGCAGCGACATGCGCTTCCGCTCGCAGTCGCAATCCACCACCTCGAACTTGTACTGCGAGAAGGACTGCAGATGGTTCATCATCGTGAACTCCTTGCGGCCGCCCTCGTCGAACAGCACGGGACTCTTGTGGGCGAAGACCTCCGTCCAGTGGAAGCCGTCGTCGGAGCCCGAGAGGCGGATAAACGTGGGGTTGCACTCGAGAAGCGAGGTGCCCTTCTGGAGCGCCAGACGGTTCACCCACTCGTTGCGGCCGTAGTTGAAGGCGTAGACGCTCCACACGGGGACGGAGCTGCTCGTCCAGCTCCGCTCGGTCTGGCTGCTCCACGCGGACACCGACGCCTCCTTCAGCTTGTTGAAGTAGAAGGGCTCCGTGATGGCTCCGTTGTACACGCGCGACACCCACGAGCCCTCGATCGGGTTGACATAGCCGCGGAACTGCAGCTCGCCGCTGGTGCTCGCGTGGCGGTGGATCTCGACGGCCAGGACGTTCTTGCCCTCCTTCAGGTAGTAGCCCGGCGCGGAGAAGGGGTAGATGAAGTAGTCGTCGAAGGTGGCGATGGCCAGCGTCTTGTGGTCCACACTGCCGGAGGGCATGTTCTTGCGGACCACCTCGTTGCCGTTGAGGTAGGCGACGATGCCGTCCTTGCACCAGATGCCGAACTCCACCACCGCGTAGGTGCCCGCGTCCTGCAGCGAGAAGGCGTACCGCGCGTACATCGCGTTCTGCTTCCACACGCCGTGGGTCTTGCCCAGCCCCGTCTCCGGCCAGGTGTCGTCCTTGTAATCCAGCAGGTTCCACATCCGCCCGGGGAAGGCGTCCGCGCGGAACTTCCAGCTGAGCTGCGCGTAGCCCGACGTCAGCGTGAAGTTGCCCACCTTCTGCGTGGCCGTGGTGTTGGTGCCGCGCTCGAACGAGAACTCCTCCACCAGCCGCTCGTTGTCGTTGAGCACCTTCAGGTAGGAGCCCTTGGGCCAGGCGTAGGGGCCGTTCATCACCACGACGAAGAAGCCCTTCTCCACGCACAGCGTGTCCTTGTATAGGGTCTTCTCGACCTTCGCGTCGCGGTGGATCAGCAGATTCTCGCTGCTGATCGCGTCGCGGTAGAGATCATACGAGGGGCCACCGATGAAGGAGCTGATAAAGAACGCCATGTTCAGATTCGACTTGCCCTCTTCGTTGCAGTCCTTCAGATGCACCGTCAGCGTGGCGCTGACCTGGTTCTTGCGTCCGACGGCCGTGATGGTGTAGACGATCTTCTCGTCGCCGCGCAGGTAGCCGTAGATCGTCGGGTTGCTCAAATCCATCTTGAAGTCGGAGCCGAGGGAAGGCGTCACGGTGATGGAGGTGTAGCACGCGTCCGGCACGATCGACACGGGCGAGATCTCGATGCCTCTGTACGCCACCAGCTCACTCGTCGATAGCGACACGCGAGAGAGCGGAAGGGGGTCGGCGGAGAACATCTCGGTCTTGTTGTAGGGCAGCTTGCCCGAAGCATCGAACACGAATAGCGTCGGCCAGTGCATGTCGGAGTAGGCCAGGTGGACAAGGCAGCCGTCCTTCACGGGGCACGAGTACTCCAGCTGGAGGAGGCTCTCTGGCGGCATGCAGATGTGGGACACGCGTCGTTGCAGCGAGAGGGAGCAGTCGCTCAGAACGGCGTAGCCCTCCTTGTCGTACTTGCCCATCGTGCACTGCGCGATGTGGCCGCTCTTCGTCACCCGCACGTTGAGACTGGATGACCTCACGTCCACGTCCATCATGGCGTTCGTCCACACCGTGCCATTCTCGTACTTTCCCTTGCACTGCGTGGGCTCTGCTGCGAGCCATGAAGATGCGTTCTCATTGAGATTCTCGTTGAGATTCTCGTTGAGATTCTCGTTAAAACCCTCCTTGAAACTCTTCTTGGAACCCTCCTTGAGATCCTCGCTTGCAGGCTTCAGGACAGAGAAGCGGATGGTGGTAGTGAGGTCTCCCGCTTCCGACACGCACGAGATGTCATAGGACGCCTCTGGATGCTCAGCGGAAGGCGTTCCTCTAATGACTCCGCTTGTCAGGTCGATCGCCAACCCAGCGGGAAGAGAAGGCGAGGCGTGGTAATTGGCGCATTTGCTGACACCCTGCAGCAGAGGCGTGTTGGAAGGCAATCGCGACGCCCTGTGTGTACCGACTGACCTTGTGCGTGTAGGACAGCGAATCAGAGGGGACGTGGAAGAAGCTGCTGGGCGGAATCTCCTGCCAGGCGTCCTTGGGAGGAAGCCACTCCAGCTGAAGCCTCTTATTGTCGTCCACCAGGAAGAAGATCCGGATCTCTGACGTAGCCAATCGAAGTGATGCTCAAATCCACCTCGCTCGAGCGGTAGTCGTCGCAGACGTCAAAGCCGTAGTCCTCCTCCAGCAGGTTGTACCAGTGGTCCACGAGGAGCCGGTCGCCCGACCACAGGCGGCAGGCGCCGGCACAGCCCAGGCGCAGTCTCCAGGTGCCGATCTCTGAGAAGAAGAGGTACCCCTTCCACTCCACGTAATCCACGGACCCGTACGGGACGGGCAGCTCGCTCGGGAAGGCGATATGGGTGTCGACTCTCTCCTCCAACAGAATCCGGTTCGATTCGAGAACGCGAGGCAGCTTGCAGATCTCCAGAGAGGACTGCTGAGCCGCGTACTCGAAGTAGCTCGCCTCCACGCCCGGCTGAGCCGACGCGTCAATGCGAATATGGATGCGAGTGGAGGACGCTCCATTCGCCGCAGAGGCCACCACGCTGTAGTCGCCATCCACGGGCTCCAACGGTCTGCCGCGGATCTCTCCAGTGGTCGGGTTGAAGTACAGGCCTGGCGGGAGAGAGGGCGAGATGAACCAGGAGTCCGCAGTGCCGGCTGCCAACGAAGGACGATAAAGCATGTCGCCTCGCACAACACCGCGAATGGGCGGGTAGGAAAGGAAGGCAGGTCCGTAGCCGCCGATGAACATGAGCGAAGTGTCGATGACCCTCTTCTCCGCCGGCATATCCTGGGGCGAAAAGGAAATGGTGAGCATGCCACCGCCAAAGACCTGCAGGTATCTCACAAGCAGGTAGTGATAGCCCTCCTTCAGCAGCATCGTTCTGTGCGCCGGCCCGTTCGCTCCGGAAGAGTCGGAGGAGGATTGCACCCATTTGTCCACCGTGAGATCGAGGTTCGTGTCCCCGTCGATTTCGAAAATGTAGTAGCCCGTGACGGGGGCGTAGAAGAAACCCACGAAGGTCGACGCGTAGAAGAAGAAGAAACGGTTGTCCAACCCTCTCCACGGAAACACCATCGCTCCGACATAGTGGTTGTTGAAATCGAACTTCGACTCGCGCTGGCAGTACGTCGGGTTGTTCTGAGAGAAATACTCGCCGGAGGGGATGGAGGAGAACTCGTCAAGCCAGTGGCACGACGTAAAGCCGCGCTCCGTCATCTCGCGGCTCTCCTTCACCACGATTTGGATGGACGTTTCGATCGAATCCACGGAATTCGTTCCGGTCACAGTGTACGTCGTTTTACTGGAAGAAGCATCGGGAAAGACACCCATGATCATACCGGTTTCATTATAGAACAGAACGCCTTTCGGTAGAGGAGGACGAATCGAATAGCTCGTCAGATAGGCGTTCGATCGGGGTTGCAGCGGGACAAGTGGAACTCCAACGAATTGAACCGTGTAGTCCAACCCATAGCTCAAATACGTCGCCTTTCCAATCACACCCAGACGAAACTCGCACGAGAACGAACCGTCAGACACGAGGAACTTGGTCAATCCAATGGGATGCAGGGCAACTCCAGACACGGTGATATTTGTGGTCTTACGGATTGTCGTCAATTCGTAGGTCAAACCGCTCGGCAGAGGGGGACTAATGACGGGATGGGAGTTGTAGGAAACGGAGCAGGTCAAAGCGTTCATTTCCACACCAACAGTCGCTACGGCACTGTTCGTGTTGCATTTGCATTGTCCAGCCGCAAATGCAACAGAAAGAACACAGGCAAGGAAACAAAGGCGTAATCGATAGAACTTGTTATAATGAGAGGATACCATGAAATGGAAAATCAAAAAACAACAAGATGCTATAGGATTGCACGGAGAATGACCGCCACTATCAAAATCGGGTCGTTTTGTGGCATCTGTAACTTGGTGTCATGTTCTTTGAATGAGTTGTTTTGCTTCATCTACTGTCACTTTTGCATTAAAGGAAGCTTGCAGTAGGTGCTAATTACATGGGTTTCTGTTATAACACAATTCGACTATTACCAATGCAGGTGCAACTATAATTATCGAAAACAACATATCGTACATTTCCGCTTTTCAAAAGCGGGACATTCCATGCTGATGAACTCCCTTTTGTTCTGTTCCATTGAGAGGGAAGGCATCAGGTCAGAAGTGTCAGGACAGTGGATTGCCATTGAATCAGAGACATCAAGCGCCGATCGCTTTCTTCAGAAGAGATTTCGTCGATGGTGCTGTCGAAGATGAAGCAGATTGCGGAGGCGTATCTGGGCAAGGAAGTGAAGAACGCGGTGATCACGGTGCCTGCGTACTTCAACGACTCGCAGCGTCAGGCGACGAAGGACGCTGGTGTGATTGCTGGCCTGAACGTGATGCGTATCATCAACGAGCCGACGGCTGCTGCTATCGCGTACGGTCTGGACCAGAAAGGCGGTGAGAAGAGCATTCTGATCTTCGATCTGGGCGGCGGCACCTTCGATGTGTCGCTGCTGTCGATCGAGGACGGCATCTTCGAGGTGAGAACGACACGCATCTGGGCGGCGAGGACTTCGATAACCGGATGGTGGAGTACTTCTGCACGGAGTTCCAGCGCAAGTTCCGCAAGGACCTGACGACGTCGCAGCGTGCGTTGCGTCGTCTGCGCACGGCGTGCAAGCGTGCGAAGAGAACGCTGTCGAGCAGCACGCAGGCGACGATCGAGATCGACTCGCTGTTCGAGGGCATCGACTTCAACTCGCAGATCACGCGTGCGCGTTTCGAGGAGCTGAACATGGACTACTTCCGGAAGACGATGGCGCCGGTGGAAAAGGTGCTGCGCGACGCGAAGCTGTCGAAGAGCGAGGTGGACGAGGTGGTGCTGGTGGGCGGCTCGTCGCGTATTCCGAAGGTGCAGAAGCTGCTGCAGGAGTTCTTCAACGGGAAGGAGCTGTGCCAGTCGATCAACCCCGATGAGGCCGTGGCGTACGGCGCGACGGTGCAGGCGGCGGTGCTGAGCGGCAAGGGCGCGGGCAGCAAGCTTGCTGCCAGCTGGACGACCTGCTGCTGCTGGATGTGGCGCCGCTGTCGTTGGGTCTGGAGACGGCGGGCGGCGTGATGACGGTGCTGATTCCGCGTAACACGACGATTCCGACGAAGAAGACGCAGGTGTTCTCGACGTACTCGGACAACCAGCCGGGCGTGCTGATTCGGGTGTAGGAGGGCGAGCGGTCGATGACGAGGGACAACAACCTGCTGGGCAAGTTCCACCTGGACGGCATTCCTCCGATGCCGCGTGGCGTGCCTTGTAGCGTGCCTTGTGGCAACCGCAGATCGAGGTGACGTTCGACATTGACGCGGATGGCATTCTGAACGTGTCTGCGGTGGAGAAGTCGACGGGCAAGGAGAACAAGAGGAGGAAGAAGGAGAAGGGCCGTCTGTCGGCGGACGAGATCAAGAAGATGGTGCAGGAGGCGGAGAAGTTCAAGGCGGAGGACGAGGCGAACAAGGCGCGCATCGAGGCGAAGAACAGTCTGGAGAACTACACGTTCACTGTGCGCAACTCGCTGCGTGACGAGGCGGTGAGCAGCAAGCTGGCTGCCAGCTGCCGGAGGCGGACAAGAAGGCGATCGAGGCGAAGATCGACGCGGCGTTGTCGTGGCTGGACGACCACCCGAACGCGGAGAAGGAGGAGTACGAGCAGAAGCAGAAGGAGCTGCCGATCTTCTCGAAGATGGCTGGTAATGCTCCTGCGGGTGGCATGCCTGGAGGCATGCCTACGGGTGGTATGCCGACGAATGAGGGCAGTGGCGCGAAGGAGGATAACGGTCCTCACATTGAGGAGGTGGATTAAGCGATTTCATTGAGAAGATTGAGTTGTTTGTTGGATGACACAGTTTAATCTCATTCACTTTTGCTTCATTGCTGTCTTCGCTATTTTGAACTGGATGGACAATTACAAGTTTGGAGAACTACTGGGTGTTGGGTTATTTGTGGGGATTTGGACATGAGGGGTAGAGGCTTTGGAGAAGTATACAAGGCATTCGACAAGGGTTCGGGAGTGTATGTGGCAGTCAAGAAAACGCGCCTACTTCAGAGTGACGAGGAATTGCGTTCGGAGAGTGAGCTGCTCATGAAATGCAGCTCTCCGTTCATTGTTCGATACAATGGAGCGATTCGTAATGGGAATGAGTTTTGGGTAATGCTTGGAACAATGGGGTTGATGGAATAGATCATTATGGAGTTCTGTCATTGCGGATCACTTGCAGCATGTATTCGCAATGGAAATCACTTCATTGAGGATGAATTGCGTGAGATTGCGAGTTGTTGTTTGTTTGGCTTGTTCTACCTCCACCAGCATAATACCATGCACAGAATAAGTGATTTGGATGATGGATGATGGGATAGGACATCAAGCCAGACAATCTGTTCCTTTCAGAGAGTGGTGTGATCAAACTGGGTGATTTCGGATTGGCAGTGCAGTTGGAACATTCCTGCTCGAAGAGGAACACGCAAGTGTGGTACATCGTGGTACATCGCACCTGAGAGATACAGGGGAGGAACTGAAATGAAGAGTGACGTGTGGTCGTTGGGCATTACACTGATCGAGTTGGCAGAAGGGAAGAATCCTTTCGCGGAGAAGGAGTCTTCAGCCGAAATAATGTGTGCTGTGTTGATGGACCAGCCGCCTTCTCTGTCCTCCTCGAAGTGGTCTGCTGAATTTGTGGACTTTGTGAACAAGTGTTTGATGAAGGATGTGAAGGAGCGATGGAGTGTGAGTGAGTTGATGGATGTGAGTTTTTTCGCTGGGATGAATGATGAATAGCATCCCTTTGTGAAGGACTCGGTGGAGAGAATTCGCAGTGCGGGGAATTCAGAGCTTGCTTAGTTAGTCTTGCGGAAAAGAGTGGGAGAAGGGAGGAGTGTAACAGTTAACAACCCTTCTGAGGTGAACATGGTTCCGGATACAGTGATTGGGTTTGCATCTGCGACTGAACCTGTGAACACTGCTGGGAGAGTGATTGTGAAGAATGATGATGATTTCTTATTGTTGGATGAGAATGTGGAGTTGATTGAGGTGAAGAATGGGAGTGTGTAACGATGAAGTTTTTGAGGAGTGGGGCATGGATGAGTATGTGAGATTGAGGGAGTTGATTGTGGGTGATGAGTGCTTTCAGTTTGTGAAGGATTTGAGGATTGTTGGGTTGAATGCGTTGGAGAAGGTGGAGATTGGAAAACAGTGCTTTCTGCAAGGCGAGTGGAGGTGTGTTTGAGATGAGGGATTGTGAGAAACTGAAGAGTGTGAAGATTGGGGATGGTAGTTTTGTGGGTGTGATGAGTGTGGTGTTTGAAAGTGAGTGTTTTGGTGAGGTGGTGATGGAATAGACTTGCCTGTATTGAAGGCCATTGCATTGGGACAGAGCGTGTTTGGAGGCGAGTTGAAGTTGGTGATGAAGAGTGATTGTGATGAGTTGTGATGATGAATAGATTTGGGAGAGTTGGGTGAGTTGACGGGTGCAATGCGTGCTCTGATGAATGTGAAGGAGGCTGCGTTGATGGGAATGCCGAAGTTGAAGAAGTGTGTATTGATGGGTGGATTGAAGAATGTGAAGAGTGTTAAGATGGAGAATGCAGGGAAGTTTGAGAGTGTGAAGGGATTGAAGGAGGTGGTGGAAGAAGAAGGAGGAGAAGAGAGAAGAGGAGGAGAGGAAGAGAAGAGAGGAAGCAGAAAGAAAGAGAAGAGAGGAAGAAAGGAGGAAAAGAGAGGAAATGATAGCCTTGGCGAAAGCAACTGTGAACGTTAGGAATATGGGAGATTTGAAGAACGCGAGTTGTTATGTTGGTGTGATTGTTATTGCATCGAACTGTTGTAATGAAAGGGAGCTGAGCGTGTTGGACCTGAGTCGATTTGTGAATCTGAGAGAATTGAAAGTGGGTGATGAGTGCTTTGAGAATGTGAAGGAGGTGAAGTTGATTGGAATGAATCAGTTGAAGAGCATTGTGATTGGAAAGAATAGCTTCACGAAGAAGAAGAATAGTTGGGGTAATGATCCGAATCGTCATTTCTATTTGAAGAATTGTGAGAGACTGAGAGAATTGAAGATGGGTCGTTATTCCTTCTCTGATTATTCTGTGTGTGAGATTGAGAATATGCCTTCATTGGAAGTGATTGAGATGGGAGAATTGAATGAAAGGAGTGTCAATTTCTATTATGCTTCATTGGAATTGAAGAGTGATTCTCAAAGAGTAAACTGATTAATAGACTTGCCTAGTTTGAAATCAGCTCTGTTTGGTTATAGTGCATTTGATGATTGTTCTCGTGTAGTGTTTGAGAGTGAATGGCTTGAAGAGAGAATGATGGATAGACTTGCCTGAATTGACTTCCATTCGACTTGGTGAACATGCATTCTATTTCAAGACTTCTGATGAATCAAGTGTATTGATAATGCGAAGTGATGATGATGAAATGGAATAATGAATAGACTTGCCTAAACTCACATCACTCACTACTGTTAATAGCAGTGGCTATGGCAGTTGGACATTCCGCTGTCCTCGTTCCATCACCCTGGAGGGTACCTCCTATCACTCTATCCTCACAAACAGACATGCCCTCTCTCACCACTGTCACTCTAACCAAGGGAGTTGCTTTCTCAGAGAAGAAAACCGTTCATACCAAGAGTTCCTCTTCCTCCTCTCCTTCATTCCTAGACATCACTCCCGCCCTCCAACAGTACCTCTCCTCTCCTCTTTCTTCCACACACTCTTCTCCATTCCATTGTTGCAAACGAAATGAAACCCATACACAGATAGACAACTCATCTCCTTTCAACAAACAACACTAACCATTATTCACTAAGCAACGAGGAGTGTAACAACCTTATACAAAGAAAAGAAAACGACTTGGAAAGAGCAACACAGCACCGCCAAGGAACGGAAAAGGAGTGAAGCGTGTACTGAATTGAACGGCTTTCACGCAGTAGCCAAACACAGTGGCAAAGAGAGCAAACCGAAGGATGGAATAGACTGTGTCCCTAAACACTGTAGCCACCAAAACAACAAGCGGGGATAGTGTGATGTAGCTCGAGAGGAAGATGAGAAGAAGCACGGAGGGAGTCGATGGACTCTTCTTTGTAGCGTTCATCCATCGGATGCACAGCCACACCCAAACCGCAGCCAGAGCAACGTCAACGAGATACAGAAGAAACCTGAAACACGCCTTACCATCCTTTCTTCCGCGTTTCTTCAATGGCAAGTTCAATAATAGTAACTACATTATTAGCATACGCAGATGCAGTGAATAGAATCATGTTCACAGCAACACATACAACAGTCAACGCGACGTGGTCAATTGCAACAGAAATCCAGCTGCATCCCATCAAGCAAGTCAATGTGATCACCAGAAGGGTTACGGTCCATTTGTTCACCTCGATGCCAAAGGCAGCGAAGAAGCCGGTGGAAATGCCATAGATCATACTCAGGATTGAAATGGCACGCGTAAGGAACAGATTGTGAGGAGAGAGTCATCCAGCACCACCATAGAAACAGCGCCGAATCAAATGCAAACAAGAAAATGCACGCATCGGAGTTTGCACAGCATCGTGACACGAGATATGCTTCAATTATTGCATAAAAGAGAAGGTAAAAAAAGAACCATGAATCAGGCATCATAGATGCAGACAACAAAAGAGAAAAGAAACCAGCGGGAATGGCAATAAGTGATGCTGTGCCGGCGACCTGATCAGGAGTGTTAAACACAATGGTAACCACTAGAATCTGAAAGACAAGCAATACACCGAATAGGGGTAGAAGCCCTTCAATGAGGACAGCAAAACCCCCAACAAACACTAATATACTGACTGTTGTGAATACTACAGCGCTACTCTCGTTCTCACCCGATGCATAAATGACGAACATATCCACCGCGATCTCCAATCCCAACACAATACAGAACAGCATGCACACTGTGTCTGTGACTTGATGGAACGCGATACAGAAGCAAAACAACAAAACGGACAGCGAAGTGATGGAGTTCAGCTTGTAGGCAAAGTTATTCGACATGGCGAATACCTGAACAAGCATGGACAAGGGCTCCACACAAGCACACACGACCAATCCATATGGGATTCGTGTTGGATCGACAAAAACACTCACTCCCAATGCCACAGAGAGCATGACACGCACAAGAGAGAAGACCCACGAAACACAGATAACCACAATCTCCTTCGTAGATGGTCTCTTCTTGTTTTTCACGGACTGGATCTTAGTATCTTCTCCCATGTCCACCACTGACTGAGATTTATCTTCTACATGTAAGGGCAACTGTCTCTTTGTTCCACGCTTTTTCTTTCCTTCCTTTGGAAGCCCGGTTGTTGTCGCTGTTCCTTCACTACCATTATTGGAATGGGACGCAATGCCAACTGACTGCTCGTTGTCCTGTTGATTCTTCATAATCGCCACAATCTTTGCCAATTCCTCCGAATAGCCCTCTTTCTTGATTCTAATCACACTCTCGTTCACAAAGGGATGCTATTCGTCACTCTGTAGAGAAACACTCACATCCATCAACTCACTAACACTCGATCTCTCATTCACACTCTTCACTAAACACTTCTGTATAAAGTCGAACAACTCCGTTGAATGGATCCCAGAGTCAGCAAGAATGTCGAACGGGTCTGTTGCCTTTGGAATCGCCTCTTCACAATGACCAGAGTATGGGAAGACTCCAGTCATTGCCTTAAACAATAGGACGCCAAGAGACCACACATCACTCTTCATATCACACTTGCCTTCAAACACTTCAGGAGCACAGTAGCCAATTTCATCAACCCTCATCTTCTCTTTTGAATAACACTCTTCACTTAGCAATCCATAGTACCCCAGTTTCACCACACCAGGCTCTGAGAGAAACAGATTGGCGGGTCTCACGTCCTATTCATTCATCTCCATCACAAACGCTTACTCCATGCATAATCCCCTTCTTATGAAGGGAATCCAATCCCAACAAGCAACAGCTCGCAATCTCACGAAATACATCCTCCGTACAATAGCACTTTTGCTTCATGGTATCCTCAAGGGATCCAAAACGGCCGCACTTCATAACAACCTAATCAGTTAATCATGACCGGGATCACCACCCATAACTCGTTTCCGCTGTTTATAATATCCTGATATCTCATAAGGAACTTAGATTTACATCCTTTCAGCGTCTTTAAGTGCAGTTCTGTTCTTTCCAGACTCCCTTCCATTTTCACCCTTAGAGCCACTGCCATCTTACCCGTCGTTTGATTCTTTGCTGCGTACTCATCATAGTACTCTCTATACCTCAATGTCCCAATTGCATTCCGACCCGTCACGTAACTTCTCCAGCAACTCGTAGTCGCCTATACTAACCAGATCATCTGTTATTTCTTCCATGAAAGACGGTAGTTATTGTGAGTTGTTGCTCCGGATGTGAAGTGGTTATTGATAATCATGGATTACTGCACGTTTCCGTGTTTCTTGCAAGAACAACACCATTCCGAACACTAGAATGGCAATATTGTGTAGTTGAAACAAACAGAGGCTGCGGGCACGAAATGATCGCTATTACTAGAGGAATGTCAAATGAAGAAACGATCAAGTGCACCAACGTCTATGCATAATAGTAGGAAAGCAAGGAAACCGTTGAAGTATACATCGTCTCTGTTTTTGAATGCGCAAGGGAGATCAACACTTGCTAGAAGGGGAGTGTCTAGTCGTGAACTCTGGTCATGATGCCTTGCTCTCAAGAGTGATGTGATGAGGATAAGCGAAGGATTCACTCTCCTCGCCGTTTGTCACGAGCGTATGGAGTTTCGGCAAATCTACTCGTCATTTCATATCACTGTAACCACTTCGTAGCAACAACTCACTCGATTCATCATCCTCATCGAAACTGCATGCGTGTTTCCCCAGTTGAATGGATACCAACTCCGGCAAATCTATGCATCATTCTCTCTCTGGGACAGTCACTATCAAATACAACATGAGAACAGTTGCGGAATGCATCTTTACCAAGTTGGATGGAAGTCAATTCAGGCAGGTCTATTCTTCACTCTTGACTCTATGCACTCACTCTCAAGCACAAAAGCAGTGCACTCCTCAAACACACTATACTTACACATCAACGATTTCAGCTTTGGCAAGTCTATTCATCACCATCCTTCCCTCTCATTCACTCTCAAACACAGCATGCGAACACTCAGAGAATGAGTCGGCACCAATCCACACAGTCTCTAAGGACGACAAATCTACTCATCACTCTCATTCCTTCCCAGTCACTCTTCAATGTCAGGGACGCACGTCCGAAACTGGGCATGCCTTCCTTCAAGTCGCCAATCTCGATCACTTTCAGGGAAGGATCATTCTCAATCGCACACAAAGAACAGAATTTAAAGGAATCAAAGCCAATCCTCAATTCCCTCAGTCTCTCACAATCCTTCACAATGAAATGATGTTCTGTTTCGTCGTCCTCCTCCTCACCCATTGTGAAACAGTGGTTCCCAATCGCCACCTTCACCAGCTCTTTGAATCCAGCGATCATAACGTCATTCACATAAGCGAAGGAGTAATCACCCACTTCCAATACCGTCAGATTCGCGAAAGAAGACAAATCCAGCACAGTGAACGATTCGTCATTGCAAACGTGGTGGTTCAAGATCAGCGTTTCAACGCTCTTGTCCATCGTCACCAGCTCAAATGCGGAGTGAACGGTGGCGTCAGGATTGGGGAAAATGACTGGATGGTTGATCAGTGCGCCGATGTCTATTCGTCATTCCCGTTGAAGAACCGGACTCTGGTAGTACATCGCCTTTGTGGATTGGAACGCGGAAGCAAGATAAACGGTAGTGAGAGAAGGCATGTCTAGTTGTGAGAAGGCAGTGAAAAAACCACTCTCAAGAATGATACGACGAGGGTCACTGAACGAAGCACTGTATTCCTCGGTAGTGGTGAGAATGGTGAGCTTAGGCAAGTCTATTCATCACCCCCTGTCATCAGACTCACTTCGCATGATCAACAGGGAGTCTTCATCAATATCAAAACAGCATGCATTATAACCGAGTCGAATGGAAGTCAGTTCGGGCAAGTCTATTCATCATTCCCTGTCTGGTCGGATCACTTTCAAAGACCACAAAAGGACACTCAAAGAATGCACAATATCCCAGCAGAACTGACTTCAAACTGGGCAAGTCTATTCATCAATCTCTTTCTGGCAGATTTACTCTTCAATTCCAGTGAAGCATACCAGAAGATCTCACTGTATTCAATCAGTTCTCCCATCTCAATCACTTCCAGGGATGGATTGTTCTCTATCGCACACACGGAATAGTCCTTGAAGGAGTGACAACCAATTCTCAATTCTCTTAGACTATCACAGTTCTTCAAATAGAAGTGGCGACTCAAATAGCAGCGGTCACGCGTCTCCTTCTCCACGAAACTGCTCTTTCCGATCAGCACTCTCTCCAACCGCTTCATTCCATGAAACCTCACCTCATCCACATACTTAAAGCAGTGATCCCCCACCTTCAAATCCAGGAGATTGAACATCAGCGACAAGTCGAACACTCGCCACTCCTGTCCATTGCAGCTCTCATCACAAATCACCAGTTCTTCAAGGCGGTTGTGAAAGAACTGTGTCTCTTCACAGACTTCGATTCTCTTCTCCACCCGTTCATTGTTTATCCACTCGCCATTGAACACTGTTTTTCCGTTGAGGTCATACTGAACGCCTCTTCCCCAACGCTTTCCTTCACAAATCATTCCTTCATACTCAATAACTCCAACTTGGGGATAGAAACTCCTCCCATAGCACACATTCACGTCTCCAATTCGGAATCCCTCATACACCATTCTGCTCTCACTGTCATACAATACACCCCAACCATACGGTTGGTTGTGAAGCACATCGCCTTCCCATCTCTCTCCATCATCACTCAAATCCAACACCTGGTTGTGCTCAACACCAATCTCATACTCATCGTTGATTCGCAACAGCGTATGAGAATCAACACTCACTTCAATCATTTGACTCTCATACACCTCCCTAACCACAGAAGGAGACGCTTCAATGACGCCCGCGTGATAGCAAAACAAGTCATCATAACGAAACAATCCGATCCATCTGTTTTCTCGGGGTGAACTCGTATCCCCACTGAACACTTCAAAGCATCTCACAATCTTCAACTGCTGTTTCAGTACTTCGGAGTACAACCTCTTCTTCACTCTCTTCAGTGATTCTTCAACAAAGTAATGCTAATCGTCACCCTCTCTTCAATGCAGTCACCTTCTTCAGCTTCTTGACACTCCATCGATCATGTATCTTCTTGGTAAGACAATCCTGAAGAAAGAGAGACCCTCTCCTCGTAAAGCCGCACAAAACCGCACTTAAGAAGCGATAATTCATGGCTCCCTGTTGGTAATGATTGCTAGAGTTAGGGAGCGATGCTTCTCTGTTCGCCAATGCCAGGATGGAAGCCCCAAGAGACCACACGTCACTCTTCATATCACACTTGCCTTTAAGAGCCTCAGGAGCATAGTAGCCAATTCCATCAACCTTCATTTTCTCTCTTGAATAACATTCTTCACTTAGCAATCCATAGTAACCCAGTTTCACAACACCTGGTTTTGAGAGAAACAGATTCGCGGGTCTCACGTCCTATTCATTCATCTCCATCACAATCGCTTACTCCATGCATGATCCCCTTCATATGAAGGGAATCCAATCCCAACAAGCAACAACTCGCAATCTCACACAATTCGTCCTCAGTGCAATAGCACTTTTGTTTCATGATAGAATCTAACGATTGAAAACCAGTATACTCCATTACAATCTATTCGGTCAACTATCACCGGAATCACTACCCATATCGCATCATTTTTCTTCACAAGATCCAGATATCTCACAAGAAACGCACTGTCACATTCTTTCAACTGGGAAAAGCGAGACTCGATCCTCTCCGCATCCAGTCCATTCTTTACTCTTGCCATCAACACTATTTCCTTGGTATTCCGATTTCGTGCTTTGAACTCCTCAAAGAAGTGTCTGTGCTTCATTCCCTTCCATCACCCCTTTACCTATCACTCTGTTTCTCCAGCAATTCGTAATCACCTACACAACCCAAATCACCCATCTTGCGATTCCGTTAACTGGAATGTGTTGACTTCATAGAAACGACTCTTCCCAACAAACGCACCAACCTAAATCAACTCACAGGTTCATCTTCAGCAACCTCTCCTTCTTGCGGAGGTTCTGGCGGTTCCACGAGCGATGGATCGCCTCCTCCTCACTCGCCTCTCTCAGCACGCCGTTCACGTCGTTCACCAGCACCGTTCCCATGCTGCCCTTGCTCAGGTCCAGCACCGCCATCTTGCATCCGAACTTCTCCACGCCCTTCGGCTTGAACGCTACGCCTCACCCCCTCCGCCTTCTCCCACTCTTGCCCACGGGCAGTCCCGCCCGCGTGATCTCCGGCTGCTTCTCCCTCCGCTTGCGCTGCACCAGCCGGTCCACCTGCTTCATGATCTCCGCCTCCTCGTCCTCCTCGTTCAGGAACACGAACCGCGGCAGGCTCCGCGGCAGCGTCGCCACCTCGCGCCGCTTCTCCGCGCGCTTGAAGTTGGCTGGCGGGAAGTCGCGGTACTCGTACTGGAACACGTCCTCGCTCGCCTCCAGCGCCGCCACGGCCTTCTCCGTGAAGATGCCCGCCTTCTTCCGCGCCTCGCGCGCCTGCATCAGCCGCAGAATGGCCACCACGCGGCCCTCGTCGTAGCCGAAGGACTGCGAGATCTCCTGCGGACTCACGCCCTGCCGGTACATGCGGAAGATCATCGCGCGGTCCTTCTCGTGCACGTACACCTGCGCCGAGTACTCCAGCGCGTCCACCGGGTGGTGGTCCGCCGCCTCGTCCTCGTAGAACGGCGACAGCTTCTGCGCGCGCGCCTCCGCCTCGTTGAAGCGCGTCTCCAACGCCTCCAATGCCTTCAGCGGGTCCTCCGGGTTACTCTCAGGGGAGAAGGGTTCCTTCTCTTCAGCCTTCTTCTCTTCAGCCTTCTTCTCTTCACCTTCCTTCACCTCTTCAGCGGGTTTTGCCTCCTCAGCAGGCTTCTCAGCATTCTCCTCACCCTTCACTTCCTCAGCAGGCTTCTCAGCATTCTCCTCACCCTTCACTTCCTCAGCAGGCTTCTCTTCACCCTCAGCCTTCTCACCCTCCCCCTCCTTCTTTTCACTCTCCTTCTTCAGCGCCTCCAGCTTGGCCTCGGCCTCGCGCACCACGCGCGACGACTCCTGCAGCAGGCGCAGCGTCTCCTGCTGGTCCGGCGGAATCAGCTGGTTCTCCTCCGCGCGGTGGCTCTTGAACGTGTCCATCAGGTACGCCTCGATGCCCGCCTCCGTGTCCACGCCCAGGTCCTTCAGCATCTTCTCCGGGTGCTCCACCGAATACCCCGTCATCAGCTCGCTCACCGTCTCGCCGTCGCTCTTGTGCTGTCGCCACCGGCGCAGGTACCGCTTCGCGAACTCCTTCTTGCTCACGTCCGCCGGCAAGCCCATCGCCTCGCGCGTCGCCGCCACCTCCGCCTCGCTCACCACCAGCTTATTCGCCTCCTCCTTCTCCGCCTCGCTCACCTCACCGCCCGCGCCACGGTTCAGCGCCGCGTCGAACGCGTCCATGAACTCCTTCTTGTCCCGCGCGTAGTTCGGGTACGCCGCGGGATGTCGGCGCCGCGCCACCACCAGCTGGCCGTCCTTCGTCAGGCCCATCTCCGTGTCGCCCAGCGGCTTGCTCGCGTCGCGCTCCAGCGCGTCCATGCCCGGGTCCACCGAGAAGAACGCCGCGTCCTCCTTCGGCTCTGCCGCCGCGGGCGTCTTCAGGATGGCTTGCGCCACCTTGCTCTTGTTCCCGAACAGGTCGCGGTTCAGACTCACATCGCCCGTCGCCGTCTCCGGCGCGGCCTCCTCCGCCTGCAGCGCGCGCTCCATCTCGGGCGTCACCACCTGCACGTCCGCCGCGTACAGCCCCAGCACCTCGTCCTCCGTCAGCCGCCCGAACCGCTCGAACAGCTGCAGCTCCTGCACCAGCCCCGCCTTCGCCTCCTCGCTCAGCGCCGCGCCCGCCTTGCCCAAACGCTTCGCGCCCAGCAGCGGGTTCGCCTCCTCGTCCGCGCTCGCCCGTCTCCTCGTCTCCGTCTCGCCGTGGCGTAGCTCGTACAGCGACGCACCTGCCATGCCCGCCGTGCCGGTCATGCGCTTGCCGCTCTGCGCCAGCAGGTAGCCCAGGTCGTAGTCCTCGTACCGCCGCTGGCGCAGCTTCTCCAGCTCGCGCCGCCGCGCCGCGTACAGCTGCTCCACCGGGATGTCCGCCACGGCCAGCGCGTCCAGCGCGCTCTCGCCCTTCTCCGCCTTCTCTCGCTCTTCACGCGACGCGCACGCAGCTTTTCCAGCGAGCGGCCCTTCACGCGGAACCCGCTGCGCTTCTCGCTCGCCAGCGTCGCGCCCGCATCCACCGTCGCGCCCTCGCGCAGCCCGATCGCCTCGCGGATGGCCGCCAGCGCCGCGTCCTCCTCCGCGCGGATGCGCCGCGCCTCCGCCGCCGCGTCCTTCTCCAGCGCGTACGCCAGCTCGCCGCGCGCGCGCTCCTGGTGCAGCGCGTGCAGCCGCGCGTCGATCGCCTCGATGCGGTGCGTGTCCACCCACGGCTCCGCGTTGGCGAACTGGCGCGCGTCGTAGCCCAGCACCATGCGCCGGTGCTCCTGCCGCAGGCGCCGCGCGTAGGCCTGCTGCACGCCGCGCGCCAGGTCCAGCTCCGCCTGCACCGCGCCGCCCGCCACCAGCGGCGTGGTCGCCAGGTAGTCGCCGTCCTCGTTCATCGCACGCAGGTCGTCCTCCTCCGCCTCCGCCTCTGTCTCCGCCTCCACCGGCTTGGTCTCCGCAGACTCCTTCACGTCAGCAGTGCCATTGCTGCCAGCAGGAGCACCGCTCTTGTTCCCGATCACCTCACCGTCCTTGTTGGTGATGATGCCCGCGGCGAGGTCGTCCTTGTCGTCGTAGTCCACCAGCGCGTCCTTGGTGGTGACCACCAGCGGCGTGTCGCTCGTGTAGCCGTACATGTAGTCCTTCGGGAAGAACACGCCCGAATCGGCGAGGTCCTTCTCCTTCTGGCTGGGATTGTGTGTCACCACCTCCACGCTGTGGCCGTACGCGTCCTTCACCACGCTGCGCTTGGTGGTGGGGTACTCCTCCGGCATTTCCTCGCGGTCCTCCGCGAACAGGGGGTACGTCTCGTCCAACTGGTCCTCTCCCAGGTGCTGCAGGTAGTAACGCGGGTCGCGGTCCTCCATCGTCAGCGGATGGTTATCATTCAGACGCGTCATCACTGTCTCCATATTGCTGTCCTTGTTGGGCGTCGCCTCCTTTGAGGGAGCGGTTCCCTTATCCGCAGTCACCGCGGCTGCCGCAGCGGCGTTATTCCTTCCCATCTCCACTTTGGGTTTGAACTGTCGGTTCTGCCTCTTCTTTCCGTTTCTGTTTCGCTTTCCGCTGGAGTTCTTAACGGCATTCGCAGGAGTGGTGGTATTTGGCGTCGCCGTGGCTGCGCCAGCCTTCACGCCCGCCGATTCCATGCCCGCTGCTTCATTTGCAAAATAGCGGCGGTTCGACAGCGCTGTTGCCTTCTTCAGCAGTCCAGGGATTCTCCGAATCACTGCCTACTCCATCACACCCTCCACGTGAACCCCGTACTCGTGAACTCATCATTATGCCCACAAACCGTGAGATAGTGCCTTTCCTGGAGGGGTGTTGTCGCCCCCAGAATTTGAATTGACGGGAGTTGAGAATTTGTGGGATGTCTTGGGATGTGCTATCCATGCTGTTAAGAGAGTGTATGGAACAAGTGGAGTGGTTGATTGACTGTGACTGTTTCTTTCTGTTCAGGAAAAGCGTGATCGTTTGATCCCATCAGAATGAAGTGCAGCAACCACAAAAACAAACACACACACTCTAACATCATGGTCCCACGAACAATATCCACATCCACATCCCGCACATACTCCATCGCCCCTCCAGACACCACGGCAAAGCGCAACTTCCACTACACATCACCCCTCCACTCCATCTCCACATCCACCGTGATTCGGTTGCCCAGCAAGCTGTAGCTCGGCGTCACGCCCATCATCTCGTTGATGTACATCCGGAACGGAATCCGACTCACCGTTGGCTCCAGAACACGTTCCTCGTATCGGCCCTCCATCTCGATGTCCTGCTGCACAGGCGCCGTCTCCATCGGAGCATCGCCTCCTGTCTTCATGATGGTGTCCATAATCTCCAGCTTCAGCAACCGGTCACTGCTCTTCTCACACTGCCGCCTGCCATTCGAGTCTGTCCCTCACACTCCCGTCCCACTCCCACCATAGAAGAAGTACAGCTCCTCGCGAACGAGACTCAGCGTCATTGACTCCATTCGCTGCCTCGCACTCACAATCTCCACCCAGCCCGTGATGATGTCGTTTACGGTGAATCTTGCGATCATACCCGTCAAAATCCATCACGTGGTACTGTTCAGATGAACCCTGAAACATAGCATCTCGAACAGATTCAGCGTTGTCGTGATGGACAGCGGAATTGGCAGCTACCGTCAATTCAAGCACATATCCAAACTGGCATGCAGTGACGGACGTAGTACGGGATGGAAAACGCTCGTTTCCCGTTTATGAGGACGCGGAGCGAATACTGGATCGACGATGCAATTCCCTCGTACGAATCCACAGGCGCCTTTACACATGGAATGATACACGAAAAATCCTGCTCGTTACCGAGAAAAACACACTCCTCACCGACACGCCGTAAATGATACTATCACAAGGAATGGTGACTTCTTCGCGATACAATGCCTCAAGATCCTCTCCATCCGCGTGTGCATGGACGAGTTCGCCCGCCACCTCCATTTCAAAGGAATCCATGTGAAATCCGCTTTTACTCAACGCTTTTACACTTGCGTCCACGTGAAATGTGCTCCTGGATCCACCCTGCTCATCAATCACGCCCTTCTCGCCTACCAACAAGATGGGGTATTGCTCTTCCCCCGCATATTTGTATCCCGCGAGCGATAGCCGTTCCGTCTTCAGGCGCACAGTGATCGTCAAATCATCGTCCCTTCTCTTCCACTTGATGGACTCCATTCTCTCCGTTCAATGCGCCACAGAATGGAACAATCGCGGTGTTGTCTTTGTGTTTCGTGAACATCGAGCCGATTTCCGTCAACTGGTGAGGCGAACAAACAGCGCATGAACTGCACTTAGTGCTTGTAAATCGCTCTCTTTCCGCTCTCCACCGTGTTCTATGCATCACTCGCCAACGCCTCCCAAACCTTCATCAGCATCGCAATGGTCATGGGGCCCACGCCGCCAGGCACCGGAGTGATCAGACGGCACTTCTCGAGGCACTACCCATCACGCCACCTCCCAATCCCAACAGACTCATAATCCACATCACCACACAGATGATAGCCGCGCTTGTCGTTGGGGTCGTCCACGGCGTTCATGCCCACGTCGATGATCACGCAGCCCTCCTTGATCATGTCGCCCTTCACCAGGTTCGCCACGCCCACGGCCGCCACGATGATGTCCGCCTTCTGCAGGTGCTCCCTTCAGGTCCGCCGTGCGCGAGTGGCAGATGGTCACCGTCGCGTTGCGGTTCAGCAGCAGCATCGCCACAGGGATGCCCACGATGTTGCTGCGGCCGATCACCACCGCGTTCTTGCCGGAAATCTCCACGTGGTAGCGGTTCAGCAGCTCGATGCAGCCCTTCGGCGTGCAGGGCACGAACAGCGGCTCGCGGCCCTTCATCGCCAGCTTGCCGATGTTCATGGGGTGGAAGCCATCCACGTCCTTCTCGATGGAGATGGCGCTGAGGATGCGCTCCTCGTTGATGTGCTTCGGTAGGGGCAGCTGCACCAGGATGCCGTGAACGTCGGGATTGGCATTGAGCTCCACCACGGTCTTCAGCAGCTCTTCCTACTCGTCATGCAGTGTTAAGAGAGAGGACCTCGGAAATATCCTCGGGGAAGGTGTAATCAAAGGGCGTGATTCCATCCTTCACGCACATTCTCTTCTTGCTGCGCACGTAGGTCTGGGAATCCTTGCGCTCGCCCACGAGAATGACCGCCAGTCCGGGAGCCTTTCCCGTCTCCTCCAGCATCTTCTTGGTCTCCGCCAGGCATTCCGCGTGGATATCCTCCGCCACCTTCTTTCCGTCGATGATCTTGTCCGCCATTACTGTTCTTTTGGGGAAATCGGGGGTGGAAAACGGGGTTGGGAAAACGGGGGGTGTGTGGGATGGGGTAATCCCATCCATTGTGTGAGGAATGGGGTCTACATTCGTTTAGGAATAGGAGGAGAGGGAGTAATCGCGAGTTGGAATCATGAGCTGAGTCAAGCCAATATCTCTCATCCCTTTTCTCTCTGTGATGTGGTGCAATCAGCACTCAACAGAGAATACTCTCAGTTGAATCACATCCTCCACCATGAGAATCATCACGGGCGATGACACGGGATTGATCAAGCAAATTCTCATCGAAAACAAGAGAATTGTGACATTTTCGGCGAGATGAGTGATGTGTAGCAGCGGTGGGGAACGCAGAGTCGAGAGAACGGAGTGGAGTGCATGGCGTGGGCTGGCGAGGAAGGAAACGAGGAAAACGAGCTGGGCGTCGTTTTGCGGTACGCGTGAGTGGATTGTTGTAACGGGACTAGAAATGGGCATGTTCAAGTGTGGGACGTGGACCAGACGGAAATTGTGAAGGAATACACGGGCATTGAGGGAACTGCCTGTGGGATGGGAATTCTGCGAAATCAGGAGTTCTTCTTTTTCATATGCGCATCACAATGTAGAATGAGACACATCGTTTCGTGCACCACGGAGGGAAGCGTGTATCTCTTCAAATGGGATGAGGAAGAGTCCATCGACAGCGTATTGCATTATACATGAAGTTGATGACTAGTTCGACATGAATGGTCCCGTGAGCAAGATGCGTCTCTGTCCCTACAACAACAAGGGTATGCATTTCATATCTCTCTTCCCGTAGTGTTTGCCGTGGGAGGGAGGGAGAACGACATCGCTCTGTACGACATCGAGCAGAAGGACGCCATCTTCCGCGGCCGCAACGTCCCCAACGACTTTTTGAACCTGCGCGTGCCCATCTGGGTGGCCGACATGCAGGTCGCTTCATCCGCTATTCCTGACGCGTAGTTCCTTTCCTCCGACGGCTCGACGCACAAGCTGGCGGTTGTGACGGGCCACCACCAAATCCGCCTCTACGACACGCGTGCGCAGCGCCGTCCCGTGCAGTCCGTGGGTGGGTGTGGAGTGAGGGCGTGAGGAGCAGAGATCGGAGACCGTCCCTTTACGTGTTGCCGCGTGGCGCGCGACGACTCGGTGCTGTACACGGGCGACACGACGGGTCGTGTGAGTCGCGTTGACCTGCGCACGCTGCGGCTCAGCGGCACGTACAAGGGCAACACGGGAAGCGTGCGCGACATCGCGATCCACCCCACGCTGCCGCGCCTTGCGACGGTGGGTTTGGACCGCATCATGCGCGTGTTCGACAGTGAGTCGCGCCAGCAGCTGCACCGCGTGTACCTGCGGCAGCAGTTGAATGCTGTGTTGTTTACGAGTGAGGAGGAGGTGAAGATGTTCGCGGAGGAGGAGAGTGAAGAGGAGAGTGATGTGGATGATGTGAATGAGGCGAGTGATATGGATGATGTGAATGAGGCGAGTGTTGTGAATGATGTAAATGAGGCAAGTGATATGGATGGGAATGACGCAACGGACACAAATGAGGAGGAGAACAACACAGAAGAAAAGACTGATATGAGCAATTCCGACTATTCCTGTTTCCTCAACAAACAAGCCATTGTACATAGGAGTAAAAGCGGATGATCTCCTCGTCGTAGGCGTAAGGATGCAGCACGACATACTCGGAGCAGACCTCCTTGCTGTCGCAGCCATAGCGCGAGATCCACTTGTCCTTGATGTTCACGCACGGAATGCCCACCATCTTCATTCCCCTCCCAACGTTCACATCCTCGTTATGCCCGATGAAGGGGAGGTGGCGAATGCCCAGCAGCAGCCGCGGCAGAACGGAGTAGGAGATCACGTAGCCGCCGCCCGTGACGTAGTAGGGAATGAACAGCTCGTTCAGAATCAGCGAGCGAGGAATGAAGTTCTTGCGCGTGGCCAGGTAGTAGTTGTAGCCGCTCCCCATGTCGCAGCGACCCATGTACAGCTTCTCCTGGTTGTCTTTGGGCAGCTTGGCGATATATTGCTTCAGAAGAGGGTAATTCACAACGCAGTCGGAATCGGTCTTAAAAACGTACTTCACTGGGAGGTTTTGCCTGCTCACGTAGTGGAGCGCGAAGAGAACGGAGAGAGTGATGTTGTTGTAGGTGTCCATGTGATTGAACTGGAGAATGTCCCCGTTCTTCTCATTCTCCAACGCAATCTCCTCATTACACGGAGTGGCCGATGTAGCCAACACAAAAACGATGTGGTAATCGTGGTCATGCTGCCTGCCCTTTGTCTGGTTGCGGACAATACTCCGGATCTTGAAATCACAGGAGCGACTCAGCATCAGGGTCAGAAAGGTAACATTTGGCATGCCCTCGAAAGACGGTTCCTGCAGAATGGAAACAGGCATTCCATACGGAATGGTGGGGTACGTGGGAAGTCGCGACTTGCGGAAGCGGAAAGGTCGGCCGACCAAACGCAGGTAGCGAAGTTTCAGGTCGTCCAACCCATCAATCTTGTAAAAAGGGGTCTCATCTCGGTTCGCTTCGTCCAGCAGTTTCCTATTCCATAAATCCTCCAAGGACAGGCGCATACTGGTATTCCTCTACAGCGTGAGAATTCAACAACATTCCACTCACCTTTCTGTTGCTTCTCGTCCACAAAGTCTTCAGGCAGATCGTTTCGCATATAGTAGACAACACTCGAATTCGCCGGTATTCGCGCCCTCGACGATATGAATTGGATGGTACAGGCGATGAACAAAAACGGAAGGAACGCAACGAGAAAACGCGTTGATGTCAGCATGATTGTGTGCCTTGGTCATTACATAGGAGTGATTTCTGTATCGCTTCCTTGCACCGCCTAATCGCAATCATTTCACACTTGTTAGTCTCATTTCATCCGCATGTGCGAATACCTCTGCTATGCTTTGTACACTGCGCTCATTGAGGAGAAGTGTACAGAAGCGGAGGATAACGCGTCATCTCGGTATTGGCACTTTTGGGGAGATACATATTCATCCCGTGATATGTAGTCATAGCCAGTAGTAGTGATGTATGTAGAATGCCCTTTCATGCATTCATGAGCAACCTCGTTCATTCTTCTCCTGTTACCTCACCCAAAGACAGAATCCGAGTTGCAGTTTCTTCATCAATGTGACGAGATGACAGTGGACGCATCGACTCAGTTCTCCTACTTTCGCTTTTCGCCGCACTTTGAAATAGCTAGAAGATTGTACTTCATTCGGACATTCCACAGGCTACCCCAAGATAGGGGTACGATGAATGGCTATGGAGATAAGCAAGTGCCGTGTTCACTACTCACAAATGAACTACCACAGATCCAAGAACGGTTACAGTCCATGCAGTTAACGGAAGCAGCAGTGGATTCCGATGCGATTCTTGTGAAGGGAGTGTCTTTCTCTTTTGTCTCTCCACGGTATCCAGCACCTTCTCGGATTCCGTCACACCGTTGGATCCGTTGACATGCTGTACCCTTCTCGTGATTTCCTGCTGGAGTGCTTCGAGCGGCCGAATAACCCCAAGTCGAAACTGACGGTGGGGGCGAGAGCGCTGTCAAAGCACTGCATACGCTGTAAGGCGCAGTGGGGCGAGTGAGAATGGGGTTGCGTGATGAGGAATAGGATGAAAGGGCCGGAAATGCACCAGAACGATGTGGCGCGCTCCACGCTACTGCGGATTCTGGAGCACTGCACTTGGATGAACATCCACCTTCTTCCCCACGAGGTGCTGGTGCTGGAAATTCGAGTGGAGTCTGGGTTTGGATGCCGGTGGGACTTGACAAGTGGTTTCTTCCGTGGATTTGTGGAACCCTACATGGAGAACGGATACGAGGTCGGATGGATTCACAACGACGAGGAGACCACATCGTAATCAGAATCGTTTGAAATCCGCTGTTTGTTGAGAACGAAGGAATAACCGCGGGAAGGATCGAGGCTTTTTCATCTCCACTTTTGTAGAAAGAAGCATGAGTGAGGAAAAGGTTGATCTTCGGTCCATCCCTACAGCGGCTGATCTCTTCGCTTTCGCGCCTATCATCGAGGAGCAGTGCTCGAAGCAGAACATCGCCTTCATGGAGTGCAAGACGAAGTGCGAGCATCCCAAGGAGTGCCTGTCCC
The DNA here is from genome assembly GCA_027406405.1 of Blastocystis sp. subtype 1. Taxonomy (NCBI): domain Eukaryota; class Bigyra; order Opalinata; family Blastocystidae; genus Blastocystis; species Blastocystis sp. subtype 1. Next base: position 316,599 of record JANPWL010000005.1, read on the forward strand.
AGGCCCATGCCGTTCAGGACTGTGTGATGGATACGTGAGTGTTGTTCCTATTCTCGTTACACGCAGCTTCACCCTGGTAAAGGAAAAGTGCCCTGTGGAGTTCAGCGCCTTCACGAAGTGCCTGGACGTGCACAACACGCGTCTGGAGGATTGCCGCAAAACGCAGAAGAAGTTCATGGCCTGCTGGAACAAGAAGCCTGAGGCGGAGGAGAAGAAGGAATAAAGTAATTTTGATATACTATTACCTCCCCTTTGTTCAACAAACAGATGTCTAAAGGGAACTCAGTAAATGCTCATGCGGCCCTTCGACCGCATGTTTCGCTTCTTCTTCAGGAGCTTCTGATTCATCTTGTCGTTGTAGTTGTCGTGCTTGTCCTTGCTCTGCATCTGTCTCCGGTTCTGCTTGAAAGAGGGTTCTCGCTTCTTCGACTTCTTCAGCTTCTTCAAAAAGGTCTCGGAGATGTGTTCCTTCCCATCGGCGCCTTCTTCCACAATCTCGTCATACGCATTCAAAATGTGCTTCATGAACAGGTTGGTCTTCTTCACCTTTTCCTCCACCTCGTGGTTGGTCGAGATCTCCTTGCAGGCGTCAATGAGCGCCGACATATCGAAGGAGGTTGCGTCCAGGTGGGACATGTCCACGTTTTCGCTGCTTTCGTCGTTCTTCACTCCTTGCTCCGCCACCTACCCCATCAGTTCTCCGGACAGTCACAACCTGCTGGAAGGAAGCGAACGTTTTGGCAGCCGTCGTAGGGACGCCAAAGCCGGACAGTGCATTGACTAGTCATAACGCCAGAGGAATCGGAAGCACTCAACGCATCAAAGTCTCCCTCCATCGTCAACAGTGAGAATGAACTGGAAAGTGGGTCAAATCGGAACCAACAAAATGGGATGGGAATTTCGCTGTTGCAAAACAGGAAAGAGTGACAGAAAACTGCAGCAGAGAGAGATTGAGTCTCATGGATCATTACATTCAACTGGAGTCTGACGAAGGTGCGAATGGAGCGGGGAGGTGATGATTAGCCGTCTTCACTGACATTATTGAGAAGTTGGGCGCGAAGAATGTCCAGGTTGGAGCTGCCTATACCCATTCACGATAGGTTTCTTGTCTGGAAGTGATGGACAAGTCCTTCTTGGATCAGTATAAGAAGATCTACGGAGCGATTTTGCTCTTTCCGTACACGAAGGAGTCTCAGGAACGCAGTATCGAACTGTTCCAAATGGACCCTTCGTCGATCCCTGGATTGACGTTCGTTCCGCAGGTTTGCTGTGTTGTTTCGTTTTCACGGCGCAGGTGAAGGACAACTCGTGTGGTATGATGGCAATTCTGCATGTCCTGCTCAACATCAACGACAGCGCCATCGTCGGTTCCCGGATTGCCGGCTACAAGGACTTTTTTGAAGGAGTAACGAGTGATATTCGGGGAGAGTCGATTGCACAGCAGCAAGATCTGATGGAGATCAACAACAACTACGACATGCACCACCCCATCTCGATCGATATGCTAGATGGTCCCAAGGAAGTATGGTGGTGGTGAATGCATTGACGCGTAGAATAACCACTACTGCGCCTTCATTCCCTTTATGAAGGTGCTTTATCAAATGGGTGAGTGTCGGTGGCTGGAGTGATGCGCAGACGGACTGCTGAAGGGACCGGTGGTTCTCGGTGATGGCTCTGCGCGTGCTTCATGCGTAGACAGCTTTGACACGGAGGAAGAATACAGAGAGGTGCTTCTCCACACGCTGCAGAACCGCATTCAGGAAATCGTGACGTGGGAATGGAGTTATCGGCTGATGAGTAGAGACAACCTGAACACGAACAATGTGGCGGTGCTGATTGTTCACGAGAGCTTCATGTCGCAATACAAGAAGGAGCTGGACGCGGAGCAGAAGCAGATCGCGGATCTGAAGAAGCAGTTGGAAACGAGTTCTCTTGCATGTGGAATGTGATGGGATAGACAAGAGCCCCGTGATGGAGGCCGAGCTGTCTCTCCACGAGGTAGCTGAAGCATTCCTGAGTGATGCATAGAAGAATGTCAAGGAGATTATGCAGAAGATGGAGGAGGAGAGAACGAGAATAAAGGAACGTAAGGAGGACCTGGAGCTGTGAGGATGGGCCATTCTCTTCATCGTAGGCAGCGACTGAACTCCATTCCCCTTTTCCACAACCTGCTGAAGGAGTACGTGAAGGACGCGATGAAGAAGGGCACATACAAGGAAGTGGACTACCAGCCAATGACACTCATTCAGTACGACATGGGATCCGATTTCGAGGACGGGACGATTGACGAGGCGTGTTCTGTTTGTTGTCTGATTGTCGTGTCCCATCCCTGGCGCAAACAATGCTTCACCTTCATTACATATCGCGGATTCTTCTCTTTTCTTCGCTCCTCCTCTCGCTGTGTCTCGAACCCGTGAAACTCAATCCCTTCCTCTTCCTCTTCCCCAGCATCGTGGGAATTGAAGCCGTCGCGCTGCACAATGCAAAACTGGGTTATATGTTGGAGTTGAGGGGGATCTCAATCGATAGCTGGATTAGTTCGTGTTTCCTGTCCGTTCTCTCGCTACTTGTATATTCCGTTCTATGGTTGGAATGTAGGCGCTAAACTGTTCCTCCGTTCTCTCTCACCCCTACACGCTGCATTTCTACATTCTGCTGGCATGGATGGTTCTCAGTGTTCCTAACTATACTCTTCCTTCCTATTCTAGACCGTATCCATTGCTGACGGAATCCGACGGATATGCGTGTTTCGGGGAAAGGAGGTGGACGAGTTGCGCACGCCCTACACCCCCATAGAGTAATCGAATCGAACGGACAAACGGACACATCCTTTTTGCCTGTTTGTTACACGCAGCTTTTGATTTGTGGGAGTGGTTGACAAGCAAAGATGGACGCAACGCAAGAGTCTAGCGCATCCACTAGCTCTCCTCCGTATGATCCCTCTCGCAACGCGAAAGACTGGGACGTGACCTTTGCACCGACCAAGAAGCGCATCCACACGGACATGTCTACGGTAATCATCGGTGACGCGCGAAAAGCGCTGTTTAGGTGGACACTGATGCGGATGCTGATAAATAGCCCTAAGAAGCACAGACGCAATGGTATCCTCTCCAACAAGCAGGGCTCTGGGGAGTTGGGTTCCTTTCTTGTTTTTCATGCCTAGGCACGACGGACTGGACGGGGAGGCGTGCAGCGAGGAGAAGGCCAATCTTGCCATGGGGGCGGACACCAAGCGGACGCGTTTGGAGATCGCTTCCCTGTTCTTTGACAACATTCCGCCGTTCGTCTCCTAAGACAAAGTGAAGCGTAGCTTTAACCCAACCAAGCTGTCTTCCGCGAGTGTCCCAAGGAAGAGGGTTTCCTTGAGCATGACGCTGGAGAAGGACCAGTATCTGAAGGTGTTCGGGAGTCTGGGGAAGCGAAGGGATCTGACGCATCTGTCCATGCCCGTTGACGATGGTTGTTGGTGTTTGGCTATCGTGACGCCTAGCGTTTGACCTCTTCTGTAAGCAAATGACGCAGCATCGGCCCGTCAAGAAAGCGGTGTTGGAGGGGAAATGGAACCTGCTCACCGAGGCGGAGAAGAAGGTGGCTGCATTCCAAATCGCTCATGGGTAGGAGTTTGACGAGAAGCTGCTGGACATAAAGCGGAAGTACAATCAGCAGTTTGCCGAGGAGAGCAAGAAGAAGGAGTCTGGGGTCGATATCACTTCGCCTTCTCTAAGCAATAGTCGATGCCGTTGTACGAGGAGCGGACGATCACCGATCTGCAGCGGCTGGAGGAGATCCTGGGTCCCGTGTCGCTGAAGAGGACGTACGCCGGCTACCGGACGACCGCAGGGCAGATCCCGGTGGTGGTGGGGGTAAACGCTCCCGTGCGCGTGATTTACGATGAGGCGGACAAGTCCGCCATGTTCCATTTTTCAGTTTCCCCGAGGAGAGAGTAGTCCTTTATCGCCTGTTTGTCGAACACACAGCACACGACATTGCTTACGCCTTAATTCCCTTAGGCTGCTGCTGCGTGATGCAGTGGATGTTGCCTCCGCCTAAAATGACCTCTCTGGTGGGAACCATGACAATCTCGCGCTCGGGGAACACCTCCTGGAAGACCTTCTTCGCCAGGGCGTCCTCCTTCACGCCGAAGCAGGGCGAGATGATGGCGCCGTTCGCGAAGTAGAAGTTCACGTAGGACGCGGGCAGGCGCTGGTTCGACTCGCGCTCGATCGTGCCCTCCTCCTGCACCAGACCGCCGAACTCCTCCTACGCCTCACTCTCGCCCGCCGCGCCCACAGCCGTGCGGAACATGTCCGAGGGGATCATCAGCTTGTGGATCTTCAGGTGGCGGCCCTTGGCGTCCGTGGCCTTCTCCAGAATGGCGTACGCCTCCTGGCTGATCGGGTACTGCGGGTCGTTCACGTCGTCCGTCCAGGACAGCAGCACCTCGCCGGCGCGCGCAAACACGCAGAAGTTGTCGGTGTGGCCGTTGGTGTCCACGTCGCCGAAGAGGCCTCTGGGCAGCCAGATCACCTTCTCCACGCCGAGACCGCGCTTCAGCTCCGCCTCGATCTGCTCCTTGGTCATGTCGGGGTTGCGGTTCGGGTTCAGCAGGCACTCCTCCGTGGTGATCAGGGTGCCCTCACCATCGAAGGAAATGGAGCCGCCCTCCAGAATCATGCGGTACTTGTAGCGCTGCACGCGCTCGATGTCGCAGATCTTGCCGGCGACCAGCAGGTCGTTGTCCCAGTTGTCGTAGCAACCGCCATTCAGACCGCCCCAGGAGTTGAAGGTCCAGTGGGTGCCGCGCACGTGGCCCTCGGCGTCCTTGACAAAGATGGCGGCGGTGTCGCGGAACCAGGAGTCGTCCATGGACATCTCCACAACGCGCACGTTCTTGTCCAGCAGGCTGCGGGCCGTGGTGTACAGCTCCTTGGGGGCGCACACGGTCACGGGCTCGAAGCGGGCAATGGCGTTGGCCACGTCGGCGTAGACCTTCTGCGCAGGAGCAGCGTTCTCTCTCCAGATGTCGGGTCTCTACGCGTGACACGCTCCCGCCGCGCCCACCTGAGGGAAACCCATCCAGGTCTGCTCATGGAGATCCCATTCGGCAGGGGCCTTGTAACCGTCGTCGGCAGCGTATCCGGGCAAAATAGACATGTTCGAGGAAGTGGGTAATCGATTTCTATTCGTGGTTCTCGAAGGGTCGACTCGAATCTGGGGGCCCACCCGCCTTCGTCGAATCCTCAACGCAGAGAGATGGGGTGCACTGTTAGCAAGGCTGAAAGCCAACTGGGAGCGATCGAGCCCTGGGACTACGCCGTGGAAGGAAAGACGGTTGCGATTGATGAGGAGGAGCTGAAGAAGATCCGCAATGTGAACTCGTCCCTTCCTGTTTTATGGGTAGGATTTTTGGCAGAACAACGCGCAGGGAGACGCCACGGTGTGGGATTCCCTTCACACGTGCTGCAACGACGTTTTGGAGGGTTGGTGATTCGTTCTTCGTTCATTCTAGGCAAGCTTGATAGCGCGAACGCCCTTTTACAGAAGCACGGGATTACGGTTGTGTCTGGAGACTTGTCGCTGGTGAGGGACCGCACCGGAAACGTGTACAGAATTGAAAAGTACTGCTACTCCACGCCCCGCAACGTGAAGAGTGCCGCGACGGAGGAGAGTGTTGCCAGTCGTTCCTTGGATCCCGCCTCACACGTAGCCAACGAGACGGAGAACAACAAGTTCCGCTTCCGAGTGGGCGCCGTTTGGGATGGGAGGGAGCTGTGAGCGTAGTCGTTCCTGGACGAGGAGCGCGAGGTCATATACATATTCGACAAGGGAGACGCGAAGGAGGACTCGGACGTGGTGCCGAAGGAGCACAGCCCGGAGAATCACCTGTACTTCCACACGTACCACTTCCAGGACGACCTGAGCACGATCACGGAGAAGCAGGTCCACGACAAGATGCTGAGCACCATCGAGAACGTGGGGGAGGCGGAGATGGCTAATACGTAGTTCCCGGAGGTGAAGGGGAAGATTCGCGTGACGAACATTCGGCTGTTTTACCTGGGGCGTGAGCTGAATCGCAACACCCCCTTCATTGCGGTATGCCTTCTCTCCTCGCTTCACCGTAGAACCACATTCCGTTTGATAGTGTTATTGTTGTTCTAGTACAGTGTGATTGCCCTGTTTGTGAACAAACACGCCACCCGTCGTGCTCCTCCGCGTGCCGGTCCAAGTACTCCTTGCCCGTCATCTCCAGCAGCCGCGACTGCGTCCGCTTGCACGAGAACACCAGCGAGGAGATGGCCGCCAGCCGGCCCTGCTGCATCAGATCCGTCTCCTTCTACGCCTCATTGCCCACGCCCACCCCCACGTCCGCCAACTCCTTCTGGATCGCCCGCTCCTTGTCGAAGACGCGGTCGAAGAGGTGGTCGACGTCCGTCTGCGCCGTAACGATCACGCGCGTGCGGTGGTCGTAGAACTGGTCGATCATCTTCACGAACCGACTCAGGATGTTCGGCTGGCTCACGTCGAACTGCGGGATCTGTGCGTCACTCTCGCCTCTTCTCCCCACATCCGTGATCACCACCGTGTGGAACGCCTTCGCGATCTGCTCGTAGTCGTCCGTGCCGCGGTCCTACGCCTCACGCCCGCCGCCGGCGCGCACGTCCTCGCAGATCATCGAGAAGGGAATGCGGCACACGCCGTCCACCGCCGCGGGGATTTCGATGTGCCGCGTGGCCGACAGCGCCAAATCAAACGGCTTGCCCGTGCCCGGACGCAGCTGTGGGAACATGCCGTCTACCCCTCATTTCCCGCGGTGACACGAACACAACACGGCATCGGCGGCAGGTCCGCAAGGCGTCAACACGACATCGTCGACACGATGGGCGAGGGAGCGGCGGTAGTCGACGGCGGAGGCGATGTCGATCACGCGCGAGTGTGACTTGATGAGCGAGATGAATGGGAGGAAGAAGAAGCGGTTGAGCCCGTTCTGGTACAGGTTCTCGGGCGCGTGGTTGCTCGTGGTGAAGACGACGCTGCCCGCTTTGAAGAAGGTCTCGAAGATGTGGGAGAGGATCAGCGCGTCGGCAATGTCCGTCACCTAGACGTGAGTGGCGTTTTACTTTAGTCGACGTGGAACTCGTCGAAGCAAATCAGCGTGTTTTTCAGCGCGATTCGCTTCGCCACCTGCACGATCGCGTCCTTCTCGCTGGTGAGGTGGAGGTGGCTCTCCCGCCCGCCGTGCTCGATCTGGTTTTCCTTGTAGTCGTGGATCTGGCGGTGGAAGTCCTGCATGAACTCGTGGAAATGCACGCGGCACTTCCCTCCATTCACGGAGCATGTGGCGTAAAACAGGTCCATCAGGTAGCTCTTTCCCGTCCCCACGTCGCCATACAGGTAGATTCCTCGCGGGACGCGCGGAATGGGACTCATCACGCCTCTGCGGTCCGGGAGCGGGCTGGACTTCGTCAGCTCCAGCAGCTTCTTGTACGAGAGGTGGCTGCTCTGGGGAGAGGATTCCTCGGCGGGAGAGGGAGTCGCGGGCAGACTCTCCGCTTTCGGCTGCTTCCAGGTGTGGTTGAACTGGCTGTAGGTGCGGTAGCGACTCACCTCCGTGGGAAGGCGCGGAAAGTGGTTGATGGAGGAAGTCACCACCTTCCGCTTCTGCACGGAGCTCGACAAGGTGGTCGGCTCCAAATAGGGCTTTATGTAGTATTCGGACGACTTCGGGTCGTTCTTGCCGAAGTAGAGCAGATCTTGCTTCGCCTCTTTCTCCTCGTCATATACGCCGCACGACAGCGGCCGTCCGTCGACGAGCTTCACGATTTCATACTGAACATAAAACTTCGAAGCACACAACCCACATTTGGGATGGGACCGCGATGATAGGACTCGATCACACGCTGGAACCGGTCCAGGTAGCGAACGACGTTCAGCTGACAGGCGTCCTCCTTGATCAGCTGCTTGCTCACGGCATTCGCATACGCGGCAGAAATGGTGGAAAAGCGTCTCCCCGCGATCCGCAGCATCTATGCGTGAGGAGAGTGGAGAGGCGGTACAACGCAAAGAAAGATGTGCAACAAACACGCGATATTACACTTCCTCCTCCGACAACTCCTCCCGCTCGATCTGGTTCACGCGCACCCTCTTGTCCTTGAAGCTCTCCCCCTCTCTCTGATCTCTCCGCACGTCCACGTCGTCGCCGAGGATGACGTCCTTCTCATACACCTGGTTCGACGGGTCCGGGTTGGCGCGTATCCGGTGAAGATGGCCTAATCCTGATCGCCCCCGCGAGCCCGCACGCATCCGCTCCACCGGCACACTCTGCACCATGGGCACTTCCATCGTCTCGGCGTGCGGCATGGTCAGGAACAGCGGCACGGGATTGCGCTCCCTGCTCTCCCGCATCTTCCTCACCAGCTGGAAGTAGCTGTACAGCCAGTAGTACCGCAGCGTGGTGTCGTTGTAGAAGTAGAAGTACAGCCGCTGCAGCGTCTGCCACGTCACGGCGTGCGTCACCACCGCGTTGCAGATCTGCGTGTACACGCCCGGCTCCCATCGCACGAACTCCGAGTACATCGCGTAGAACTGCCGGATCACGTTCTGCCTGTGGTTGTTGCGCTGGTTCTTGCACCGGTTGCGCAGCTGCTGCGCCGTCTTCGTCGGCAGCAGCTCGCGCTCGATCCGCTCGTAGTCGTCGCCCAGCAGTGTGCTACGCCTCACGCGCCGCGTTTTCTATCACAGGCCCAGCGCCAGCAGCTTGTCCTCGTGCGCCGTGAACTGCAGGCGGCCCGTGGCGCCGTGGCCACCGCCGAGGTTGGTGGCGTGCACGACGGGCTTGAGGTCCGTGTCGAAGGCGGCGTCGAAGGCGGTCATCACGCTGACAAACACGGGGTCCTTCATCATGTCGCTTGGCGTGAGTTGAGGTTACCACACGCACATCACCACTTTGGACTTGGAGGAGGGCTTCTGCAGCACCAGCGGCGGCAGGCCGCTCGCCTCGTACATCGCGTCGATCGTCGTCAGCGTGGTCAGAATGGCGTCGTAGTTCACGCACCGTGCGGGATGCGGCGACGCGCTGCGCGGCTGCGACGACTCGAACAGGCGGAGGCCCTGCAGCGACTGCAGCAGCGAGGACGAGGAGGGAGCCATTCCCGCGGGAGTGGCGGCCGTGGCGCGGGAAGCCTCTTTGAGGCGTTCGACCATGGCGCGGAGACGTGCGAGTAGGGGCTTGGTCTGTCTAGGCATTAACTACTAATAGGAACACCACTCTTGTCGCCAGCAGAGGAGATAAAGCTCGATGACGAGCTGGGTGAAGCACATGTACTGCGATTGCAGAATGGGGAGCTGCATCTAGAGTGAAGGAGGGGGCGGAGGCCTACGGGTGGCACCACGATGGGCTGCGGATCGATGTTGGGAACGATGGTCATGGAGCGCGTCTTGGGCTTGATTTGGCGCGGTGCGTGAGCGGCGGACCGACCCGCCTGGTAGGGGAGTGCAGGCTCTGCAGGGATGATGGGGGCCGTCTTCTGGGATTGAGTCACAGCACAGGGCAAACGCGCTTGATGTCATTCTTGGGAGGAACGTAGTCCTCGTCGTCGTTGTCCTCACCATCGGCTGTGCTCGTCGCTTGGTCGTGATCGTCGAAGAAGACGCCCTCGACGAACTTGCGATACCTACACTTCAGACACAAATCAACGAACACTCCTCCTTCTCCTTCAACTCCTGGTCCATTGCCGCTTTGTTTCCGAACACCGAGTCGAAGGGAATCTCGGGTTCAAATATCACGTTCTGGTTCCCTCGGGCTCTGGTTCGCTCTGCAATGGGGCCTATGAATGAGCAGTCGGGAGGGAAAACGGACTGTGCTCGAGATTCACCACGTTGAAAATGTTCTCCGGCAGAGGGATAATCTCCGGTTCTAGCTCCAGAATCTACAGGTCAACATAGAAAGGCAGATCACACGTAGTTGTCATTCTCCTTGTCGGCCTCGGCCTCTTCCTTCGGAGGCGTGTATTCCTCCTCCTCGTCGTCGGAGTAGGGGAAGCCGAACGCGTCCATGCCGAATCGCAAAATGAATGAGACTGCAACAAACAGGGCAAATCGCAGCAGATAATGGCCAGTCGCAGAAGAAAAAAGCTTAGTCGCTATCCTCGTACTTGCGGGACTTCTTCGACTTCTTCTTGGGTCTCTCTTCCTCCTCCTCGTCCTCGTACTTGCGGGACTTTCGCTTCGGCTTCTCCTCTTCCTCCTCGTACTTGCGGGACTTTCTCTTGGGTCTCTCCTCTTCCTCCTCGTCCTCGTACTTACGGGACTTGCGCTTGGGTCTCTCCTCCTCTTCCTCGTCCTCGTAGCGCGAGGCCTTCTTCGCCTTCTTTCTCGGCTTCTCCTCCTCCTCCTCGTAGCGGTGCTTCGAGCCCTTCACGTCCGCGTGCTTCGTTCTCTGACCCGACTTGCCGCTCGAGCTGCCCAGTCTGTTGTGATTGCTCTTCTTGCCGCTGCTCTTTCTGCGCGTCAGGAACAGGAAAACGCCGATCAGCAGCAGGATCACGCCCAGCACGATCACCAGCACGATCAGCACCGTCGCCAGCGAGTTGAACAGCGAGTACTTCGTGATCGAGAACGACGACTCTACCACCGTCGCCGTCGCCGAGCCCAGCGCCGCCACGCCCGAGTTGCGCACCAGCGACGTCAGCGTCGTCTGGCCCAGCGTCACCACCGCCGCCTTCAGCTGCTCGCCGTTCTCCAGGCCCGTCGCGATGCGCACGCCCAGCACCGTGCCCTCCGCCAGCACCGAGAAGGAGCCCGCGTTGTGGCTCTCGATCAGCACGTCCGCCGCCGTCACGCTCTGCGCCGCCAGCCCGCTCACCAGCACCGCGCGCAGCGCCGCGTAGGCGCGCGCGTCGAAGGCGGAGGCCGTCACGCCCGCCAGCTGCAGCGTGAAGCGCACGAAGGAGCGGCCCTCGGTGGGCTTCTGCTTCTCGGGGCTGGACACGCAGCCGGAGTTGTCGATCTCCTTCCACTGCGGGTTCACGTCCGTCGCCGACCCGCACACGCGGCTCTGCACGCCCGCGCCGCTCTCGCACCACGCGTACGCCGTCTCGCCGCGCTCCGTCTGGCGCCACACGCCCTCGCCGGCGCAGGCCGCCACGCTCACAATGATCTGCAGCACTACCTCCGTGCGCGCGTCGCGGTTGGACGCCACCACCGTGTAGGCGTGGTTGCTGGCGTCGCCCGTGGGCGTGCCGCTGATCGCGCCGGAGCCGGCGTGGAAGGCCAGACCCGCGGGCAGCGCGGGCGTGATGGTGATGGAGTCGATCTGGTTGCCGGTGGTCGGCGTGACCGAGAGCGACTCGCCCTTGCGCACGGTGATGGTCGTGGACTGGTAGGTCAGGATGGGCGCCATGTACTTGCAAGTGTCCGCTACCTCGCCCCAGGTCACGCTGCCGCTCACGAAGTTACAGGTACGCTTGCGGTCGCCCTCCATCAGCGTGGGGTTGTCGCAGGCCAGCGTGAAGGTCTGCCCGACCTCCGTCTCGGGCCACACGCCGTCGGCGTTGCACTTGTACACGTTCACGGAGAAGGTCAGCGTGACTTGCGTCACCTTGTCGGGGTTGGACGCGGAGATGGTCACGGAGGACAGCTGCGTGATGGTCGTCGGCGTGCCCGTGATCGCGCCGTTGGTGTTGGAGAAGGTCAGGCCCACGGGCAGCGTGCCGGAGAGCGTCCAGGTGGTGATGTAGAACTGCGTCTGCGGCACCAGGCTCACCTGCTGGCCGCGCTGCAGCGCGAAGGTCGCGGACGAGTACGTCACGATGGGCTTGATGTAGTGGCACTCGTTCACCGCGTTCTGCCACATGGGCGGGTTCGCCGCTGAGCACACGCGGTACCAGTTGCCCTCCTTGTTGGCCTCGCACACCTTGTACGCCGTGTCGCCCGAGTCCGTCTCCGCCCAGCCGTCGTTCGCGGGGCAGGTCGTGGAGGTGACCGTGATGGTCAGCATCGCGGTGGACGCGCCGTTCTTGTTCTGCACCGTGATGGTGTAAATGGTCTGCGCCACCTTCTGCGTGGGCTTGCCGGTGATGGTGGCCGTCGCGGGGTTGAAGTACAGACCGGACGGCAGTCTCGGCGAGATGGAGCGCGAGGTGATGCCCGAGCCGGAGATGAGCGGCACGATGGGCGCGATCATCTCGTTCTTCACGAAGGAGAAGGTCGTCTCCGTCAGCGTGATGTTCGGCAGTAGCAGCTCGCAGTGGTTCTCCTCCGCGCTCCAGAACGCGGGCGAGCCGTAGTTGCAGAAGCGCGTCACGTTGCCATCGTAGTCCACCAGGTTCGGGCAGCCCTTGACCGCCGTCGTGTTCGCCAGCGTCGCCTCCCAGCCGTTCATCAGGTCCATGTAGCAGTGCACCGTCTCGTTCGTCGCCAGCAGGTCCAGCACCACCGTCGCCGAGCCCGCCACGTTGGACGCCACGATCGTGTAGTGCGCGTTCTCCGTGATGTTCGCCGGTGTGCCGCTGATCGCGCCCGTCGCCACGTCCAGCGCCAGGCCCTCGGGCAGCTCCGGCTCCACCGTGAAGCCGCAGCCGTTGCAGACGATCGTCGGCGTCAGCGGGGGCGACACGGGCGCCGCCGTGACGAGCTCGTAGCTCTCCTGCGGGTAGCTGAAGGACGAGGGCGCCGCCACTGTGCAGAAGCGCTCCACGCTCTGGTACACGCCGTTCAGGCACAGTCTGCGCTTGTAGCCCGAGTAGTTCATCTCGCAGTCCACGTACGCGTAGCTGTCGCTCACGGTGACGGGGAAGCCGTCCGCCGCGGGGCAGACGGGCTTGTCGCCCACGCTGAGCACCTCGAAGCTCAGGTCGCGGATGTGCAGACCGTGCTCCGCGCAGCCGCTGACACTGCTGCTCGGTCTGGCAGCGCAGCACGGTGAGGCGGAAGGCGGAGAAGGAGTCGTCGTTGTAGAACAGGTAGCTCTTCTTCTCGGCGGTGTAGCCGAAGGTCTCCGACGAGCGCATGTCCAGAAGCGTCCAGCGCTGGCCGTCGCGCGAGCCCTCCAGCTTCCACGACTGCGGGTACAGGTTCTGGCAGCCGCCGCCCGACACGATCGAGTACTGGTTCAGGTAGTGCTGGCTGGCGGCGCTGTACTCCCACTGCAGCGTGGAGCCCTCGCACACGCCCTCGTGCATGTAGAAGGTGTTCTCGTTCAGGTCGAAGGCCTTGCTCGCCTCGTGGCCCTCAATGCCCGGCACTGACGCGCTGCCCGCGCCCTCCACCATGCGCGTCTGCCCGCTCACCAGCGGCAGCAGCTTCAGCATGAAGGTGTTGGAGGCGGGGATGTTGCTGCCGCGGTGGATCTCCACGGCCAGCGTGTTCGTCTCCTGCAGCAGCGCCGCGTTGCGCATCGAGCTCTTGCGGATCTGCGGAATGGCGTACTGCGTCGACGCCAGCGTCGTGTTGGTGATCTCCGTGAACGGCAGGTTCGCCCAGGCGACCAGCCTGTCGTTCAGCCACACGCGCATGCCCGCCTGGATGCGCACCTGCAGGTCCAGCGCCACGAAGCGGCTCACGTCCGTCAGCGAGAAGGTCGTCGTGTAGTACTGCGCGACGCTCTCCGTCGCGGGGAACTTGCCCGCCTCCGTCGCCGGCCACTCCGCCGTGCCGTTGTTCACCTGCCAGCCCTCCTGCGGCATCGCGCCGTAGTTGTACTTCCAGACGCTCGACTCGTCCACCGCGTAGAACGGGTAGAACTGCACCGCGTTCGCCGTCGCGCCCGTGCGCAGCAGCTCGCGGTTGTCCGCCAGACGCACCACCGCCGCCTTGGAGCCCAGGCCGTAGCTGTCCTTGCTCTTGAACGTCAGCGACGCCAGCGTCGGCGCGGTGCACAGCGTCACCGTGTGCGAGGCGTAGTCGCGCAGACCGTCGAAGTTGGTCGACTGGCCCGCGGCCACCTGCAGCACCATGTTGCTGCCCTGCTCGCCCACCTCGGGCACGCTCACGCTGAACAGGCGGTTCGGCAGTATGCAGGACTGGATGGTGATGGCGATGGTCGCCGTGCGCGTGGAGCCGCGCTGGTTCTTGCAGGTCACCGAGTAGGAGGTCATCTCCATCGCGCCCACGGGCGTGCCGCTGATCACGCCGGTGTAGGCGTCGATGCTCAGGCCGTAGGGCAGCTCGGGCGTGATGCTGAACTGCGAGAAGCCCGCGGCGGACGGCTGCATGGAGGACATGGCGATGCCGTAGTACACGATCACGCTGCTCGGGTTGTAGGTCAGGTCCGCGTCGGGGTACGACTCCACGTTCACCGTGAACAGCTCGATCTCCGCCAGGCCGTAGAAGTTGTCCGGCGTCTGGCCCGCGTTCTCGCGCAGCACGAAGCGGTAGTAGCGGTAGGGGAACTCGATCGTCGGGATCGTGAAGCACATGCGCTCGTTGCGCGAGTTCCACTCCAGGCCCTCCCACGCGCCCAGCGCCGTCCACTGCGTCAGCGTGTCGCCCTTGCCCGTCGCCGAGGCGTACAGCTCCCAGCGCGTCGGGTCGAAGCGGCCCGCCGCGTCGTTGCTCACGAAGCAGTAGCGGCTCACCGCCACTGCCGACTCGTCGTCGAAGCTGAAGCCCCAGTACTGCGGGCCCGTCACCGTGTCGTTGCTCGCGCGCGGCATCATCGCGCGCGTCGCGTAGTTGCCGTCGAACAGGTTGGCAGCGGGGAAGCCCGTGGTGCTGTCGCTGGCCTCGGCGCTCACGCTTACGGGGATGGGCAGCGGCGACTGGCTGAAGTACAGGCGCAGGTTCGCGTCGATGGTGATGTTGCGGTTCGCGGGCGTGTTCACGATCGCCATGGCGATGGTGTTCACGCCGGTGATGAAGTTCTTCTGCAGGCCCACCACGCGGTGCCAGAACGGCGCGCGCTTGCCGCCCGTGATCGTGCTGTTGCTGCTCACCTCGCCCTCGCCCACGTACGAGCGGTACACCTCCTTCCCGTTCACGTACAGCACCACGCCCGCGCGGCAGTACACGCCCAGCTCGTACGACGTCGCCGTCGCCACGCTGTTCGCCGTCACCTGCTGCTTGATGAACCACACCGGGCGGTCCACCGCGGGACCCACGCCGTTCTCCAGCGTGTAGCTCGTCCAGCTCTCGCCCGCGGCCATGCCGTTCTTCCAGTCGCTCGGCGGCTCGCCCGCGCCCGTGAACACCATGAAGGGCTGCGACGCGCTCGGCAGGTCGAACGCGGGGTTGAACTCGAAGGACTCGCGGCTGCTGCCGCGCAGCGTCTTGCGGCCCACCAGCACCGAGTTCTTCTTGTCGTAGAACACGTAGAACTCCACCGCCGCGCCCGCGTTCCAGCCGTCCTCGTTGTTGCTCGCCAGGTACACGGTGTAGGGCGTGCGCTCCAGGCAGTAGCGGTACACGCGAATGTTCTCCGCGTCCTCACCCTGGATGGTACGGGCCTCGATCTCGCCCTTCCGGAAGCCCAGGTACTCGTTGTTGCTTCCCCTCACGTTGTACTTGCGCACCTCCACCATCGCGCTCGTCGCCAGGTCGCAGGCTACGGGTTACGGCGACGGGGAACGCCCACTTCGGATGGACAACGTGAAGCTCGTCTCCTCCACCTTCTGCTCCATCACGTTGGTCGCGTTCACGTGGTACTCCTGCTCGCCCACCATCGCGCTGGTGAGCTGGCCGCTGATCACGCCGTTGACCGTGTCCAGCGTGATGCCCTCGGGCAGCGCGGGGGAGATCGCGAAGTTCGTGTAGCCGGCGTACTGCGGCGCCATCTTCAGCGTCTCCGCAAAGTCCACGTAGTATGTCATGTACCCGCCGTAGGTCAGTTGCTTCGTGCCGTACTCCTCCTTCGCGTACACCTGCACGTCGCCGGTCTGGATGGTGGCCGAGTCGTCGTCCAGGCGCTTCTCTACGCCTCACTCGCTCTCACGGCGCGCACTCAGCACCAGACGCACGTAGGCGAACGACGCGCGCAGACCGTCCAGCGAGAACTCGCGCACCTGGCGGCGCTCGCTGAACACCTCGTCGGTGCGGTAGTCCAGCTGCTTCCAGTCCACGCCGTCCACACTGCCCAGCAGCTGCCACGACGTCACGTCCGCCGCCTGGTTGCTCGGCGCGGACTGGATCGAGTAGCGGTTGAACCAGTGGCGGTTGCCGTTCAGGTCGAAGGTCAGCACCACCTCCTTGTCGGCGGCCGCCGTCGCGGAGAAGTACGTCGAGGACAGTCCGTCCACCACGGAGGACGGCTCGCCCACCGCCTGGCCGTCCACCTCGGCGGTGACGGTCACGCCCGACAGGCGGTTGATGCCATCTAGTCCTCAGCGCGCTCCCACGCACGCACGCTCCATCGAAGGAATCACGACGGCCTCGAACTCATCGGCGTCGGGCTGGTCGGTGCAGGGGTGCATCTCCACGGCGACCAGGAGAGAGGACAGCGAGGCGTACTGCGCGCCGAAGAGCGTCACGCGGTGCCACGAGGCCGCGGCGGGCGCGACAACGCAGCGAGTGGAGTGGGTCACCTGCGTCCTACGATGAGAGAGGAGCGAAAAGACTACGCAGGGAGGTTCACGCGATTGACCTCCTGGCCGTTGATGTAGAGGATGAAGCCGCCCTTGCTGAAAACATCCACTTCCCAAATCGGCATCGTCTTGTACTGTTCAGTCACGGTCACGAGCGTAGCGTAGTAGCGAGTGGAGCTGACGGAGGGGAAGCCGCCAGTCGTGTACGACGTCCAGTAGGGGAGAGACTGTGTCCATCCCTTGTTGCCGGGATCCTGCTCCGAATATCTCCACTGCCACAGCGCCGGTACAAGGAACTGCACTACGTGTAATCCAGTGCCATCAGCGACTCACGGGACAACGTCATCTCCTTCATGGCCACGCCGCGCAGCGTGCCGCGCAACAGCTCCACTCCGCCAGCGACGACGTAGAAGTAGGAGCCCTCCGACCAACCGTTCGAGTCGCTACGCCTCAGAGAGCGGGAAGAGCAATCCACGTGGAGGAAAGCTTGAAGGCGTAAACTCTCTGGTCCCAGCAGAATTCTGAAACGACTCTCTGGTAGGCACGGCCCGCTCCGGTGCCGGTAAACACCTTTTGGCCGTTGATGGAGTTATCTCTCCAAACTTCCAGCGTCTCCTTCTCCGCGTTGCTGCTGTAGACGCGGTGGATATTCACCAACGTCTGGCTCGAGGGACAGAACAGAGACGATCCTACGGCTCACATTCCGTCGCCACGCCTGTACCCGTCGCCAGTAACAATGAAAGAGCGATCAAATGAAATATCATTGACTCCAATAGCTCAGAATAATGATGGAGAAAGCACAATCCGAGATCATAAGACGCGCGCCACATTGACGATATTCCCGCGATTAGAGTTCCTCCCAACAATTCCATTTCTTAGCGTCCAGACTGTCTGCCCTTTCCGAATCCCTATCCTCCTCCTCCTGGCGCCCGCAGAAGAAAAATCCGCTCCCTTGTTAGCGGAACACGCAATCCGCCATCTGGCAATGTCTGTGTTGCCGTGCAGTACACTGCAATTACCCCCTACACGAGACTGTTTTGGAGGAATCCTCTGTTTATGAGTCTTCCACTCCCTCCTTTTTGTTGTATTGCATTTTTGCGTGCTAAGGGGAGGGATTGCATCTGCAACAAACAGGATCGACAGCATCACAGCTTTAAAACGCGGGCTTCCTCCGCCTTCGACAGCTTTGTAAAGAGACGGTCCGAGCAGCATGCCATCTCGCGCACATTCAGTGGCCCATCTTGCAGCGCGGACAGCGGGGTCATCTGCGTCGCCGAGTAGGGCGGGTACAGGAGGTGAAGCGCCTTCGCGGCATCTACGCTCAACCAGGGGATGCAGTCAAACAGGACGGGATGATCGGCTGCAGCAGCACGGAGCACACGCGCAGCGACTCCCACACCTCCATTCTACCTCTCATCCAGCATCCCTGTCCTACAGCACAGAACACAGGTGTTGCGTGTCCTTTGGGTCCTTCGGGTCCTTTGCCAGTGTCCACGGGTGCTGCTCGTTGAAGAACAGGTTCATCTGCGAATCACCGGCACATCGCGCCCCCACCGCCTTCAACTCCTCCAGCACCAGCCGATACCCGTCGCAGAATGCGAAGGCGTCGTAGCGCTCCTTCACTCCCGCCACCAGCCGCTGCAGGCGCTGTGTCGTCTCCTCGGTCACAGTCGTCCCGTCACTCCCCGCTTGCAGCACGGGCGTGGCAATGGCCTTGCCGAGAGAGCGCATGAGCAGGTTGCCGTACAGGTCCGCGAGGTCCTTCGTCATGCGGAGGAGGTGCTCCGTGGCGAAGTCGCCGTCGCGCTGCAGCGTGTCCTCCGTCAGCAGGTACGCGCGGACCAGCTCGCCGGGCACGAACTGCCGCAGCCTGCGCAGCGGGATGTAGTTGCCCTTGCTCTTGCTGATCTTCGCGCCGTTCACCGTCCAGTGGTTGTGGCACACCATCGCCGACGGCAGCGGCTGCTCTACCGCTCACTCGCGCCCCCTGCCCCCACGCAGCGCCATCAGCAGGCACGGGTAGAAGTAACCGTGGAACTTCAGGATGTCCTTCCCGAACACGTTCACCACCCGCCCGAAGGCGCGGCCCTCGCTCGTCGTCAGGTAGTTCGTCAGCGCGTCCAACCACACGTACACGCCCGTCGCCGCGTCCACCGGGATCGACCACGGCACGCGCGCCAGCGGCCGGCTGACGCTCAGGTCCTGCGTGCTCTCCTCCACCATGCGCACCACGTCCTGCTGGAAGGCGCGCGGCGTGATCTACGCTCAACGCCGCCGCGCACTGCTACCCACGAGGGGTGGCTGCGGAGGAAGACGAGCAGCTGCGGCTTGTACTTCTGCAGCCTGCGGGTGAGCGCCAGCGCCTGCCCCTACCGGAACATCCAGTTCCTCTCCTTCACCAGTTCCACCGGGTTGTCGTTCTCCCTGCTCCGCATCTGCCCGTCCTTCTCGTAGACCTGCTTCGCCGTGAGGAACGCCTCGTCGGAGCGGCAGTAGTAGCCCGTGTAGTCCGCCTCGTAGATGTCCCCGTTCGCCATCAGCTGCTCCCACACCCTCTTCACCAGCTAGAGGTGTTAGTTTCTTCGCAGCGCCCACAGCCACGTGATCATCATCCGTCGTGCGAATGAACCGGTCGATGGCCAGCGAGTAGTGCGACAGCTCGTCCTGAAACGAGGAGGCAATCGTGTCGCAGTATTGCTTCACATCCATCTTCCTCTTCTCCGCCTCCTTCTGCACCTTCTGCCCGTGCTCATCCGTCCCCGTCGTCATGAACGCGCTCTTGCCCTGAATCCGGTCCCATCGCGCCACTGCATCTGCGAGTGCAGAGCTGTAACTACCCTTCATTCGGTCACTGAATGCCATTACATATGACCGATATGGGGCTCTCCGTTGACATAGTAGATGGGCGTGCACACCTTCGTGTCGTACTGCTTTATGTGGTCTGCATTTGCAGAAAACTACAAAAGAAGCGTGGAAGAGCGGCATACGGCGCGAACAGCGACTCTTCCCGAGAGGGCGAGCGCGCAAACTCTTCGCTGCAGTCCATGAGAAACAAGAGCCAAACAACCGATCATGAAAGAGCCGTGTTTGCAAAACGGGAGGGCGTTTCATCCATGCTATTTTCGGTCTCATTTCATCGTACAAAATGGAAGAGGACTTGTTTCAAGGCGATCTGCAGGATTACCTTGAGAACGGGAACCTCTACGAGCGCTGCTACTTCCAGTGGAGTCTGGTCCAATGCCTCGTGTTCGAGAAGCACCTGCTGCTGGAAATGCACTTCCCGGAGGGTGTGGCGTCGGACGGCTGTGGCAGCACGGAGTATTCCCGCCAGATCACAAAGGTACTCGAGCGCGCCGTGAACGCCGTGATAAAGGGGTCTCTGATCAAGTCGCTGTGCTTCACGCAGGATACCACGGTCGAGGACGTGAAGACCGTCGTTGAGTCTCTCCCTTCGGTGCGAATCACGCGTAGTCAGATCAGCCATGGAAAATGCTCCATCCTCGTAGCGTACAATCTCGATTTGGCGCAGCAGAGCATCCAATCCTTCTTCTTTGACGTTTTTCGCGTGAATATCATATGATCCTAGAGCATTCTTTTGGTGCCTCACGACCGGCTGTTCTGCTGCATCGTTGCCGTCCGATACACCGTTCTCCAGTACCCGTTTGCCTTCTTTGTGCTACTCACCCCAGCTGCGCCGAGCGGAAGATGGCACTGTCCTTCCCCGTGGCCCTCGACCCGATCTACCTCAACGCCTTTCACATCACCGTTCCGCTGATGATCACGGACCGGAGCAAGTTTTTCATCTGGAACCTCCTCGGCCTCGTGGAGAACCAGGCGAAGCTGACGGAGGATCTCCACAACGGTTTATCGTGTGAGAAGATCGAGGAGGAGCTGAAGCGGTGCTGCTCTGCAATATAAATAACTGCTAGAAACATGTACTATCGCCTGAGCGTGGACGAGCTGAAGGAGATCAAGCTGAACGCATCGCGGGTGTTCATCAGCCTCGAGATGAAGCAGCGCATCGCGGACATCGTCGTGGCCACGCGGCAGCACGACTCCGTCGCCGCCTTCTCCCCGAAGAACTCCCTCTCCTACCTGATCCACACCGTTTGCCTGTCGGCGCTGCTGGACGGGAAGACCTTTGTTCTGCCCAGACACATTGAGTGGGCGTCCTGGTGGTGGCTTATGTGCAGCACGCTCGTGCCTGTAATCGCCAGCCAGCTTCGTCTGTTATGTGCGGAAGGTGGGGGAAGGATGGAGTGATTATGCGTAGACACGAAGACGGAGACGAGAAGTGATGTTGTGAAGAGCGTCCTTTCCTCTTTTACTGCTGTAATATGGGTTGTTTGTTGGAGCTTACGTGTCTGATCGATTCAGACATGGATATGATGGAACAAAGAGCATTTCCAGCAGAGATAAAAAGCTGCGTAGAACAATAGGGTACAATCGTATGGACTAATGGTGAATCGATACATACACAGAGAATGATAGAATCAGATGGATCTGCATTATAATGAAGTATTCGTTACGGCTGCAACAGAATCTGAGCCGTATACCAAGGCCTTCTTACTCGTCATATCCTCAGTATTCTTGCTTTCGTCGTTTTCAGTATCAAAAGACTCCTTCGAGTACTCCATATCACTGGCCGTTTGCGATCGCTGCATGACGGTGGTAGTTTTCACTGACATGCCTCTCGTCGGCGCCATACTCCTCGTGGATGGAGGAACCTGGCCACCGTCCCTTCGCATCTGCCGGAGATAATTCTCGACTTTCTGTCTAAAACGATTGGGCTTCAACTGATACGATTCATAGCCCAGCAACACCATCACAGTTGATGCTGTTTGGCAGTTCGCAGTGGTACATTGATATGAAGACATTTCGATTAGCATGGTTACCAGTTTCTTTTCAAGACGTCCCGTTGAATGCCTTATTAAATGACTTGCACTTTCGTAATCTGCTTCAAATCCCTTCTCATACTGACACACGAACGACACGAATGGGGTAAAGAGTTCCTGCATATGATTAGCGCAAGCCAAATTGTAAGCTAGATGCAGAGCAATCTCGGTACGGGTACTCAGTTCATTCATTTGTGACACTTTCTTTGAATGGGCCGGTCGTTTAAACATGGGCCCTAATTATTGAACAAACAGTTAAAAACGATTCAGTTTCATTTATCATTAGCGTAGAATATCCTCTCCAGCTATGGAATCAGATCGCACAGAATCGAGTACCTGTTGGTCCATGTCATGGATGACGTCGCGAATGTGCGACATGACTCTGTCTCTCTCGCCCACAGGGATCTGAATGCTCCACTCCGGATTCGGCGATTTATCGGCCCGTTTTCTCGTGCCGCAGTAGTGCAGCAGGCATAAACACAATGGGCACAGCTGCTCCTTCTCCAGAGACGACAAGTACAGCGACGGCACGCCGTCCAGTGCGAAGGCCGTCGGCAGCGCCCTGAAGTGCGTCCGATGCGCAGATGCCTCATCACGCCCACACTGCGCGCACCGCACCAGGAACACGGTTTCTTGGAACCACTCGCCCTCCATCCGGCTGAAGGTTGCCGCGTCCTCCTCGCATCCGCGCATCGCGTCCTTCTCGCTGCGCTGCGGCACACTGTCCAGCTGCTTCCAGCACACACGGCAGAACGGGACGAAAAGCGCGAAGCGGTTCACATTGTGAATCGCATCCACTTCCATCTCCTCGCAGCACGCCACGCGCTGGCGAGCCGTTGTGCCCTCGCGCGCCAACACGCTCAGCTGCGCCGCAAACGCCTCCTCCGTCATCTCCACCTCCTCCCGCACGCGCTGGCGAAACTCCTCCTCATCCATCACGCTCACGCCCGGGCGCTGGTACTTGCCGCTCCAGGTGTAGTGGTCGTGGTGCTTCACCAGCCACGTCCTACGCTCAACGCAGCATTCGATGCCCACGTGTAGTCCGCCACGTACGCCGACTCGTGGCAGTCGTGCTGGTTCTGCGGCCGCACGCACGGCACCCACACGCTACGCGTCACACGTCCCACTCAACGCCACGGCTGCGACTGCGGCTCGTTGCGGTAGGCGCTGCGGTCGAACACGCGCGCGATGCCGCTGTTCCCGCTGTCCAGCCACACCTCCAGCGAGGCGGTGCAGGGGAAGCAGCCCTCCAGCTCCCGCTTCATCACCTTATGCGCGTTGCGCAGCGTTGCGCGCAGTGCCGCCGGGCGGAGGGCGCGGAAGGCGGAGCGGCGGTAGAGCGCGGCGACGAAGCGGACGAAGAGACTCTCGGCGAGGCGCAGGCGGTTGTAGAAGCGGAGGTAGAAGTCGTCGCGGAAGACGGGGTGGGAGAAGGAGATGACGGGCGGCGGCGCGATGGCGCGCCAGAGCGTGGCGAGGAAGGTGTGGATAGAGTCGGAGGGAATGGAGAGGGAGGCGAGCAGCGCGCTCTTCACGGCGTCGGGCGAGTAGAGGGGCGAGGCGGTGAGTTGCGCGGCGATGAAGGGCAGCTGGAGGAGCAGCTGGAGGGAGGAGGGCAGCGGCGTGGGCGGCGCGGCCATGAGGCTGCGCAGCGCCAGCACGGACTGGTGCAGAAACACGTTTTCTGTTGGCTGGATGGTTGTGTGTGTTTCTTCTTCCTTTTCATTTCTCCTTCTGCTTCCTTCGCAATCTTCTCTTCTGCTTCCTTCTCACTCTTCTCTTCTGTTTCCTTCTCATTCTTCTCTTCTGCATCCTCCACACACTCATCACCCTCCTCATCCACCATTGGCGTGGCAAGCGCCTTCTGCGACAGGAGCACGCGCCGGGGCGTGGGGGAGGAAACGGGTGTGACGGGCTTCCGCTTGTGGCAGGGGATATCCACGACGCAGACGGAGTGGAAGCTCTGTAGCAAAGACGACGAAGAGGGAGAGAGATGCGAGAAGAAGCGCTGCGTCGTCTTCTCAAATGTCCAGTCGCATTGACTCGGAGGAACATCGGAGTGCAATACCAGGAGGGACTTCTCATGAAGACCATCTGCGCATAATGGAAAGAGTCGAGCACAACGGATTGGGGGCAAAAAGGCACGGAAGCACTCATCATAGGAAGAAGGCTCCGAAGAATAGGGTACAAACAACACGATACAGTTGCATACGGCCGAACAGAATCGATTTGCCAAGTCCTACTTTGTCATTCCCGACTTTGACAGATACAAGGGCATACAGATTCGCAGTATGGAGAGAAGTCATATCGAATGCGAGCAAGTCCGTTCTGTTCATCAGAAAAGGGAACGGGTACAGATCAATGGAGTCGCTTCCCTTGGAGTGAAAGTGGCTAAACGGAAAAGGCAATTCGATAGTACGCACTGGCAATCGTCGCTGCACAAACCGTCGAGGAAGGAATACACGTCCGGCGCATTTCCCAAAATGCATATCGTAAACGCTTTGTTGGTCGGACTTACGCAGCGCCGCATGCAGGAGAGTGCCGCTGCATCAACCTACACTCAAAACAACGAATACGCTGCAACACTCAGCGTTCGGCCGTCCACGCGAAGGAAAGCATGTCCGAAGGCCTGGGACATTCCGCTGACACTCGCTCAATTTGGCTTTTCTCCCAACAGAAATCGGCTCTCTTTTTGGAGCACGCTCATGTCAACAAATAATGCTACGCATTGCACGAACTGGAAGCGAATCTTTTGCAAACTCCTCGCGCTTACTCTATTGCGTTGTACGGGGAGGGGCTTCGCGAATGGTTGGGTGTCTTTGTTTCCCTCAACGGCGGAATTACTACACCAACGTACTTTCGTCGAGATACTGCAGCGTAAACGTTGAGTATTCTACGTGAGGATTCAGGTTCCGAAGCGGTTTCACGGTGATCACGGGGCTGACATCGACGATCCCGTCATGCAGACAAAGGAAATGAAGAAGGTGACGTACTGGGGACTTGGAATGAACGTCGTGCTCACCGGCACCAAAGCCGTGCTGGGCGTGCTGATGAACTCCTCGTCCGTCATCGCCGATGTTTGGGTTTCTCATGTTTCTCATCCGCAGGCCGTTCACTCCCTCTCCGACATGATCAGCGACTTTGTCACGCTGGGAACGGTGAGCTACAGTCGACGTGCCCCGAACAAGAAGTGGATCT
Organism: Blastocystis sp. subtype 1; assembly: GCA_027406405.1. NCBI lineage: Eukaryota > Bigyra > Opalinata > Blastocystidae > Blastocystis > Blastocystis sp. subtype 1. Next base: position 341,206 of record JANPWL010000005.1, read on the forward strand.
ATGGCTACGGAAAGCTGGAGACCGTATGGCTGTTCTTCCCCTGTGAGTCTAGGTGTCCAGCCTCTTCGTGTCCGGCATTCTCATCGTCACGTCGGGCGCTGTCTTCTCGCACATATCCATTCCCTCCTTGAAATGCGCCCCTTAACGCAACGCCTATGAGATTCTTTCCTCCCTGTACATGTCCCATCCCGAGGCCGTGCACGTGGCGGCAGAAGCCGCATCCGCGCACTCCCACGGCATGGAGTTGCTGCTGGCAAACAACACCCTCCTGGACAGCTTGGGCGTGGGCGTACTCGTGCTCTCCGTCGGCATGAAGGAGTGGCTGTACCGCCAGACGATGAAGATCGCGACCAAGACGGACAGCAGCGTGCTGAAGGCGAACGCCTGGCACCACCGAGTAGATGCGCTTTCCGCGGTCGTCGCGCTGGTGGGCCTGTCCGGACGCGTATCAATCCAAGGCGATTGTAAATCGTAGTTCATCGGAGTGCCGTGGATGGACCCTGTTGCCGGAATTGCCGTAGGCGCGGTCGTGCTGAAGACGGGCTGCGAGGTGGGGTGGAAATCCCTTGGCGAGCTTGTGGATGTCGGAGTTGACGACGGGAGTCACGCCTAGCTGTCCGTGGACGAGAAGACGCTGGCCTCCATTCGGGATGTGTGCGGAAAGGCCATCGACCCCGAGTTCGCCGATGCGGTGAAAGTGGCGAATGTGATGGCGAGGAAGGCTGGACCGCACCTCCACTCCGTCGTCGAGCTGGAGATCGAGAAGGGCATGCGTCTGGAGGACGTGATGCACGTGAAAGAGGAGGTGGAGCACCATCTCCGCGAAATCCACCACATGCAGACGGCTGTCGTGGATATTTGTTCTCATCGTCATTTATGCCCCTGTTTCTTGGTGAAAACAACGCAATATAAATGGATGATTACGTTTCTCTAATTCTTCAGCTCGTGGTCCGGCAGGTGCGGCAGCTTCGCGAACTCCTCCTCGTCCGTCTCCACCACGTCGTACGTCAGGTCCTTCAGCTCGCGAGCGTCCTTTCTCGGCACCACCGCGGGCACCTCCTCGGGGTCGTCGTACTCGGGCGGCAGTCTGTCGTAGATCAGGCCGCGGCGGTGCGGGTTCACGCCGTCGGGGTTCGGGTTGTACGAATTCGTAATGTCGCGGGTGGCCTCGTCCTCCGCCTCCGCCGCGTCCACCAGCAGCTGCTCCATCGACTTGCTCGTCTCCACAGCGTGCGCCGCGGCGCTCTACCCATCAAGCATCATGCCCATCACCACCTTCGCCAGCGCGTCGCACATCGCTCTAATCTCCTCCTTCTCCGCGGCGGTCAGGTCACGCACCTTACGGGCCGGAATGCCGCTCCACAGCTCGCCGCTGCCCACGGTCTTGCGGGGCGTCACGACGGAGCCGGGGGCGATGGCCGCTCCCTCGCAGATGTGCGCAGCGTCCAGCACGGTGACGCCCTCGCCGATCAGGCAGTTGTCGTCGATGGTGCAGGCGTGGATGATCGAGCCGTTGTCTATTCCTCATTCTCTCCACTGGAAATGACCGATGACCACGTTCTTGCCAATCACAGCGTGGGGAGATTGTAGTCCACGTGGACCACCACATTGTCCTTGATGTGGGAGTTGTCTCCGACCTTGATTCCGCACAGATCCGCTTTGCATCAATACATATAGGTTGATTCTCACCGCGCAACGTGCTGCCGTAACCCACGGAAGAACAACAGCCAAGGGTCACGTCTCCGGAGACAGTGGCACTGGTGGCGACATTGGAGGCGCAGCACACGCAAGGCTTGCTCTCTCCGTATTTCAAAACGCGAGCAGAAGGCAAAACTACGCATCACGCGCGCTGCAAGCACGGAAATACGCTCTTCGATAACCGCCTTCTTTCCCTGCATCCCCGCACCCATGCGATCAAGAGACTTCCCCAAGCCCTTGCACATCTTTCCAAAAGACTTCAACAGAACAGCCATTTCTCGATACTTGGTATATAGAGCTACGAGTGATAAGGGATTGCTCCGTTAGTTCCTACAATCGGTATTTAACCCAAATCAGTACCAAACAGGAGAAACTGGGAGCTCCCCAACAGGATAGGCATTCCCGCGGTGAGAGGAGTGGGATTCTGCCAAATCGCACTCAATTTCTATTCATTCGCATCATGACGGAGTGTGTTGAAGTGGTCGAAGTCACAGACGAAACGTTCGAGCAGGAATTGCCGCACATCCAGAAGGTCATCTTCGATAGCGCCTTCGCGGCCTTTGACATGGAGTTCTCTGGACTGGAAGTCAAACCCTGCCATAAGTCGGTCCAGGTGGACACCGTACTCGTCCCTTTCTTTTGATTATGCGTAGTTTGCCACGCGCTACTCGAAGACGAAGGAGTCGTACGTGGTTTCGTGAATGGGTGACGTGTAGAGTGGAATCGTTCTTCCCCTTTCAAGCAACCATTCCCGTGTGCTGTTACTCCTAGTTTGGACTTGCCTGTTTTAAGTACAATGAGAAGGAGAAGAGGTGCGTTGTATGGACGTTGTTTGAGAGCTAGGTATGATGCGACGATCTTCAACATATACATGAGTCCCTACTCGCACAGCAGTATCGACGACGCTGTGGCCATTCGCGTAGTCCCTCGCGCCGTCATTCACCGTAGCCCCATACGATCGAGTTCCTGAAGTCATGCCACTTTGACTTCAACAAGGCCTTCATTCACGGCGTGCCCTCTCTCCGTCGCAGCGACGAGAAGCGCATTCTTGACGAGATCGAGAAGAGCTACAGCGACAAGACGCCTCGCACCCAAATCGCGATTACCAAGGACCAGATGAAGGCGATTTCTCCCGCCTTCGACAAGGTCGCTGTCGATCTCTCTCTCAACCGCAGATCAACCGAATGATCGACGTGATCAAGAACGGCCCGGAGGAGGAGCGTCAGAAACTGGCGAAGGAGAACGGGAAGTACTACATCGTCCTCGATGCGATGAATCCCTTCCACCGCCGCCTCATGTACCAGGAGGTGGAGAAGCAGTACAAGGACCTCATCTCGCTGGCGAAGCTGGACAAGGACAACAAGGTGCCGTCTCCGCTTCCCCTTCACGCTAGGACATGGGCGGCAAATCACGCCGTCTCCGCGCCACCTGCAACCTGCGCGACGGCGACGCCACCATCGACACCTCCGGTTCCGACGTGAAGGTGTTGCGCGTGGAGGAGGTGACCAGGATGGTGGGCATTCGCCGCGTGCTGGAGTTGCTGTCAGGCAAGCGCCTGCCTCTGGTAGGCTTCGAGATGCTGAACGACCTCATGTTCTCCTATCACTGGTGCGTCGACCGCCTGCCCGAAACGTGCCGGAATTTCGTCACGAACGTGGCGCGCGACTTCCCGCTGATCATCGACGTGCAAGTGAGTGTGCGGCGCGCGTGTGACCTCAGAGCCTGTGTCGCGAGAAGAGCCTGGGCACCTTCCTGCCCGACGGCACGTCGCTGGAGGCCATCTACAAGGGAGTAGTGCTGGGGCGGCGGGCTGAGGCGTAGACGGGCTGCCCTGAGGGGCTGGCGGTGCAGGCGTTGGCGCCCGAGCACGTGCAGGCGCACGACGCGGGTGAGTGTTGGGTCGTGGAGTGAGGCGCAGGCTTCGACGCGTACATGACGGGCGTGGTGATGCTGCGTGTGGGGTACAAGCTGGGCCTGGGCGTGGCCGGTGGGCGCAGGCGGAGGGTGTGAGCGGTTAGACTTCCGCGACCTGAACGCGTTCTACCAGAAGGAGCTGCCGCGGGAGGACGTGGAGGGCGCGTTCCGCCAGGCGCCGTGCCAGTTCCAGCGGCAGATGAACGCGGTGAACATGTACAACGTGAAGTACCCGATGCCCATGCTGGACGCGCTCTGGCAGACGCGCGAGGAGGAGATGGAGGCGGAGTACGCGCAGTGTGTGCTGCTCGCCAGCGGGTTCTTGAAGGTGCCGGCGGCGCGGCGGCGTGAGGCGTAGGAGGTGAGAACGGCGGACTTCGCGAGTCTGGCGCGCCCCTTCCTGGAGGCGGAGCAGAAGGTGGCGATCCTTTGGCTGGACGACAACTACTGCCTGCTCTCCTTCCCCACGCCCGCCGCCTGCACGCGCCTGTTCGAGGCGTGGCGCGAGGCGCACGAGCAAGCAATGCCAGCGACGCAGACAGAGACGGAGGAACGACTGACGCTGCAGACGGTGGTGCTGGAGCGCTTCGACGCGTTCGAGCGGCTGTGCGGGATGAAGGTGGCGAAGAAGGAGGAGCCGTCGCGGAAGCGCGAGCACGAGGAGAGCGTGGTGTTCGAGAACAAACGGCTGCGCATCGTGCGGAAGATCGCGCGTCCCGAGAGCGAGAAGAAGTGGTGTTCTGTCATGTGGTGTGTTTGTACAAACAGGCGAGTTCATCACGCGCAGCAGCAACACCGACGACCTCTTCAGGCAGTACTTGCTCACGCACATGTCGCGGATCCGCCGCACCACCTCGAAGGACCCGTTCACCGTCAGCATCAGCCCGTCGCGCGTCGGCGCCTCGTTCAGCTCGTAGTCGTCGAAGCTCCGCGCCAGCTCCTCCGCCAGCTCGTCCACCACCACCAGCGACACCTCCTGCCCGAACCGAATCACGAACTTCCCGCTCAGGTCCGAGCTCACCCGCGTGTCCCTCGCCAGAGGGAACACCGCGCGCGCCGCGCAGGGCCGCGCCAGGATGCTCAGCACGTCCGTGATCACGCTGTTGGCTGTGGGGTAGCGGCCCGCGCCCTACGCGTCACGCCGGCGCCACGCCCGCACGCTGCCGATGATAGTTAACGGTCCGGCAGTCCAGACTGCACAGCTGCACCATGTTGTTCGCGTAGTGCACGGAGGCCAGCGGGTTGCTCGCCGCCACGGCGCACTACCCATTACTCCCACGGCGCGGTGCTACGGGGAGAACGCAGGAGAAGAGCGTCTGACGCTCCTGGTCGAACTGCGACGTTGCCACCAGCTTGAGGTGGAAGCCCTTCTCCCTCCAGTAGGCCACGTCCTCCTTGCGGATGGCGCTGATTCCCTCGCACGCGATGGCCTCCTCGTCGCAGCGTCTGCGCATCACGCATCACCGCATCACCGACACGCCGAAGGCCAGGCGGTTCAGGATGACGAGCTTACTGCGACAGTCGTAGCCCTCGATGTCGAACGCGGAGTTCGCTAGCGGTGACGACATCGCCCGAATCGCACCCTCCAGGTACCCCAGGCTGCGGGCCTCGTTGTACACGCTGTCGTAGTCCTTTTTGTCCAGCAGCATCTTGCTCAGGATGAAGTTCGTCGATCCGTTGATAATGCCACACAGCTCGTAGATGTCGTCCGTGTTGTAGTACGTCTGCAACGTGTGGATGATGGGCGTGCCGCCGCCCACCGTCGCCTCGAATCCGAAGCCCACCTGCGGATGGGCCTCCATCAGGGACTCGACCTCCTTCATATGCGACGCGAGGAGCGCCTTGTTGCCGCTGCCGTTAAGAGGCCAAACGAGGGAAAGGGAGGATATGTCACGAAGGCCTTTCCCCGCACAAAACACTCCTTCATAATCGTGAAGGCAGGCTCGATGCCGCCGATGAGCTCGATCACAAGGCGAATCGAGTCGTCCGTGAGGATGTCTACCTCGCACTTCATAGAAACACGCTACCCATGTAGTTATCCGTGACGGTAGTGTAGTCCTGAATGGGAACGCTCCTCTTCTTTGCCAAATCTCTGACGCACACCTACGCCTCATACACGACTCCACACCATACTCGCGTAATGCGCAGGTTCACCTGGTATCGTTTCTTCAACTCTTCTGCACGCTTGTACAGAATATCGTACACGCCTACGCTGGATGGATATGAACTACCCGACCTGCTCCCACAGTGCCGAAGCCGATCAATCCAATGCAATAATCCTCCATGAGGTTGATATGAGAATGCAATTGTGACTCCTTTCCCTTCTATGACTTTGTAGTGGTTGCATGCTACGCACATGGATTATTTCAGGGAATTGCGCGGAATGCGATGGCTGCACTTCTTCCTGTTTTTCACATCCTTAGCACCGAGGAATGGAACTGTACTCAGCCGACCTTGTTCCGTCTTCTTTCCTCCACTCTCGATCTCGGTCCGTGTGTCAAGGAGGCATCGTTTTGGGTGCAAGTGAAAGGGGGTGTAGCTCAGATGGTAGAGCGCTCGCTTAGCATGCGAGAGGTAAGGGGATCGATACCCCTCTCCTCCATTTTTCTTTCTTTTTTCCCTACAACTCTCTCATTGCCTTGCAGAGATAGCAATATCCCTTTTCCCACGTTTTCACTTCAACAAGTCGATCATTTGATTCCCTCCACAGACCCTCCAATGTCTTCTGGAAAGCTATTTTCGGACATCCTGCCTCCTCTCATGACGGAGGTGCTCGATGTCGTGAAGGAGCTGGATTTCTCTAGGGCGACGCCCGTTCAGGGCGCGGTCATTCCCTACTTCTTGTCAAACAAGGACGTGAACGTTAGCGCGTGCACGGGCTCGGGAAAGACGCTCGCCTTCCTCATCCCCATTTTCCAGCTTCTGGGCAGACCGGAGTGCACGGTATCGCACGGAGAAGTGGGCGGAATTGTCATTTCCCCGACGCGTGAGCTGGCGATGCAGACGTACTCCATTGCCGAGCGATTCGAGAAGCACCTGCCCAAGGTGCACGTGGCGTTGCTTACCGGAGGTTCGGAAGTGCGGTTTGACTGACCCTTAGGAAACGACATTTCGGACGATATGAAGCAGCTACAGAGTGACAAATGCCTCTTCCTGATTGCGACGCCGGGCCGACTGAAGGATATCATGCAGCGCATGGGGGAGAAGCTGATCATGCGTGACCTGGAGGTGCTGGTCCTCGACGAGGCGGATGTGCTCCTCGTAGTCTCTCTCTTTTCACCTCATCCAAAGGACCTGGGCCACGCCCAAACCATCTCCTTCATTCTCTCGAAACTGCCGAAGCAGCGCCGAACGGGCCTCTTCAGCGCCACCGAAGCGAAGGGAGTGGACGCGTTGGTGAAGGCGGGACTGCGCAACCCCATCAAGATCAAGATCGAGATCAAGAACCAGAACACGATCCAGGCGGTGCCCGTGCTGCTGAAGAACTACTACGTGGTGCTTCCGAGCGATTCCAAACTGGGCTTCGTGCATCTCCCATGCGCATGTCATCCGTAGCTGGTTCAGTTCATGCTCTCCCACAAGGACTCCAAGATCCTCGTCTTCTTCCTCACCTGCGCCTCCGTGGACTACTTCGCCCGCGCCGTGCAGAGCCTGCCCGCCACCGCCGGACTGAAGATCAAATCGCTGCACGGCCGCATGGTGCAAAAGAAGCGCGTGCGCACCATGGAGGACTTCCGCAAGCCCGAGCGTACTCCCTCGCGCCCTCCTCCACCGTAGCTGGCGTGCTCTTCTGCACCGACGTCGCCGCGCGCGGCATCGACATCCCCGACCTCGACTGGATCGTCCAGTACGCGCCCCCTCAAGACCCCTCGTTTTTCATCCACCGTGTGGGCCGCACGGCGCGCGCCGGCAAGAAGGGGCAGTCGCTGCTCTTCATCGAGCCCTCCGAGAAGGCGTACATCCCGTTCACCAAAAAACGGGGGGTCCCCCTCGAGGAGTTCGAGGTGAAGGCGGACGAGGCGTTGCGCGCGCAGTCGCTGGAGTACCTGAGCGCCGTCCGCGAGCACTGCGCGCACGACCGCGACTTCTACGAGGAGAGCGTAACCGCCTTCACCGCGGATATCCGCGTGAGTGCGGGGCGTTTGCGTGAGGCGTAGGCATACCGCAACCACGACTGCAACTTCATCCTGCGGTTCGAGGACGTGGACGTGGCGGCGCTGGCGCGGTCGTTCGCGCTGGTGCGGCTGCCGCGCGTGTCGGAGCTGAAGGGGCGGAAGGTGGCGTTCGAGGACATGGATGTGGATGTGCGGAGCATTCCGTACTTAAATGCGGAACGCGAGAAGGCGCGGCAGGAGCGGCTGAAGAAGGAAGAGGAGGAGCGCGAGGCGCGGCTGAAGAAGCTGAAGAGCAAGGAGAAGAAGAGCGAGAAGCGCGGGAAGGAGGAGGAGGAGAAGCGGAAGCGGAAGGGCAAGCATGAACGCATCATGAATGAGTGGGACGAACTGCAGGAGGAGGAGCGGCTGTTCAGGCAGTACAAGAAGCACAAGCTGAGGTGGGCCAGGGGAACGGGCGTGAGGCGTAGTGAGGAGGAGTACGAGAAGCGGCTGCTGGAGGATGATGATGGGAGCGAGGAGGAGGACACGCTGGAGAAGGCGTGGAAGGACCACCAGATGATGCGGAACTCCAGGAAGATGCGCAGAGCGAAGGGAGGCAAGAACAAGATTTTCAACAAGTAGTCTTTTCCTTTGTTTGTTTCGCCGACGCTCGTGCGCTACACTCGATACCGGCTGCAGAATGGAGTGGAACGATCGCTCGGCCCTGATTGGCCGTCTCTCTGAATCGAGCACTCCCATTGTGTTGTTTCACGCTTCTGACGATCCCTACGTCGTTCACTGGCTTCAAATGGACGAACGATGGCGAGACAGCGGACTTGGCAGCTACAAGTGCGACTTCCTTCCGAAAGGGATCCGGTCCTTCCCGAAGCATCCCATCGTCATTCTCTATTCCGGAATTGCCAGTTCCATCCTGGATGGAGTAACGACCTGTTTTCGGCATCACACATAGTCCAACCTCCCGGATACGATGGAAGAAGTGGCGTCAACACGCTTTCCCTTCGCCATTGACGATCTGGTCCCCTCCCTGTATTCCTCCGAGTTTGTATATGCCTCCTGCCAGAGGGCCTCTATCTATTCGATTTCGCAAGAGTGTGTCTCTCACTCCCTCCAAATCACACCGGATGTTCTCATCCAGCCGACGAGTGCTTGCGTCCAGCCGTCCTCTCATCCTCTCCTGTATTATGCATCTCACGAAAAGGGGCTGTTTCTCTGCGACTTCCGCGTTGCAAAGCCGGTGCTCCTAACGGCGGTCCCGCACAGCAGCCATCTGCAGCGCATCGAAAACGACTGGAACTGCTACTGTTTCGCTCATGACAGCGAGATTGACGTGATCGACGTCCGCAACCCAAACGCGCTGGAGATGCGCTGGCGGTTTGACGGCGCGATTCAGAAGCTGGACTGCTATCGGTGCACTTCTTCTGATTATCATATCCTTTCGTTCCGTTGTTCTGTCCTTCACTCCCACTGGTGAGCGCGAAGGTGAGGCGAAAGAAGGAGGAAGAGCTCCTGGGAAGAGTGATAACGCGCGCAATGCTCGATCTGAGCAGCACGTCGAATTCCTACCCAATTCCGTCGCTACATGATGACTCGCTGCAGCTTCTGTACTCCAGTCAAGTGATGAGCACCATTTCCAATTCAGTGTAGAAACCCTTCGACTATGCAGTGCTGCCGCTCAGGACAGAAAACGAGGATACAGACGTCGCAAACTCGGGGATGTGTTCCATTCTCACACTGGGATGGAATCAGCTGGATTACTCCCAGCTGGAGTGCAATTCGCTGGCGCTAAATGCGTCCATCCAACACATGTCTCTTTCACGTGCAAAGGATAACGAGTAGGTTTGCCTTTGGCAGGGAGGAGCGGATCTGGGGATCCCCTCAGAGTTCCGGCGGTCCGCAACCAGAAACGCTACGATCTGTGGATATCGACTCGCTGATGCACACGGAGACGCAGTGGGTGGAGGATGAGGCGATTCTGCAATCCATTGTCGATCGAGGCCTGCTCAAGCAGCCGCAGTCCGTGTATGCTTTTTAACGAGCATTCAGCATAGAATGGAGGTCTGCAGCGTGATCGAGGCGCGGACGGGGAAGCACATGAATCCTCGGTTTGTGCTGGAGTGGCTGCGGAAGAAGGGGTTACGGGAAGTGCGAACGATCAGCAGGGAGGAGCGGAGGAACGATTTCGAGGGAATCGTGTTTGTGGACGAGAAGAAGTACGAAGAGCTGCTGAGCCCCTTCACGGAAGGACAGCACCCCATCGACAAGAAGCGAATCGACGTGCTCTCAAACATCTGGGATCATTTGGAGACGGATAACGGTATCTTCATTTAGACCGTGTTTGTTTTGACGCGTGTTGAACAAAGCCACATCACGCTTCATCGGCCGAATCGGGCTGCTCCTCAAACTGGATTTCATAATCGTCGTCCTTGCTCGGGATGTATTCCACATGGTAGTCGGACACCGGATCGTAGTGTTCCATCACGATGCATTCCTCTTCGTCCGACGACATAATCTCGCTGTCCGATGAGAACACCAGCTCGTCGACAACGCCGGCTTCTCCTTGCTGAATCGACTTCACCAGACCTCTGTCCACCTGCCACGTCTCCTTCTCCTCCTTCAGTGGCGTAATTGCTCGCTCCACGGTTTCTTGCTGCTCCTGCTGCGGCTCTGTTTTCTCCTCGTTGTCCTTTGTGCGTGGAGCATCCGTTTGGGATGGCTCTTCCAACAGCGAATGATCTTCATTGTAGATGCGCCGCAGGAACACACGCGCTTCTTCGTACTCGTTATTCAACTCCAGAGCCTATTCCTCAACCCTATTCCTTCTCTCCACTCGGAAGAAGCAAAATCGGGCTTGCGAGAACTGCCCCATGAAAAAGAGACAAACCCCGCGGTTATACCAGCAGGCGTGGTGGTCGCCGCAGAGCCGGATGCTCAGCAGGAAGAGCTCCGCCGCCTTGTCGTAGTCCTTCAGCGCCATGTACACGCGCGCCACGTCAAAGCAGATGTCTTGGGAGGCTTTGAAGGGGAACACGAGATTGCGAATCTACGGTGACACGAACACCCGAACACGCACCTTCGCCAACGCGTAGCGCAAATCGTGAATGTCATACTGCTGGAGAACCTGGCTGGGGCTGCTGCTGAGAACAGCGTGGCGAAGACTGGCGAAGCTGTCATTGTCAAACGCGGTCAGGCGAAGAAGACAGCTTGTCAAGGCGAAGGAGGGATTGCTCTTCAACTCCTCGCACAGCGTCGAAATGCCATCCAGCGAACGGTCCAGAACGAAGCGACGAAACGCCAGCCGCGTTTGCTGGAGGGTTTCGGATAGCAGTCCGTACGCGCACAGCATCACACGATAGCTCTCGTGGTATTCCGACGTGGCCACGAAGCCTCCGCGATCAACGCAGTGCTGCTTGAAAACGTGGAAGGGAAGGGGAAACGAGATGCCGCCGTCGAAGGAAAGCGTCGGGTTCTTCACCGCGATTATTTCGTCCTTCAGGCAGAGGCCCTCGTCGCCGATGAGAAACACGGCCTTGCTGCTGCAGTAGCTCAGAATGCGGTTGATCAGCGGGATTCCGCGTATAGGAACGAAGGTGACGGTGCCCTAGTCGTGATTCGCCATTACGCAGAGGCACTCTGTATTCTTCGTTCATGCGCTGCACGGTGTTGGCGACGTCCTTCTCCCAGCCCATATTCGATTCCGCACGCACCTGGCTTTGGAAGTGCCATTCGCATCTTTGCGTCAGCCAACTCCACGGTCCAAACGATAGGCGCGATAGGATGGACGTATCCGACGTGCTGTACTCCTTCTGTGTGGAGAAAACGGACACCAGTCCCATTTGCACGCCATGGGAGGCGATCGTGACGATATCCTGCTTTAGTCGACTGAGCACATTGTTGAGGATGATCACGGGCGGCACTTTCAGCGCGTTCTCGTTGATCATCCGATTCGAGTGTTGGAGGTAGAGCTAGGCATCACACGGACAGAGAGACGTCACGTTCTGGGCATTCTCCACGTCGTAAAAGGCGACATCCATGAGACCCTGATTGATGAGGGGCTCGAGGAAGCGATTCTGCTTGATCCACTTGATCATCTTCTGCGAACAATCCGTCATCACATATCTACGATCAACGGAAATAGCCGGACCAACAAGAACGGAACCACTTCGGGATTTGGCCACAGGGACTTCGCCTCCAGGAGGTACTGGACGATGTAGTAGCCGAGTCTCCCGCAGCCCACGCCAATGTCAATGATGGTGACCTTTTCGTTCCGCTCCCCCTCCTTTTGGCTCATATCGTGAATGTAACTCAGAATGATGTTTGCATATGCCTAACGGTGACGCACTGGTCCAAACGCTACGCGCGCGAGATAGGCGGAAGAGGAGATGCCGGCTTGGATTTTGAGGAACTCCCACTCGCGGATCGTTGCGTTCGAGTAATACTGCTCCTGTAGGTCCCACAGGACGGATCGCTGCAAGCGCTGCTTGGATTCGATGTAGGTTTCCGTGGGAGACTCGTCCCTCTTCGGCTCCGGCACTTCGATGTGAATCGTCTCCTACGCCGTGATGGTGCCTCCCGCTCCCCCCACTTTGTCGGAGAAGCCGATGATGTTCCCCATTCCGAGTGCGACCCAACAAACAGTCCACAATAAAACCTAATGCTCCTCCGCCAACGACGCAAACGAATTGGTCTCCTTGATCTTCTCCTCCTCCTTCATCACGGGCTTCACCTCCTTCTTCTCATCCACAGGCTTCTCCTCCGCCGGCATTCCCTTCTCCTCCGGGCGAATGGCCCAGAAGTCGACGGCGAACTCCGGGTCGCGCATCTCCAAGTCGCTCTTCACCCGCCGCGCCATCTCCTCGGTCTTGAACAGCAGCAGCAGCCCGTCAGGCTTCAGCCAGTTGCGAATCTTGTACTGGTTCTGCGGCAGGTACGGCTCCAGGAACGCCAGCAGCCCCTTGTCCGTCTTGCACGCGCCCTTGCGGTTGTGGATGAATAGCGAGCAGAAGTCACGCTCCGTCGCGTACTTCGGCAGCGGCTCTACACATGACCCCTGCACCGATCACTGTACGCGCAGGATGGATGCGATCGCCCTCGATGAGCGAGCTGAACCGCGTGATGGCCTCCGCCAGCAGCATCGCCGGCCGCTTGAGGTGCTCGGTGGGCGTCAGCGTGGCGCCGTTCCTGCGCTCCACCGCCACGCCGTACTGCGCAGCGACGTCCTCGACGGCGGGCAGGAAGGAGAGGTACTGCTGCGGCACAGCGATGGGCTGCGGCCTGGGCGCGCGCACGATGGCGTCGCAGGCCGTCTGCAGCCAGGTGACAAACTCGGGGTCCATCTTGCCGCAGCACAGCGAGGCCTTCTGGTACGGGCAGTTCTTCAGCTCCATCTCGTACGCGTGCATAATCTCCTACGCCTCACGCCCGTGCCGCGCACTCACCTCCTCGGGCAGGTCCTGTGCCGCGGGCCCCACCTGCAGCGCCTCAGCGAACTGCCGGTTGCGCTGGATGATGCGGCACTCGCTGTCGCACTCCAGCTTGCGCTGGGACAGGTCCTGCACCACCGCCGGGTCGCCGTCCGCGCCGATCAGGCACTTCTGCACCTCGGAGCGGCGGCCGCACGGGCAGTGCACCACCACGTCGAACATGCACGGCACGGCGGGGCAGGGCTTGCCGGGGTGGCAGCGCGCTTGACACGTGTGCTCGCAGAACTCGCGCTTCTTGCCGCAGACCTGCCCACAACCCACCTCCATCACGTTGTCGGGCACGCAGGGCGGGTCGTGGCAGGTGCGCTGGCAGGTGTGTCCGCAGGGCAGCAGCTTGCCGCAGACGCGCCCGCAGTAGACCTTCTCGCGATAGCAGGGCGCCGTCACCATCGTGTGGCCGCCCACGCACAGGCGCTCGCGCGGCACGGCGCAGGGCGGGCAGGGTCCGAAGTGGCAGAGGTGGTTCTTGCTCACGTGGCCGTGCGGGCAGGGCTTGCAGCAGGGGAAGGGGCAAGCGGGCGGCTTGGTGCCGCAGGGCAGCGGGGGCTCGAGGCGCGTCTTGCCGCAGGCGCAGACGACGGGCGTGGTGATCACGTGGCCGCAGGGCACGCAGTCGCCCGTGTGACACGGCAGGTAGCAGGTGTGGATGCCGCAGTTCAGCGTCTTGCCGCAGACGCGCCCGCAGACGTGGAAGGTGCCGTCGGACTTCTGCCCCTTGTGCGGGCAGCAGAGCTCCTCGCACTTGTGCCGGCGGCAGTTCAGGTCCGTCTTGCACACGCGCGTGCAGATGAACGGCGCGCGCATCTCCGCCTCCTTCTCCTTCGACACGCCCACCGGCGCGGGCCTAGCGGTCACGGCCTCCAGCGGCGCTCACAGATTGTTCACCACCCAGCAGGGCATCTCGCGCTCCGTGAAGGTGCAGCGGCAGTGCTGCGTGCAGGGCGCCTCGCAGGTGGGGCAGGGACCCGTGTGGCACTTGAGCGGGCAGGTGTGCTTACCGCAGGGCAGCGGCTTACCGCAGACCTCGTCGCAGCAGGGGAAGGGGTCCGCGCAGGAGTGCCAGTTCGGGTTGATCTCCTTGGCGAGGTGCTTGCCGCAGGGGCAGGTGGTGGTCTAGGCGTCAGGGCGGGTGGCGAACGTTACGGCGGTGACGGTGAAGGGGCACACGCCGCAGTCGCCGGGGTGGCAGACGCGGTCGCAGCGGTGGCGCTGGCAGGCCAGCACCTTGCCGCAGACGCGCCCGCAGGAGTAGCCGCCGATGCCCGCCTCGCGCATCGACAGCAGCTTGAAGGGCTTCTTTGCCGTTGCCTCCGTCACCTCCTTCGTCTCCTTCTTCTCTTCACCCTTCTCTTCCTTCTTCTCTTCACCCTTCTCCTCCTTCTTCTCTTCACCCTTCTCTTCACCCTTCTCTTCACCCTTCTCTTCACCCTTCTCTTCAGCAGTCTCCTCGTCACTGTCGCTGAGGTCGCTGAGGCCGTCGAGGTCGCCGATGACGCTGTCCTTGTAGATGGAGGAGTTGATGAGGCCCTGCTGCACCGCCGCCACCGTCGGGATCACCAGGTCCTCCTCGTAGCTCGGGTTGCGCGAGCAGATGGCCATCTTCGTCTCGCCGCACGGCATCGTCTTGTGCTCCGCGCCGCAGTAGCACTTGCACTCCACCGGCACGGCGCACGATGGGCAGGGGCCCGCGTGGCACACCAGCTGGCACGTATGCTCTTTGCAGTCCAGCAGCTTGCCGCACACCTGATCGCAGTGGATGGAGGCGGGGTCCGTGCCGCAACGCACCGCCTTCCTACGCGTGACTCACCGCTCGCACACGCACTTGGTCTTGCCGCACTGGCAGGGCAGCTCGATGATCATCGAACATGGCGGGCAGGGGCCGGGGTGGCAAAGGCAGTTGCAGGGGTGGGTGCAGGAGCCGCCGCGCATGTGCCCGCAGAGCTTGCCGCAGCTGTGCGCGATGGGGTTGTGCACGTACTCCTCCATCATCTCCTTGTTGTTCTTGTTCACCATGCCGTGCCCGCAGAAGCACCCCGACAGGATGGTGCTCACCTGCTGCTCGCCGCGGCACACCGGGCACTTCGTCACCACCGAGTCCACGCCCTGGTTGTGCAGGTACCCCAGGAACTCTACGGTGAAGCCAGCCAGCCACGCCCACTCGACGGGTCGCGCGCCTGCTTCGGGAGCGAGTCCATCGTCACCGTGTCCAGGTACTTGAAGATCCACTCCTTCATGCAGAACAGGTGCAGCACCACGAAGCACTCGCGGCACGACCAGATCAGCTGGTGCCGCTTGATCGTGTCCATGCAGATCGCGCACGTGTACTTCTGGTGGCCCAAATCGCGCTCCAGACGCTCGCGCAGAGGCAGGTCGGAGTTGGAAATCGTCGACACGGAGGACAGAGTCGAGATCGTCGACACTGCCGACACCGTCGAGGCGACGGACATGTTGTCGTCATCGGCGCGGGGGAACGCTCTTGCAGCGGGCTTCCGGTTGTTTCTCCTGCGATGGGACGGCTTCTTCTTCTCCGGCGCGCCGTTCGCAGCATCCTGCTCTTGGGGCTTTTCCGCTGAGTTTGCAGGCTTCGCGTTTGCCCTTCCCGTTGGCTTCGCAGCAGGCTTCGCAGCTGGCTTTCCCGTTGGCTTCGGCGCCAGCTTTCTAGGGGGTCTGGAAGAAGGCTGGAGAGCAGCGCCTTCAGCAGGCGTGCCCGAAGGGGCAGGAACTCCCTCCTTTCCATTCGCCTTCCCACGCTGCCTCCGACGATGGTTACCCCTAGCAGGGGCAGCGGTGGTAGCGGGGTTTGCTTCTGAAGACGGCTGCGGGGTGGGAGCGGGCATTCGCTTCCCCTCCTTCGGAACGAACTCCTTCGCCGTGTTCTTCAGCTTGGTTTCTACCTTTTGGGTTGTTTTCGGTGTTGAAAAGGCAGCGGTAGACTGCTTTCTTCCACCCGCGTTCGTATCACTCTTCGGGCCATTCGCAGCACTCGGAGTGAAGTCCTTGAAGGACTTTACACTGGATAGAGAAGAGCTCACAGAGGATCTGTCTACCCATAAGCCCACACGCACAATCCCACTCGCTTCTTTCTTTCCTTCCTTTCCCGAATCCATTGAATCAATAAATGAATGAATAAGTGCCTGTTCTTTGGAAGGCGTTTCTTCTTCCTAACAACGACTATGTATTGATTCTTCTCGCGTCAAGTGCATCTTCTCCCCTCCTCGTCTTCGTGGACTCACGGAAAGGGAAGGATGTTCCATTCGAAGAAATGATGCCATGTCGCTTCCATTCCGCTTCCCTCACGCGTCTCACTCTTTTGGAGAGGACAACGCTCCCATAACAAATCATCCCTCATGCTCCATTCTCTCTGCAAGCAGGTGGGACGATGTGCACTGTCACGCTACCTTCCGTGTGTGCTCCATAATCCATGCTTCGCAACCCTGGTCGTATTCCGCAGTCATCCCTCATTTCTCAGAGTAAACGCGCGTTTTCGACGGACAACGAGTGCGAATGCGGATTCGTGGAAGGCGAGGCGTTCAAGCCGACTCTGTTCAATCGAACCGAAGAACACTTCATGCTTCGCGAAATGGTTTCCACAATTCTTTCAGTCAACACTCTAGGTGCAGGATTTCGTGAAGAATGAAGTCGAACCCCAAGCGCTTGAACATGATGCCTCCGAAACCTTCAACAGAGATCTCTTTAAGTTGGAGTCGTGACGTCCTTGTTAGGTATAGAAAGATGGGAGAGCTGGGACTGCTGGCTCCCACTGTCAGCGCGGAATACGGCGGTGGCAACATGGATGCCGTTTGCTCCGTTGTCCGTTTGTTACGCTTAGGTCGCATCGGTGATCATTAACGAGGAACTCTCCACATCCGATCCGGGCTTCTGTTTGGCCTATCTCGCGCACTCCGTTCTCTACGTCAACAATGTGTTCATCAACGCAAACGAGGAGCAGCGCAAGCGCTTCCTCCCGCAGATGTGCGACGGTAGCTCGATTGGTGGCGTTTGCATCACGGAGCCGGACGGGGGAACAGACGTCCTTGGTATGCGCACCACCGCCGTGCGCAAAGGAAAGGAGTACGTGCTGAACGGGAGGAAGATGTGGATCACCAACGGAGCTGTGAATGGGGGTTTGCGCCGTTTTTTGTCTTCATGCGTAGAACTCGGTGACGCCTTCCTGGTGTATGCGAAGGTGGATGGCAAGATTACGTCGTTCATTGTGGAAAAGGGAATGCCGGGGTTCTCTCTCGGCCAGCAGATCAAGCACAAGCTGGGAATGCGCGCCTCGGGAACCGCCGAGCTTGTCTTCGAGGATGTGGCAGTGCCCGAAAGCAATCGTCTCGGCGAAGAGGGACAGGCGTCCCTCTGCATGGTATTCTTCCGCTCCAATGATGAGTTTCTAGATGCGCAACTTGGAAATCGAGCGCGTGACCCTGGCGGCACAATCGGTCGTAGGAGGCGTTTTTCAGTTATGACGATGAGGGAATTGCGAAGCGCTGTGTGCAGGTCATGAATCAGTACGCCATCGATCGGAAGGCCTTCGGACAGCCGATTAACCGATTCGGCCAGATTCAGCACCTGATCGCCGATTCGTACGCCGCATATCAGGCAGGCCGCAGCTTCCTGTACAACGTGTCCAACAACATTGATTTGCACAAGCCGGGCAATCGCATGCTGACGGATGCTGTGAAGCTGTTCTGCGGCCCCATGGGCAAGAAGGTGGCCGACAACGCGATCCAGGTGCTGGGCGGCATGGGCTACGTGGGTGAGGGCGTGGTGGAGCGACTGTGGCGCGACGCGAAGCTGCTGGAGATTGGCGGCGGCACTGTGGGTGAGAGAGGGCGATGTGAGGGGTAGAACGAGGCGCACGAGAAGAACATCACGAAGGACTTGGCGAGAGATGGGTTTGATTCGTTTTAGCGTGTTTGTTGCACTATTAAACTCTTTGGTGATGAACAGCGTGTCAAACAAGGACAGAAAAGGACAATAGAATACAATCACGGTCGCATCACGGATGGGTTGAATGGAACCACCATCGGCGCGGGGATGGGCAGCTGAATGGAGGGTGAGAACTGCGTGCGCGGCGCCGGCGGCGACATGCGTCCGCGCTTCTCCCGGAACTCCGAGTTGCGGATCTCCTCCAGGATCTGCTCGTCGTAGTCCACCAGCACGCACGCTTCGCGCTTCTGCGTCAGCGCCAAGTACCCCACGGGCGGCTCCGTCGCCGTGAACAGCGTGGTGTCGGCCGTGGCCTTCGCCAGCTGGTGGTAGACGTCGATCTCGCGCTTGCCCAGGATGCAGCTTTGCTTCTCGTCCTGCGCGAAGTCCACATAGAACGGCTCCAACGGGTACAGCTTCCAGAACTTGGCGCACTCCTCCAGCCACCGCACCGACACCACCGGGATGCGCAGCTGCTGCGCCTGGTTCACCTTCGCCGTGCGCACCGCGCGGCACACCAGCAGGTCGCAGCCGTTCGCCAGGTCGCTCACGTAGCTGCCGCCGAAGTCCGCCAGCAGGCGGTAGAACAGGTTGTTCTCGGGCTTCTCGGAGCGCTCGACGATGCTGGTGAAGGCCACGCGCAGCCCCTTCAGAATGGACCGCTTCTTCTCCCGCAGCACCACACGCACGTCCTTCGAGGCCTGTCCAGACGGCACTGCTTGAACACCAGACGTGGGGGGTCAGCGTCTGCGCGGCGTAGCCCTGAGCCAGCTCCTGGAAGATGGCGGTGAGGCGGTGGATGTACTCCGCCTCCACCTCCTCGAAGGTCTTCAGCGGCTCGTACGCGTACACAGCGCTCTTCGAGTCGAAGAAGCAGTAGGGGAAGCACTTGATCAGACTGCCCTCGGGGTCGAACTCCACGCCGTCCTCCTGGTGCACCTCCCACACCTCCTTCTTGTCGTCCAGGATCAGCATGCGGCGGCACAGCGCCTCCACCGTCAGGTTCGACTCGCCCAGGCACTCCGCGCTCTGATGCTCCTTCCAGCACGCCACGATCTTCGACAGCAGCTTCTTCTGCGGACCGTCCTGCGCCTCACCGCGGGCGATATACCGCCCCTTGAAGACCGACCTAGTGTGTGACGCGGGATGCGCGACGCTACCCGTCGGGGTCGATGAACTGCATCACCTTCTCGGCGTACTGGTCCTCTCCCTGCGTGTAGACCATCATCTCGTAGGATGAGGCGAGTGTGTGGAGCAGCGCCTGCACGCCCGGCCGCACCTTGATCAGCAGGTGGGACAGCCGCTGCGCGCCCTCCTCGTCTATGTACACCAGGTCGAACGCATGCAGCTGCGGTCGTAGCGTCTGCTTCCACGCCTCCTCCTCTGCGCTGCGCGAGGCGCCGTAGAGCCAGTTGTTGAAGCGAGCTATGCCCTCCTCCTCGTGGATGGCGTGCACCAGTGTCATGTCCAAATCAATGATCAGAATGAGCTTCGACTGAAAAGAGTGGGGTGTGGGTGGCAAAGGAAGCGTGCTCGGCAGGTCCGGCAGTCGCACCACCGGCTTCGTCTGCAATGCCTGAGGTGCTTGTAGTACTGGCGGTGCTTGCGGTGCTTGCAGTGCTTGCGGTGCTTGCGGTGCTGGTAGTACTTGAGATGCTCGCAAGGCTTGTGGCACCTGCGGCACCTGCGCGTTGTTGCCTGTGAGGGTTGGCGGCGTGAGGACCCTTTCGTTTGGCTCGAGGCGGAAGGCAGACGCGGCGTTGGATACGGGCGGAGTGATCGCCACACCTGCCATGCTGGGGTGTGTAGTGCTTGGGACTGTTGGCAGTGCGGACATGGGAGAAGTGGGGGCGAGGGCGACAGGCTGAGCGGTGGAGAGAACGGCGCCGGGAAGCGTGGTGAGGGCGTGGTGGTCGTGACCCAGCGCGCGGAGACAGTACTCGAGCTCGCTGCGCAGGCAGTAGTAGATGTGGAACAGCATGGAGGCGCTCTGCGTCAGCGAGAACGGCTGGCTGTTGCACACACCTACGGTGCAGTCCTCTGCGCGCGCCTACACGCGATGAAGCCGTTGAGCACGTCCATCTCCTGCCGCGAGGGCGGCCCGCTGTACAGCAGCGGCGTCTTCACGCCCCACAGGTGGCGCAGCACGGCGAAGGCCTCGCGGTCGCGGGAGGCGTCCGTCTTGGGCACGATGCACTAGGCGTGAGAGGAGGCGGAGGAGGGGACATAGCCCAGCAGGCAGACGGTGGAGCCGTGCAGCACGTGGTAACGCACCCACTTGATGGCGGGCTGCACGGGAATGGGGATGTCGATCCATTGCACCGTCATGCGCATCGCCTGCAGGTAGCTACGATGAAGCGAGGAGGAGAGGGCAACGAGGTGAGGGCCGCCAGCGGGCTGCGCAGCGTGATGGGCGTGGTGGGCGTGACGAAGAAGTCGTGCAGCATCCGCGCGGGGTGGAGAGTCGACGGTGTTAAGGGGACGCGGTGCAGGTCGCGGACGAGGAGGAGTGGCTTGTTGTCCAGCTGCAGCAGGCGAAGGACCTCGGCGCTCAGGCCGAAGACCAGCACCATCTGCGGAGCGTGCCGGTTGGGCGGGAAGAGCGTCTGCTGGATACGCTCGATCACCTCATTGAGGGTGAACAGCGGCACGTTGCTGCTCAGACGCGTTCCCTGGAGGGTCGGCAAGATGGAGAGAAAGGAGGCGATTTCGCGCGGCCACTCCACGCGCGCATCGAGAATGGGCGAGCCGCTCGACCCCTGGAAACAGAACTAGTGCTTACAGTGTAGGCAAAAACAAAACGTGAACAAGGGGAGAGGGCTGGGGCGTCTTGGTGATGAGGAGGGAATACATGAGTGAAATCGGTTCTGCGGGAAGAGACCCTTTTTCTCCCGGAGTCAGCGCTACAGCTGAAACGATCTGCGTGCCCGTACAGTCATACCACGCACTCATCGTTCTCCAAACATAGTTATTGGGCTTCGCTAGGGGCAAAACAGGCAGCACGGGCATCTACACCTCAGAAGCCCCATACGCGCCATACGGGGTTGCTCCCATTCGGATTCGACTCCATGTCACTGCGATAGGCCTCCTTCAACACTTGACGCACGGGGATGGACTTGCCTCCAGCCCGATCCGTTTTCGGAGAGGCAACGGGTTGCTTCTCCGGTGTTGTGTGCGTTTGCTCTGGTTCCACGATTGGAACTTTCATGATAGCAGACAGATCGAAGCTGGGAAGCACCTCCCCATCTTCTTGCTCTGTATTCATGCCTTTTGTTGTTTGCTAGAGAAAGGTCTGTGGGGTACGAAAAGCAACCACGTGGGTTCGAATGGTCGATTACAAATAGAGAACAGCCCTTTGACAAGCTTCTTTTGCTCCGTCGAAGTTTTGGGACATTTATAGAATCGGGTCAGGACAGTCGTGTTGTGAATGGAACGTGCTTTTGAAAGTGTTTGATGGAGGAAATGGGGTACGTTGGAGTTGTATGGATGATAGGGAATACGGGAACACTGCATCGAATTACAACCATCCAGAGCCACTCTGCTCGATTCAACACACCAGTACTTCCCTTACAGCCAAAGGCAATCCGATATCCCATTCCGATTTCGTTCCAACAAACACTCCACATCACATAATAGGAAGAGGAAAGGACCGTGTCGTTCACATCGAAACTTCCAAGTAAAGGACGGTTGTACTCAAGGTTCTGCGGATCAACGACGCCCTTCAACTCGTTGGACACAGTCAACCCCTGGTGGAACGACTGCAAGAAGGACAGGTCCACGATGGGCATTTGATGAACGTGGCTGTAGCGCATCACCTCGCTGTCGACATAGAAGCGCCCCACGACCACGCTGTTGAGCTCTTCAAAGGGGTATTGACCATCAAAGACAAAGAGATCGATCGCCACCGTTGCCCTCCGGTAGCCAGCGAGAGATTGGAACGATTGCATGAACCGATCCATGGAGGAAAAATCAATCGTTGGAATGGTGAGCGTCTTGAACACATTCGAGGCAAGCAGATACTACGGGTAAGCAAGCCATCACGACCGAACATGAGGGCTTGTCTTCTTCAACACTGCGTCCAGCTGGTACGCCATGTGAAAGAGGAAGGGGTTAATCAGGATGTCAGAATTGATGAAGAAGTACTGATTTGCGGGATAGAGCTCTCTCGCGCGAATTAGCAACCACTTCAATTCCGGGAAGCCGTAGGAGTTGGAATGGAACACGGGTTGCACATTCAGCCCCTTCCGCTTTGCGAATTGCGCGATGACGGAAGAGTTCGTGAAGACGACCGTATTGACTCTGAAAGTTTCGTGGTAGAGGTGCATCAGACTCACCGTATTGTTGAACTTGGCACTAATGCGCTACACCATAAATGACCGCAGTACACTCGTACATCTCCATCCTCCGTAATCATAACGGTGAACGACCGCTTTGGAGGAAGAAAGGACAGGGAGAGGCGGATTGGAGAAGAGTGTGTTTCGTTGATCTTTTCCATCCACTGCAAATAATCGGAATAGTTGCTACTCGCAGAGTAATACCTATGCATGACGAATCAGACTTGGCTCCACAATCGCACCGTCTTTGTCCACGTATCATTTTCCGCTTTCCGTACACGCTTCACCTGTGCAGATTTCGAAATGGGAGGACGGCTCTTCCCCCTTAGCGCAATGTGCTGAAAAACGCTTGGATTACTCCGCAGATGGATGACGAATGAGCAATACGCTAGAAAATAGCAGCATCCAAGAAGGAGGAAGGACAATCCATTCATTCTCTGCTTCCACTCCCAATGAAATAAACCACTCGTTACGAACAAACAACAAATCACGCCTTCGCAATCGAGTCTTCCTTCTCTTCAGTCTCCATGTCATTCTCCCCAAGGAAGGAGAGAGGAACGCTGCAGTTGTCCGCCTCCGTGAGCGTCCGCACAATCGTCATCTGCTCCTGGATCACGCTGCTCGCCTCCTTCAGCAGCTCCTTCAGCTTCTCCGCCGTGTACTCCTCGTGCGCCGCGCTGATCTTCTCGTACTGCGCCTCGAACTGCTGCAGCTTGTTCTTCGCGTACACCAGCACGTCCTCGCCCCCTCCGAACAAGCTCACACAGCCTACTCCTCACGCCGCGCGTTTTCCTCCACGGAGCTGCGGGGCTTCGCGCAGCGGCGAGTCCCCAGAGGCGGGATACACTCTGCGCACGGGCGTGGAGTTGAAGTTGGTGATGATCTGCCCCTGCTTCTCCACCATCTCCTACTTCTCACGCCACGCTTCTATCTCCACAGACACCATCGCGTTGTTCTTCTTCACCACCTCCTCCAGCTCGCTCACGCGCTGCCGCAGCGCCTGCAGCTGCGCCTCGTACCCTGCGCTCAGCTTCTCCTCCAGCGCCTTCTCCGTGTCCACCACCACCTCCTCCGCCGGCACGCAGCCCGTGTTGAACACGTGGCGCCGCACCGGCTGCTTCGCCATCAGCTGTGTGAGCTTCGAGCGCAGCGCGCTGATCTCGTTGCTCTGCTGCTTCACGGTGATCTACTGGGAATGGGGTGCTGATACTACTACCGCCTGCACGTTGTATTTGTTGATGGCTTCGTTGGCCTTCACATGCGCTTCTCTGATTTGCTTCTCCAGTGTGCTCTGCGTGCGCTTCTGCGAGGTGATGTCCTTCTGCAGCTGCATTCGCTCTCTCTTCTGATTCTAGTCGTTATGCTTGCAGAAGAGACCCACCTCCTCTGTCTGTCGCAGCTTATTCGCCAGCTGCTGCTTTTCCAGCGTAACGCGCTAACCATCAGGGAGTGTGAAATACTAAACCTCCACTTCCGTTTGCGCCTTTCGGATTTGGAAGCGATTCTACGAAAACAGCCACAAAACACTCCCTACGTCATCTAGCTGCTTCTTTTGCACGCGAATCTTCTCCATGAGACGGTAAAACGAATTCACAAGCTACACGTTACACAGAGCAGAAATGACCACAGACACTGTGTTTTCCTTGTCTTCGCTGTCGAATGTCAGACTCATCCCCAGTCCCATCTGCTGCAATCTACATAACACAAGGGAATGGCAGCAAACCGCTCATTGATGAACTGGATACTCTGATCCAGCGTCTCTTCCGTAGCAATAGTGTACATGCTCATTTCTGTCTCTTCTAAGCCCATCAATCCTGCTGTCCACTCCAACTGCTTTCTGGAACAGTTGTATGCTTCCCTTCTTCTATGTGTCACACAGAGCCATCGTTGGATACCCACTGAAGACGATTCCATCACCGATGCAGATTACTAGCAATTAGGCTCTTCTCCAAAAACATCCCTACCTACTATGAAGCGAGAGTGCAATAAGGGAATGAGGATTTGAATGAGTGACAGAAATTGGGACTTCTTTGGGAATGCAAAGGAAGTCGGTATTTTTGCCATTCTGATTTCTTCGCAGATACAACTGCTTTTGTTTTATCGATTGTCGATTTCAGGACGATCTCCTTCCAGTAAGCGATTAGATAGCATCAGATGGAGAAATCTACAGTGAGCGACGAATTAGTTGGCTGCTTTTCGACTGAAGGTAACGAATAGAAGACCAACTATGAAAAGCTGCGGAAAGTGGCAGCACTCATGAAGCAGCGTATTGTAAGTGCTGGTGAGCGATAATCACTGTTAAGCAACAACTGGAAGAGAAGGACAAAGCAGCGGTACAGAGAATTGCGGAGTTGGAGAATGGTGCAGTCCGTGTTGTTATTGCTGTGTGATGGATAGAAGGAAGCGGGTAATACGACGGCAGCGCTTCAAGAGGAGAGGAACGTTTGTTTTCTTCCTCCATTTTGATGTGTAGAAACTGGAGGAGCAATTGACTTCCCTGAAGGGAGACTATGTAATTTGATGTGATAGAGGTGTTACAAATAGGAGAAGGTTGCTTCAGAGAGAGAAAACGCTGAGAAGCAAGTGGCATCTCTGACGAAGGAAAAGACGGAACTATTTGTGAGATGTATTATTGCTCTTTGATCATAGTCAACTATCAACGCTGAAATGAGGGAGCAATCGCAGAAGAGCTCGGAGGCACTTGTGCATCTCGCTTGCTGTGTTTGAGAAGTAGAAGGGAAAGCAGGAGGAGATTGACGCACTGAAGGCACAGCTGGAATCTGCCCAAGGCGCAAACGAGAAGGTGCAGAGTTTGAAGACGTTGCTAAGCAAGGCAAACTTGGTGATTCAGAAGCATGTGGGAAGTGAAGGAGTGAGATGATGAATAGAAGGAGGAGAACCGCGTGTTGCAGGAGAGACTGAACGAGAAGAGTCAGGGGAGTGAGGAGGTGGAGGCGTTGAAGAGAATGATGGAGGAGGAGAAGAAGAGAGTGGATGAAGAGATGAAGAAGAAGGAAGAGGAAGTGGAGGAATTGAAGAAGAAGATGAGTGAGGCGAAGAAGGCGATGGAAGAGGAGATGAAGAAGAAGGAGGAAACAGAGAAGGTTCAGGCTGCGAAGGAGAATGAGTTGACAGCAGAGATTGAAGGATTGAAGAAGATGATGGGTGAGGCGAAGAAGGCGATGGAAGAAGAGGCAAATAAGAAGGCAGAGGAAGTGGAGGAGTTAAAGAAGAAGGTTGAAGAAATGAGCAAGGAGAAGGAGAATGCAGTGAGTGAGGAGAAGAAAGCGATGGAAGAGGAAATGAAGAAGAAGGCAGAGGAGATTGAGGAATTGAAGAAGAGAATGGAGGAATTGAGTGAGGAGAAGAAGAGAATGGAAGAAGAGTTGCAGAAGAAGGCAGAAGAAATGAGCGAAGAAACAACGAAGAAGGCAGAGGAGATTGAGGAATTGAAGAAGAGAATGGAGGAATTGAGTGAGGAGAAGAAGAGAATGGAAGAAGAGTTGCAGAAGAAGGCAGAAGAAATGAGCGAAGAAACAACGAAGAAGGCAGAGGAGATTGAGGAATTGAAGAAGAGAATGGAGGAATTGAGTGAGGAGAAGAAGAGAATGGAAGAAGAGTTGCAGAAGAAGGCAGAAGAAATGAGCGAAGAAACAACGAAGAAGGCAGAGGAGATT
Organism: Blastocystis sp. subtype 1; assembly: GCA_027406405.1. Classification (NCBI taxonomy): domain Eukaryota; class Bigyra; order Opalinata; family Blastocystidae; genus Blastocystis; species Blastocystis sp. subtype 1. Next base: position 367,356 of record JANPWL010000005.1, read on the forward strand.
GAGGAATTGAAGAAGAGAATGGAGGAATTGACCGCTTTGAACGATGAAAAGGAAGAGGAGATTGAAGCAATGAAGAGAGAGATGGAGAAGAAGGAGGAAGAGAAGAAGGAGGTGGAAGAGAAGGGAGGTGAATTAAGTGGAATTATTGAAGAATTGAAGAAGGAGAAGGAGGCGTTGAACGCTTCCGTGAAGACGAAGGAGGAGGAGGTGGAGAGATTGAAGGAATCTCTTCAAAAGGCGAATGAGAAGGAAGAGTGTGAGTTGGAGGAGATGGAGAAGGAGAAGGAGTTGTTGAATGGGAGAATTGAAGAGATGAAGAACCAGATGAAGGAATCGAGTGAGGCAATGAAGACGAAGGAAGAAGAGATTGCAGAGTTGAACCAGTCTTTGAAGGAAGCGAGTGAGAAGGAGAAGCGTCTTGAAGAGTCAAATGAAGAGAAGGAAGCGACGAAGAAGAAACTGGAAGAGGAATTGGAAAGAATGAAGAAGGAGTTGGAGACGCTGGAGAAGCAGAACAGTAGTGAGTTGAATGAGAGAGAGCAGCTGCTGAAGAAGGAGATTGCTGAGCTGAAGGAGGAGAGAAAGAAGCAGGAGGAGGAAATGAAGAGAGTGGAGGAAGTGGCGGAGAAGAAGAGAAAGATAGTGGAGGAGAAGATGGAGATGGTGGTGGAGGAGAAGGAGAAGGAGAGAGCAAGATTGGAAGACGCATTAAAGCAAATGGAAGAAGAGAAGAAGAGAATGAGTGTATTGCGTGAGGAGGAAGAGAAGAAGGTGCATGAGAAAGAGGAGTTGTTGAAGATGGAGATGGAGAAGTGCTCTGCTCTGGAGGTGGAGAAGGAGAGCATCAAGGACAAGATGGCAAAGTGTGGAGACGAGATGGAGGAATTGAAGAAGAGAATGAGCGAGGAGAAGAAGAGAATGGAGGAAGAGATGCAAAAGAAGGAAGAGGCAGAGAAGGCTCAGGCTGCGAAGAAGGATGAGCTGACAGCAGAGATTGAAGGATTGAAGAAGAAGATGAGCGAGGCGAAGAAGGCAATGGAGGAAGAAATGAAGAAGAAGGCAGAAGAAATGAGTGAAGAGACAAAGAAGAAGGAAGAGGAGATTGAGGGTTTGAAGAAAGGAATGGAGGAATTGAATATGGAGAAGGAGAAGGCGATGGAAGAGATGAAAAAGAAGGAAGAGGAAATGAAGAAGAAGGTGGAAGAATTGACTGCGTTGAACAATGAAAAGGAAAAGGTGATTGAAGCAATGAAGATGGAGATGGAGAAGAAGAGGCTTCAATCGGAGAACAAGGAGGAGGGAATGAAGGAGCTGAGAAGCCAGCTGGAACAGTTGAGTGCTTCCGTGAAGACGAAGGAGGAGGAGGTGGAGAAACTGAAGGAATCTCTTCAAAAGGTGAATGAGAAGGAGAAGCGTGAATTGGAGGCGATGGAGAAGGAGAAGGAGTTGTTGAATGGGAGAATTGAAGAGATGAAGAAGGTGATTGAAGATATGAAGAAAGAGTTAGAGAAGAAGGATGAAGAGAAGAAGGCAGTGGAAGAGAAGGGAGGTGAATTGAGTGGAAGCATTGGAGAATTGAAGAAGAAGATGGAAGAAATGAGTGAAGAGATGAAGAAGAAGGCAGAGGAGATTGAAAGCTTGAAGAAACAAACAGAAGCAATGAGTCAAGAAGCATTGAAGAAGGAAGAAGAGATTGCGAAGTTGAATGAGTCCCTGAAAACGGCAAATGAGAAGTGTCTCAAAGAATCGAATGAAGAGAAGGAAGCAATGAAGAAGAGACTGGAGGAAGTGAGTGAGGAGAAGAAGAAACTGGAGGAGGAGGTGGAGAGAATGAAGAATGACCTAAACACGCTGGAGAAACAGGCAGCGCAGCAGAAGGAGGAGAATGGCAAGCTTCTCTCCCAGCAGGAGGAATCGACGGCCATTCTGGTACACCTGCCTCCTTCCCTTGAGCAATAGAGTCAGCTGCAGCAGGCGAACACGGAGCTGTGCGCGGCGAAGGAGCAGGTGACGGTGGCGCTGCGCGAGAAGGAGGAGGTGGTGAAGGTGGAGGCTTCAAAGAACGCTGAGGCGTAGAAGAACAAGAAGACGATGGAGGCGCTGGAGGCGCGGCTGGTGGGCGCGTGGAGGCGGCGTGAGGCGTAGAAGACGATGACTGAGGAGTCGCAGAAGCTGGCGGAGAAGCTGGTGGGAGAAGAAGGAGGCGGTGAGGCGTAGGCGGGCAGCGAGAAGCAGGTGGCGACGCTGGGGAGCAGTCTGAAGACGAGGTGGGGGCAGAGAGAGGCGGTGAGGCGTAGCCAGTCGCAGGAGAACCGGCTGAAGTCGCTGCTGTCGCAGTCGAAGAAGGTGCTGAAGGAGAACGTGAGTGTGATCGAAGCGAGTGAGGCGCAGAACCAGATGAGCGACCGGATCGTGCAGCTGGAGGGCGAGAAGGCGCAGCTGCAGGCGCAGATCAGCAACCTGAACAGCAGCCTGATCGCGCTGAAGAACGAGCAGGGCGCGCAGAGCGACAACGTGCTGGAGGCGGAGAAGAAGGTGAAGGAGAAGGAGCAGGTCATCACGGAGCTCGGCGCGCTGGTGAAATCGCAGCAAGCGGCGGCGGTGGGTGTGGAGCGAGGGAGTGAGGCGTAGGAGGAGCTGAAGCGCTCGCTGGAGGAGAAGGCGAACCAGATCGTGGGAGAGGCGGCGGTGGGTGAGGCGTAGCAGCACCTGACGCAGCTGAACGCGTCGATGACCGACGAGCTGGCGATCAAGAAGCAGGGCGAGGCGCGCATGGCGGCGCTGCTGACGCAGCTGCAGGCGAAGATCGACGCGCTGAACGGCGAGGTGTGTGTGCGTGAGTGAGGTGAGAAGTAGTGCGCACGACTTCAGTGCCTGTTCGACCCGAGCTTCCTGCCGTTCACCCGCACGGAGACGGAGGGCGAGGTGGCGGTGGAGAAGGGCGAGGGAGAGGCGCGCGTGCTGCACCGCCTGCTGGTGCCCAGTCCCGCGGAAGAGGTGGCGACCATGGAGTGGGCGTTCGTCGTGTTCTCGAAGGCGGGTGAGAAGCCCGTGGCGAAGTGGGTGACGGTGCCCGCGCTGAAGCGTGTGTTCGGCGGTAGGCGTGGCAAGGGTGTGTGATGACAGAGCTGACCCTGCCTGAGGAGCTGCTGGCGACGCTGCAGAAGGCGACGATCAGCGCGGAGGCGAGCGAGGCGGGCGGCAAGCAGCGGACGGAGCAGCTGCAGCAGGCGTTCGAGGCGTACAAGAAAAAGACGAAGGCGGCGACGAGCCTGCTGCAGGAGAAGTGCACGGCGCTAGGCGAGGAGGTGAAGGCGCTGAAGGCGAAGGTGGGTGAGGCGGTGCTGCGTGAGCAACAGGCGGCGGCGTGCGAGGCGGAGGCGATGGAGGCGAAGAAGGCGATGGAGGAGGAGAACAAGGCGCTGGAGGCGCTGAAGGAGAGCAACGCGGCGCTGGTGCGACTGCGCGAGGAGGAGGCGGAGAAAGCCAGGGCGGAGGCCGCCGCGGCGCTGGAGGCGAAGGCGACGGTGCTGGCGCGGCTGCAGGAGAGCGAGGAGGGCGCGAAGCGGCTGGCGGAGAAGGCAACGGCGCTGGAGGCGGAGAAGGCACAGCAGGCAGCGGCCGCCGCGGCGAGCGAGGAGGAGCGTCGCGCGTTGGCGGAGAAGGCGGAGACACTGGAGAAGCAGCTGTCTGCGAAGGAGGCTCAGCTGCGTGAGGCGGAGGAGGCGGCGAAGACGCCCGTGCCTGCCCCCGTGGCGCGGCTGCCGTCGGTGGAGGTGGAGGTGACGACGGGCGTGGACGCGGTGGCGATGCCGGCGGGCTACGCGCGCGAGGAGGCGAACCACGACGCGCGGCTGAGCCGTGGGCGTGGCGTGGCGGCGTGAAGCGTAGAGGCGCAGAGCGAGAGCGATCAGATGCTGGTGGACGTGACGAAGGGTGTGGATGAGGTGTCGCTGTGAGGTGAGGTGTGGTGGCGTGATGCGTAGTGGGATGTACGCCTTGCCGCACAAGAAGATTGAGGAGCTGCGGACGGAGTTGCAGGAGGCGCGCGCGGAGTGCAAGAAGAACACGGAGTAAGGGAGAGAAGAGAGCGTGAGGCGTAGTCGGATGCTGAGCTGCGAGAAGGAGCTGGAGCTGAAGACGCAGTACATCCAGGAGTTGGAGGGCGACTTGAAGCAGATGAAGGCGATCTCGGCACAGGAGAGCATGCAGTACTTGCGCCACACGCTGGTGAAGTTTTTGTGCGATGCCACCAAGTCGGAGCAGGAAAAGATCGTGAACGTGGTGGAGCAGCTGCTGGAGATGACGTGAGACCCTGAAGGGAGTGTGAGACGTAGACCGGAGGAATCGGCGAAGCTGGAGAAGAACTTCAGACTCAACCAGCGTGGATGGTTTTTCTAGTTCGGCTGTTTGTTGAGGCAAACGCGCAGTGGCAGGAAACTGATGATGCCAAATAGCGGTACTATGACGGATCGTCAGATTGCCTTTTCTTCGCCCGTCTATTGCATGAACGTTTTCTCGTGCCCTTCCTTCCTGGAGCAATCCGTTCGTAGTCATCAGCTTCCTTCCTGAGGAATAGGCTCTTCGCCCCAGCTCATTCTCTGCGGTGGCGGCGGCAAGGGCAAAACGGGAATCTCCAACTTCATTGTGAGGATGAAGCAGGGACGTGACCGATAGACGATTGGAGAAATCTATAGAAAGGAGGATGGAAGTCTCAGCTTCAAGGCGCTCACGAATTGCAACACGGACACCGATTTGGTTCTTCAGGTCGTTTCTTCCTCGAATGTGTATTTTTGGATTCAGACTGATGGGTAGGGGAAGTTCGTGTTTGGCAGTCTGCAGAACGGAACGGTTGTCTACCGCGTTGAGAAGGGGGATGAGAAGGAGCCTTTGAAGTAGTTGTATTTTACTATCTTGAGTCTAGATTGGAGAAGATCCTCTTCCAAGAGACGGATACCGCCAAATCGGGAATGCAAGTGAGGGAGTGGCGCGCTGTTGAAAATAGAACGTGCTCGTGGTCCGAAAGGATGACAAGACCATCATCACGGGAGGCGATGACGGAACACTGTACTGTTACCGATTTGAGGTGGGTGAGGGTGCTAATGCCAAGTATGTTGCTCGATGATGTATCTCAATCTCAAGAGTCCAAATGAAGTTGCTGAACTCGCTTCATCTGTTCGACTGTGCGATTACAACCATGACGCTGAATCCCACGGAGAAGCTGGTATTATTCACTGCTCCATCTCAATGAGTAGTGTGTCGTGGGATCGGAGAAGGGAGAGATCGCGATAATCGAGCTGTCCTCTATGGGCGTGACGCAGCGCATTCAGCCGACACTCCCTCGCACGAAGGTGCGAACGCTCCTCTTCACGTCGGCCACGGTGCTGTTGGCGTTAATGAACGAAGGTCGTGTGCATTCCCACGTCTTCTTCCTCTCTCCCGAATCGGACGCTTCGGACGTCAAGTGGCAGGTAACGCGCAAGGTTGCCTTCAAGAACCTGACATTGAGTTGCATGCATTTTGAGTAGGCTTTGATGATGTATATGAGAACTAGTGAGCGGAGCAGCACCGTGTGTGCTGGAAGCAACGAAGGCGGCGTGGGCGTGTTTGATTATCCCTCGTTCCGCAAGATCGTGAAGGTGCTTCTCGCACATGTCGATTACGCATAGATGCAGAATATCCACGGCCTGGCAGTGTCGTCGATCACCTGCATTCCTCCCACAACGAATCTGCTGAAGAATGCGGAAAAGGACGCGACGGAGGAGGGGTGGGTGATTTCGTCATCAATTGACTACACTGTGTCTGTGCTGAAGTGCAAGAAGGCGCAGCCTTCGCAATGCGCGACAATGCTCCCGGTGTGGCTGTTCCTCCTGATTGTCCTCCTGTATATGTACCTCTTCCTGAGAAAGTGAATGGCGTTGTTTCTTTCAAGACCGCGAACCATCACAATTCGAGCCGCTTTTTGGCAAAGCCAATTCAAACAGAATGGAGGACCTACTGAACTGTTTTGCATTCAAGAAGGTTCCCACAGTGGAGAGGACGCGAAAGAGGGACTTCCAGAAGGAAGCCCAAGAAGAGTCGGGAAAGAAGCCAAAGCTCCTCCAAGACGTTCTTTCTGGAGAGAATCCTCCTTCCTTCGTTCCGTCGTACACAACAAAGGGTGCGAATTGGAGGGACTCTTCAGGAATAGGAATCGTGATGAACAAGGAGCCGTCCTCGCGGTGGTCACGTGTCCCTCTTCCTCTGTCAAAGCGAGATCCAATTCTAGCCGTACAGCACTGGGAGCGGGAGGGGGGAGTGCCCTATACGCCTCCCTCCGATATCCCTCTGCACCCAACATCCGTCATCGAATACACGGGTTTTTGTTCGATCCTTCTCTGATGTTGCAGATGCGGAGTATGAGAGTGCAAAGTGTAAGGGAGAGTCGTGGGAAAAGACAAACACAGATTTCTTATTCTCGTTGTGTAGAAAGCAGGCTTCGCAGGAGCGAGTGAGGCGTAGATACAACCTTCGCTGGCCAGTGATTGTGGAGCTGATCAACATGCGCTTCAACCTGAATCTGGAGGCGTGCCAGCTCCGATACTACACCGTGTCCAAGCTGATCCTCGGCTTCCGCAACAAGCAGGGGATCCAGCTCACCCCCGAGGAGGAGCAACTGTTCAAGTGCGCCTACGATAACAGTTTCTGCAAGAACCGTCGTCAGACGCTTGATCGGTCATTCCTCATCAGCCGCGTTGGGAACGATGCGGAGCAGAAGCTCTACGAGCGCCTGACCGCTATCGACGCCCAGCTGAATCGTATCACATCCGTAGCGCATTACGCCATTCCTCACCCGCAGAATGAGAACGTGGAGGGCTATGGTCCCTACGACGACCTCAACTCCATTCCGACCGTGATGAAGGGTGAGAGAGAAGAGCGGTGGTAATACACAGAATCGCCCGTCTACTTGAAGCCGTCTCCTGGCGTGACGCTGCGCAGTGCGCGCTTTGATAATAACGTTGTGTTGGAAGAGGGGATTGAGGGATAGAGCGCATCGAGCTATTTCGCGGACAACACGCAGAAGCGCCTGATTCAGATTCTGGCGGAGATGAACGTGCAGATTCCGCACATGGCGACGAAGCGCGTGTGCGATACGCTGGATCGTCTCAAGCAGGACATCGTGAAGCTGATTCTGCTGCGAGTAGGTGCAGGTGGAGGCCTACAGGGTAGAAGTATCTCGCGCAGAACAACTACGTAATGCCGCCTCCCAATCCAATTATGAATCAAACAACGGACACGAAGGTTATTTCCGCATGAAAGCATGATGGATAGAAGAAGAGGAAGTCTACATTGTCGGGCGTCAACTATTCGGGCCCTCCCAAGTCGTACAACCGATAAAACTGCGTTTGTTTGTTCGCAAGAAATGCCCCCCATTTGTGTCATTCGAGAAGAAGGCAAAAGAATGGAGAAGAAAGAAGCCCCCGCTGTGAAGAAGGAAGACGATGGAATGATCGAGACCAAGTACAGGCGTTCTGCGGGAAGTGGCTGATTGTCGTAGTCCTTGTGACATGATGATGCATTCGCTCGGATTTGCGCTCATCCTCATCGGCGTCAACTATTTGATCATGCAGGAACGCATCCTCGGACAGTCGGCGAGTCTGGTCGAGCACTACGTGAACGAAGCGGTTTGGACACTAGCTCTCTGTGATGGTAGTACATCCTCGAGGACGATTCGAAGGTCCGCAGCCAGTATGATCGCGACGTGGTGATGCTGCACTCTGTGTACGTGAAGGCAATGCTCGTCGCTTTAATTGATGGCTAGCCCCACCCCAAGTTCGGTTTGCACGAAGACGAGTTCGATTTGAGCTTTGGAAGTCAGCTGCGCGTGAAGCGTATTACGGAATACTGCCAGTGGAAGGAGGTGAGTCATCTAAGTTCGTTTGAAGAGTAGTTCAAGGGTGCGGATGGAAGTGTCACCTACGAGAAGGGATGGTATGACCACAAGTGTGTCTATCATTAATACTTCACGAGTAGCATTTCTTCCGACGATTTCGTGGACGAGGAGCACCATCTGAACATTCAGCGCGATCCCTTCCCCAGGCATCGTTCCGTTGGTTCCCTCACATTCTAGCCGCGAATCGCGTCCTCGTCGCATCCTCGTGGGCTCCTTCGTCATCGATCCGCAGTTCTTCGACGATTACGTTCCTCCCTCCTCTCCTCCTCACCGCCAGGAAGCGCCGATGAGCCGCTACGACCCGAGCGCCTTCACGACGGAGTACATTCCGGCGACCACCCGCAAGGAGGGTTTCGCCTTCGTGAGCTCCTCATGGTTCTACAGCAAGGCGAGTCTGCTGAAGGACGTGGAGCACATCACGCACGTCAACTTCACGGTGCTGACGGACGAGCAGGAGCAGACCTTCGCCGACGCGTGCGAGCCGGGCGACATCCGCGTGGGCTTCGAGACGCAGCGCTTCCCGCCGGAGGTGACGGTGATTGGCATCCAGGTGGGGTGAGGAGCGTGGCGTGAGAAGCAGAATGACTACCGGATCATGCCGATTCGCGAGGACGGTGAGGCGCACTACTTCCTCTTCCCGGCGAAGGTAGAGCCGAAGGAGGTGTTGGTGGCGGTGGAGAAGAAGGAGGGCATGAGTCTGATGACGTGGCGCGTCGTCTGCGGCGTGGCGGTGTTCGTCGGCGAGTTGCTGCGCATGGACGACCGCCTCCCCTTCCCCGTGGGCGACGGTGTGAGTGGTGAGGCGTAGAACATGCCGCACATCCTGCGCAGCCTCGCCTGCGCGGTGCTGTACCCGATGCTGACGACGCTGCTGACGCGCGCGTACCTGTACGGCGTGATGGACAACAACGTGCTGCGCATGGCGCTGTATCTGGTGCTGCCGACGCTCCTGTTCTTCTCGCTTGACCTGCTGTTCAAGCTCATCAAGATGTACCGCTACGGACTGAAGATCCTCGCCGAGCAGGAGAAGAAGAAGGAGGAGTGCTCTGTTTGTTCAACAAACGCCGCATAAAAGACTAAAGCTTGTAGTTCGCCGACTCGCCGCCCACCTTCTTCTTCGTCTCGATCACCTTCCCCTTGATCTCGTTGATCGCGCTCGTCGTCTCCTCCTACGTCTCACCGCCCCGTCCCTCGCCCACCTGCAGCTTCTTGAAGAACGAGCTCGACTTGAAGTCGTCGCTTTTCGTCACCTCCACGCCCTTCTTCACGTTCTTCGCCTACGCCTCACACGCCCGCCGCGCGCCCACGTTCAGCGACTCCTTCACCTTGCGGTTCTCCAGAATGCGCTTCGCCTTCTCGTCGTACGCCGCGCGCTCGATAAGCTCGTTCTCCTCGCGCACCTTCTTCGCGTGCCGCTTCTCCTTCTTCGCTCTCCGCTCGCGCTCGCGCTCCTCCTTGTCCTTCTCGCTCTCGCCCTTCAGCACCTTGCCCGCACCGCTGTAGAACTACGCCTCACGCCTCCTCGTCGCACCCACCTCCTCCGGCGCCTTCTGCGTCTCCGCGCTGACGCTGATGGGCAGCGCCTCCTCCATCTTCAGCGCCGGCGCCGCGGACACCACCGACACGTTCGCCACGGCGGCCGGCGGCGTGTAGTGCGCGTTGGAGAGGCGGTCGAGCGTCACGCATAGGCGCGCGAACAGCTCCTTGATCTCCGCCTTCTTCTTGTCCAGCTCCGCCTGGTTCTTGTCCACGCTGTGCATCTGCTTCATGTACTCCGCCTCGTAGATCTCGCCCAGGCCCTTCTCGCTCTTCTCCGTCGACACCTCCTCCACCTCGCGCTTCGCCTGCTCGCGCGGCGCCTCCTTCCGCACCGGGTCGTCGAACGCCTGGTCCAGGATTCGCTTCTACGCCTCACGCGCCCGCGCCGCAGCCACCTTGATCATGTCCTCCAGCGACAGCGTGCTCTCCACCGTGGAAACCGGCGCCGTAACGCCCACGCGGTCCACGTCCAGATCCACGCCCAGCAGCTCGTTTTCCCCGCGGGAGGCGGCGGTGGTTTCGCCCTGCAGCTCCCAGCTGCGCGGCTGCACCAGCGTCTGCTCGAGGTCGGCGATCTGGCGCTTGAGCGACCTGCGGGTGAGGCGATTCCAGAAATCGGCACTGTTTTTCCTCGTCCTCCTCTTCCTCGTCCTCCTGCTTCTCCTCTTCCACGGGCATTTCCTCTTCCTCCTCTTCCTCGTCGTCCTCCTGGTCTACGAGATGATGGTGGCTTCTTTTCGCTACTTGACAGGGGAGCCATCATGTCGATGGAGGTATCTTCGTCTAGGCGTCAACAGAGGGACAGGAGAGTACCCTCGTCGTCTATGTGATCTTCTTCGAACTGCTCAAACTGCTGCATTTGCTCCCAGAGTTGTTTATCATCTAGCGGCTTTTCCTCCTCGCTGTTCTCATCCGTGTCCTTCTCTTCCTCGTCCTCTTCTTCACTTTCCTGCTCCTTCTCACTTTCCATTTCATCCTCTCCCTCGCTCTGTTCCATTTCCTCCTCCTTCTCGCTCTTTTCCATTTCATCCTCTCCCTCCATTTCCTCTTCCTCTCCTTCGCTCTCCTTCTCCTCCACTTCCTCCTCGCTCTCCTCCTTCACATTCTCCAACTCCTTCAATTCACTCCGGTAGTGCTTCATCAGCGGTTCCACCTACGGTCCACACCCATTCCAAACCCTACGCGAAGGCGGATTTGCTCCCATAGGCCTTCTCCGTCAAAGCCATCAATGTACAACTGATCCATTTCACCAAACTGCTGCACTTCCACTGCTTTGGCTACAGATGAGATAAATAAGGGAAAAGGAACCCAGATCATACACCATCTTCAGAGTGGCTTTCAAGCAATTCAGGAAGTCTTCATTTCCGTTCAGAAAGCCCTACACGTAAAGCGGCAGCTGTGAGACGCACCTCGGGATGATTCACCACCTTCTCTTTGAAGTCATCGATAATTTTCTTATTAATATCCATAGCGGTGATCGTCCAGCAAGAAATGGATGAAAAGGAAAACAAATAAAGGCCAGCTGAGGCGTTCTGGCAGTGCCAACGAACTCCAAAAAACGGAGCTTCTTTCGCCGGGTTAAAGGCGCAGAATTTTGAAAGTGGGAATGCAAAGGCAACGAGATGACGATTACGCCCAGCAAGAGGAGGTATGGACGGAGCGTCCGACGTGATGCGCTAGGCTGGAGGCCCGATGCCAATCTCCGCGTTGGAGTCGGCGGGCATCAATGCCGCAACGGTGAAGAAACTGCAGGAGGCTGGCTATTATACGGTCGAATCCGTTGGCGCTCCTTTCCAACCCTCATTCCTAGGTGGCTTTTGCCACCATGAAGAAGCTGGTGGAGGTGAAGGGGATCAGCGAAGTGAACGCGCAAAAGGTGCAGGCTGCCGCTTCAAAGCTCATCCCCATGGGCTTTACCACGGTGGGGTTTGGATCACGGCGTGACGTCTAGGCCACGGAATACAACAAACTGCGGGAGGACATCGTGCACATATCTACCGGCTGCAAGGAGTTGGACAAGATTCTTGGAGGTTTGTGCAGCCTTGTGTCTTTAGTGTAGGTGGGATGGAGACGGGGTCGATCACCGAGCTCTACGGAGAGTTCCGAACGGGCAAGACGCAGATGTGCCACACGCTGTGTGTGATTTGCCAGCTCCCCATTGAGCAGGGCGGCGGCGAGGGCAAGGCGATGTACATCGACACGGAGGGCACCTTCCGGCCGGAGCGACTCACGCAGATCAGCAAGCGCTTCGGACTCAATCCCGACGACGTGCTGGACAACGTGACCTACGCGCGCGCCTACAACAGCGAGCACCAGCAGCAGCTGCTCGTGCAGGCGGGAGCCCTGCTCTCGGAATCGCGGTACGCCCTGATCGTCGTCGATTCGGCGACGGCGCTGTTCCGCACGGACTATACGGGCAGAGGCGAGCTGTCGACGCGTCAACAGAACCTCGCGCAGTTCCTCCGCGCCCTGCAGAAGCTGGCGGACGAGTACGGCGTGGCTGTCGTCATCACGAACCAAGTGGTGGCGAACCCGGACAGCGGCGTGTTCGCGAAGGACCCGCTGAAGCCGATTGGAGGGAACATCATCGCCCACGCCTCCCAAACGCGCTTGCGACTAAGGAAGGGCCGCGGCACCACGCGCATTTGCAAAATCGTGGACTCCCCGTGCCTGGGAGAGGAGGAGGCGTCGTTTGGCATCAGTGAGGAGGGAATTGTTGAAGCTACGGAATGGTGTGTTTGTTGGAAGAGCTACACTCGGTAAGTATATGACGCGGATGAGACACGAGCACCATGCGGCTCAACTCAACAACATCAGCTCTGTTGCCACCATTGTTTCCTTTCCCTGCTACAAAAGCAGGACAGGCAGTATTGATGGCGTAGGTGCACAGCAAATGAATACCTACCTTGTTGAGTGGCTGGATAGAATGAAATGGCGTGGAGAAAGGGGGTGTGGGCCCAACCATTAGAATCCGCTTCGTGAAGGGAGATTTTTTGGCTAGAATTGAAAGGGTGAAAACAGCATGTCAAGGAGAGGCCTAAGGAAGGAGATTGGAAGCAGGGAGTATGATCTGTGAGTCTGTCTCGTTTCATTCATTCCGAGGCTATTTTCAACTCCAACAGCGAAGATCATCGAAGAGGCATGCGCATTTTCCGATTCCTTTAGCTCCCAGGCGAATTCGAGGAATTCCAAGGTTTTTTACGAGGGCGTCACTGCTTTGGGAAAGACGCTACTTCTTCAGGTGTCTCGAACACGGATTATTGTGGGAGACACTCTTCATCGCGAGCTGTTGAAGGTGAACGATGAGGATGTGAGTGGAATCGAACACGGGCATGTGCTAGATTTGAACAATGATGGAGAGCGATGGGAAGGCGACGTGCTTCGCAATGAGCCCTATGGTTGGGGAATACTGTATGATAAGGAGAATTACGTGAGGTTTGAAGGATTTCGGATCGGAGAGGTGAGTGTGTGCTACGGAAGAAGCTACTACTCGGACATTCACCAGGTGGAGTATGAGGGCGGGATCTGCGAAGGCAAGCGGTGGGGAATGGGCATTCACTACGATCGGATGGGCACGGTGCTGTTTGAGGGGGGATGGCTGAATGACGGGAACACGTTTGAGAAACACATTGTGGTTACGGAGGAGAACCAGCACATTCATAACTACATCGAGGAGCTGACTGTGAGCGACAATTGCTGCAATGGAGAAGAGTGGACTGCTCTTGATATGTGCGTTTTGCACAAACTGAAATCAATCAAAATCGGCGACCACTGCTTCAAACACGTGGAACACACCCGCATCACCGATTTGTCTGCACTGCGCTGTTTCACCACCGGCGTGCATTGTTTCACGAACAAGATGGAGGGCCAGCGACATGACTACTTCCGCTCCTTCATTCTAAAGAACTGTCCGCATCTTCGATCCGTGGAGGTTGGGTCCTGCTCCTTCTTCGGCTGCACCACCTGTGAATTGGAGACGCTCCCCGCTCTGCAGAAGGCTTCCATCGGGGACTTCTGTTTTTGCTTTTGCTCTCTGGAGCTGAGAGGTGAAGACGATTGGATGGATTGAGATGCAGACATGCCCGAGTTGGCGTCGCTCTCCTGCGGCTGTTATGCCTTCTGCTACTGCTGTCGCCTTGTGTTGGAGAGTGGATGTAGGAAAGGAGAGTGAGGCTGTAGATTTGCCCGTGCTGGCTTCGGTGGAACTGAAGAACAATGCATTCGTGTTCTGTCTGAACGGATTTGAGAACAAGCTGGTGCTGCGTAGTATGGAAGGCAGAGCGAGTCCATGAGTAGATCTTCCCGCACTCTCGTCCCTTCTTCTGGATCCTGAATCAGAGTCCTTCCAAAACGCGGGCTTCTTCGTAGCAGAGAGTACCTTCAGAAGATGTGGATAACGACTAGATTTGCCTTCTCTGTCGCATGTGGTCCTGTCGCCATGGTCGTTTCAGAACAACTGTATGCTGCACATTCACAGTGAAGTCGTGAGGGTTCGCTTCATGTGTAGACGTAGATGCACTCAACAAGACGCTTCAAACCTATCCGTTTCATCGAGATCGTTCATAGCTGCCGCTTTTTGTCGTTGTTTGTTGTAGTCAAGAAGTACTTCATTGCCTATCCCATCTCCTTCCTTTCTCGATCAAGAGCCAGAACCACAATTGGGTCCGAGTCAACCATTTGGGCCCTACTTGTGTCATGCATGAAGGATGAAGAGTCAGAATCGTAAGTGTTTTCGTGTGATACTCTGTATCGAATTGTACGTGATCGACACAACATCCATTTTCATCGATGCGGAGTACGACAGTTTCTCACCCGCGTTTTTAGACTATGGCTGAAACTGTTCCCGCTACTACCCCCGAAACGACCGCTCCTGCTGCCCCCGCGACCGAAACTCCCAGAGAGGACTTCAACACGATGCCTCTGGAGGAATTGAAGAAGATTGTGGAGGAGAAGCTGGAGAAGGTCCCCACTCCCAACAAGAAGGCTCACGAGGAGGCGATTGCTGCTATTGACAAGGCGATCGCGGACATGAAAGCCCGTTTTGACGAGATCAAGGTGGAGAGAAGCATGATCTTCGAGGGATACAGAGTGAAGAAGGTGGGCTCGCGATTTCGCGGTGAGTCGTAGGCTGCCAACGAGGCGAACAGAGCCAACAGAAAGGCCCTCTTGGATAAGCGCAACGAGCTGATGGCCAAGAGAGATGTGCGTTGTGACGGCTGTGAGTGAAGAGTAGGCTGCCAGAGCCGAGTTCAACAAGGCGAAGGCGGAGGTGGAACAGATCAACGCCAGCATCAAGAACGCCAGCCACATGAAGCCCGAGGACCTGGAGGAGAAGATCCAGAGAGCGGAGGAGAAGATCGAGGTGGAGTCGCTGAGCATGAAGGAGGAGAGAGAACTGCAGCGCCAGATTAAGGAGTGGGAGGCACAGCTGAAGACGGCGAAGGTGAGCAGCAATCTGTTCGATCGCAGAAAGGAGCTGGACGAGGCGATCAAGGCGGCGCGCGAGACGATGAACGGCCTGAAGGGCGAGCTGGACAAGGTATTCGCGGAGCTGGGCCTGCAGTTCGAGAAGAGAGAGAAGAAGCCGGAGGGCGAGGAGGAGAAGAAGGAGGAGAAGGAGGATCCCATCAAGAAGCTGAACGAGGAGTGGGAGGAGTAGCCGTGGAGCGGGGCGGTGAGGCGTAGGAACAAGAAGAAGATCGACGCCAAGTACGCGGAGAAAAAGGCGCTGATCGCGGAGTTCCACGCGAAGGAGCACGAGCACTACCTGGCGGCGGGCAAGGCGCGTCGCCAGCGTGCGGCGGCGTTCGCGCTGCAGCGCCGCGAGGAGGAGATCCAGGAGGCGGAGGAGGCGAAGAAGGAGGCGGAGGAGGCGCTGAAGCGTCACCCGTTCGAGAAGGAGATGGCAGTGTGCGACACGGTGCTGAGCTACCTGAAGTCGCTGCTGCCGAAGGAGAAGGAGGCGAAGAAGGAGGAGAAGAAGGAGATCGTGGCGCCGGAGGGCATGACGCTGCTGAAGAAGGAGGAGGACGTGTACTTCGCCGAGGCGCCGAAGAAGGGCAAGAAGGGCAGGAAGGACAGAAAGAGCGAGAAGAAGGCCAACTTCGTGCACGGACTGGAGACGCTGGAGTCCTTCGCTACCATCCGCGTGGCGGCTCCCAAGACAGCCGACGAGGTGGAGAAGTGCATTGAGACGGTAACTGCCAGAAAGGAGTTCTTCAATGGCCTTCCTCGCGGCGCCGATGTGGCTGCCGAGCTGGCGAAGCAGAACTAAGTGGATGGGGTAAGAACGGGTGTAACTATATGCGGGTGTTTGTTAGCAAACAGGGGAGTTATAGTACAGTTCCAGGCCCATTCCGTCGTGGATTTCGTAGTCCTCGAGGGTGATGTGATCCTTGTAGGTGATGTACCACTTTTGAATGCGAATCTTCTCGGGGCGCGTTCCTACGCGTCATTTCTTTCTCCCTTCGCTCACCCGTCTGAGCCGCCACCAACTTCTTCAAATCGCCGATGGTATCGGAAGGGTTGCACTTCACGCGGATCTTTCTTCCGAGACGGTCGTTCAGGATAACTTCAATCATTCGAATCAAGAAGAATGGCGAAAAAGAAAACGGGAGGGAAAAATCAAAGGCAATTTTGGAGTCGGAGAAGGGTCTGTTTCTGTCACTCCGTCCCTCTTGCTGCAATGCGGAAAGGAGATGATGGATAGGATCGTGGGCTTCTTTGGAAGCTTATAACGGAGGTTTGAGGGGATGAACGGCATTTTTGTTTTCCACATACACAAGCAATACACACATGCAATGCAATCGAGCCATCACAAAACGAAAGTCTTTTGTTCACTTGATTCCATTGAGCTAGGGCACTTGTGCGTTCGATTCGTAGTTCGCGATAAGCAAGCGGTGTCGCATCGAATAGAATGAATTTCGTGAGTCCCCGCAAGCTCAGTCGGATCACCAACTATGACGCGGTTTTGAGCGATTTGCTGTCGAAAGAATCCGATTTGTGGGAGTTTGCGACCTATCTCGAATTGCCGGAAGAAACGGTGAGCGAATGAACGGACTACGTGATGGATAGATTCAAAAACTGCAGCAACTTGCTAAAGAGCGGAATGCAACTGTTTTTGACAGTGTATACCCCATGCCGGGTGAGCATTTGACGGATTTGGAGGAGGTGGAGTTGTTTGCTTGCAATGATTCACAGTTTTGCGATTACGCAATGAAGCGGATTCAGGATGATGCAGAGCAAGTCTATGCCGTCTTTCTTCAGGAAATGGTGTCTTCCGTGTTGTTGCGTTACATAGTAGAGTCGCTATGTGGATGAGCAGCGTCTGGTACGCGGGAAGGAGAAGAAGGAAGTGTCCGTCCGGAAGATCCGGCCTTCCGCCTTGTAGGATGTGTGTTTCGTGATGTGAACGACAGATCGAGCAGCAGCACTCCCTTTGTCCCCAAGAAGCCCTTCTCCTTCTCCCCCTCCCTCTCAGCAGAAGCGCCTCTCCCCGAGTTGTCCAAGCGCTTTCTCAACCCTGCCGCGCCTCTCTCGCAGATGGATTCGAGGATGGTTGCCAAGCCAGTTGAGAGGGTGAATGCCAAGCTAGTTGAGAGGGTGAATGCCAAGCCAGTTGCCAAGGCCTCTGTGAAGCCAGTTGCGACGACAACGAAGCCAACGCTGTCAACTGTAACTCCTCCACACGAATTGACTCAGACTCCACACGCGAGAACGGAGGAGCCGCCACACACGCCTCCCTTCACACCCCCGCACTCCGCCACGACGCCTCTCCCCTACGCCATGCCTGCCCTCACGTTGCCCGCCACCTCCCACCCGCCTCCCGCTAACCCCGACGAGATGCCGCGCATTCGCTCCATCCACCTCCTGCAGCCCGCCGAGCAGACGCCGTCGACGGCCACGGACCGCGCGGCGCTTCTGTTCGCCATGATCCTGCACAGTCACTTCATGCGCGCCACCTTCGCCGAACTCCAGTTTTTGTTCCGAATTCTGTCCTGCGGCGTCGCCTTCGATTACGACTCGCCACGCGCTCAGACCGATCTTCCGGCATGGCGCGCGCTGTCTCGGCGCGGCGCGGCGTTCACGTTGCCGCAGCACTGCTTCCGCTTCTGCCTCCTCGTGTTGGAGTCACTGCAAGACCTCCTCGTCTCCTTGCCCGTTGCCTCCTCCACTCCCACTTATCTCTAGTCATCGCTCCTCCACACGCTCGCCTCCTTCCGCCTTCTCTCCGCCTTCACTCCCTCCCTTGCTGCCGCTCTCACCACCGCCTTGCGCGACGCGCCCAAGCCCGAGCCGCCTGCAGGCGCCATGGACGTGTTGTCACCAGACACGCTTTCGCTACGGCGTCGACTGAAGGAGACGAAGCAGCAGTTCGTGTCGGCGCAGGAGCAGGCGCTGTTCAACGGCCGGCAGAAGGCGCTGGACTGGTTCCTGGGACTCTCGCGCGAGTACGACGTGTGCTGCAACCAGGTGAGCGCGCGCAGCACCGGCGCGGTGCTGGAGGCGATGCGCGCATCGGTGCGACCCACGCTAGACGAGGTGGCGGGCTTCGACAACTTCCCCTTCCTGGCGCACGTGTTCGTGGAGGAGCTGTTCCAGGTGCACGCAGTGCTGTGGCGTGAGGCGTAGCTGACGCTGCCCGAGGAGTCCGCGGCGCTGCGGCAGACGGGCGCCGAGTCGATGCAGAGCCTCTTCTTCCGCATGTGCCAGGAGCCGGCGGGCGTGCGGGAGGCGACAGACGTGCGTGTGAAGCGATGCGCTGAGGCGTAGGTGGAGGGCCGGATCGACGCGCTGTTCCCGGGCAAGCAGGGCTTCTTCGCGTACTTCCTGCACTACGCGGACAGCGCCGGCTTCGCGCAGTTCGTCGCCAACGGTGCGCGTGAAGCCATGCGCTGAGGCGTAGAGCTGCTGCGCGTGCTGCTGACGCTGCACCGCTCGCTGGTCACAGGGCAGCATCAAGCCATCCTCCACAAGCTCACCACGCTGCGTCTCTTCGCCAAACTCGCCGGCTTTCTCTTCTTCGCCGCGTACTGGCGTCTGGCCCTGCGTTCGTCGGAGAAGGTCGCGGCCTCCCTCTTCTTCACGTGCGCTCTGGCAGCTGTTCTCACGCGTAGACTGCCGCTGGACGTGGAGGCGCTGGCGCGGGAGGCGGGCGAGGGTGGGTGCTACGAGCTGTTCCTGCTGTGGGTGCCGGAGCTGTTCCACTTCGTGACGGACGCGATGGTGCGCGGCAACGCGCAGCTGAAGGGCTTCTTCTCGCTGGTCACTGCGTACTACCTGTTGAGTTGATGCGAGGTGCTGAGGCGTAGCGAGCAGACGCGCGCCGCCTTCTCCGCCTCGTCGCTTCTCATCCTCGCCTGCTCCCAGCGACTCATGCAAATCACCACCTCCTCCTTCTCTCACTTCCTTCGCCGCCCGTCGCTTCCATCACTTCCATCATCCTCGCTCGCGCCTTCGCTCCTCCTCTTCCTCCTCCAGTTCTTCGACTCCTCCATCTCCGCCTCTCTCTCCACTCTCGTGCGCACCGAGTCCTACTTCAAGAACTGCGACTCCCCCACGCCTTCTCTCCCCTCTTCTGCGCGAAAGATCCGCCCGGGCACCCTGCCCTCCTCTCTCCCCACCCCCTCCCCCACCGCCCCCACTTTTTCAGTCGACGTCGGGCGCAGTCTGACGCTGCTGAAGGCGCTCGAGCGGCAGTACCCCGAGGACTACGCCGTGGCGAGCTCCTTCTGCCAGCTGCTCCTGAAGGCGAGCGCCAAGCAGCAATTGACCGACGGCTTCGTGCGCGAGCTGCTGCGTCGCTGTGCAGGCGCGGTGACGGAGGCGGTGCGGCGCGTGTACGAGGCGGTGCAGAAGGACTCGGTGGAGACGGTGTTGAACCACAGCCAGGGCAAGGTGGTGGAGGTGCCGGCGGAGGAGGCGCTGGTGGCGTTGCAGAGCCGCGTGGAGTTGCTGGTGCTGAAGGAGGGCATGGCGGCGGTGCTGGCGGACTGCGCGGCGCAGCTGGAGCGGGCATGCGCGGTGCAGAGTGAGTGAGAGAGAAGGGCGTGATGTGCAGTGGGGTCACCGCTGTGGAGTGTCGACGTGCTTCGCCTCTTCCTGCAGACGCGTCTGTATTCCGAGGTGCAGCCGCTCCTTCACCTCGTGCTCTCTCACATGGTGCGGTCGCCGCTGCCTCCTGACGCCTAGTTTGAGAGCGGTCGCAAGCAGCGTAACGTGCTCCTCATCCAGGAGAAGCATTCCGACGTGGCCGTCAACCGCCTCGTTCTCTCCGCCAACGCGCAGAGCGCTGCGGGCCGCGCCGTCGAGGGGCAAATCGAGTGCTTTCTGGGCGTGCTGCGCGAGATGGAGAGTTTGCGTACGGACCGGACGCGGTGTCGAAAATAGGCGGGATTTGTGACAAGCTGCGAGAAGCGTGCGTGGTGATGGTGGACGAGGCGCGCGTGCGGGAGCGCGTGGAGAAGTACACGGGCGTGTGTGTGACCTCTCTCCACTCCTTTTGGAAGGCGGTGGCCGTTTCATTGTTGTCGCGTCCTGAGGAATAGGGGTTTCGGGGGGATCGGGCAATTCTCATCCCGATTTCGAATCAGCTGCCCTCTCTGTTGACACGGCTTGTGCTGTGCTGCGGCGAGAGCGCCGCCTTCGGCACGCTGATGAAGGACTTCTGCCGCGTGGTGCTGCGACTGAAGAAGATGGGGCTGTGCGTGGCGCCGCTGTACGGCGGGCTGACGGACGAGGTGTTCTGCGCGCTGCGGGACGCGGTGCGCCAGCGCGTGGGCGAGCGGCCGTGGGCTGAGGGTTAGAGCGTGGTTCTGCTGCTGCTGTATTTGATCAAGCCAGGCCTGCTGGACTGGGCGGGCTTCTCGGCGCACCTCCTCGCCGTGTGGAAGCGACTCGAGCTGCGCGGTGTGGCGGCGTGCGAGCGGATGACGGAGTGGCTGGGGCAGTTCTTGTCGCTGTACCGTTGCGCGCGCTTCCGCGAGCTGTGCGAGGAGGGAGGAGGCGTGAGGCGTAGATTTCCGACGTGCGTGGAGGAGAACGTGCTGGAGGAGGTGTTGGACCGCGTGCTGGGCTATTGGAGCGACAAAGAGAGTGATGTGTTGGAACGAAGCTTAACCGGGTGTATTTCTATACTCTAGTGGTGTGTTTGTTGCGGAAGAAACAAGCCACTTCTTCTTCAGCATTTCCTCGCGGATCCACTTCACGCGCTTGATACACTCCACCTTCGTCTTCCCCGGCACGGCCTCCGCGATCTTCTTCCACCGCTCCGCCTTGTCCATCGTCGCCGGGAACTGCTTCATCGCACTGCCCATCACGCCCACGCCTCACCCTCACCTCTCCAGCGCCTTCTGCTGGCTCTGCGTCCACCCGTTCTCGTCCGGCTTCTCCTCCTGTGACGGAGTGCTTTCCGCTGCAGTTGCCTTGCCAGTTGCCTTGACACTTGTCTTCGCAACAGGCTCAGCCGACACATCAGACACCTCGTACCGCTTGTCCAGCGTGATCTCCACCTTGTTCTTCTCCTTGAACTCCGTCTTGCCGCGCTGGAACCGCGCGAACGCATCCCCATCATCTTCGCCTCACCCTTCTTCGCTGCCCGTACCCACCTTCGTGTTCTGACCCATGTTCTTCTTCAGCATCTCCTCGATGCGCGCGCGGCACTGCACGTCCGTCCGCTCCGTGCCGCAGTGACTGTACTCCGTCACGAACTCTGCGATCTTCACCCAGCGGTTGCGATATCCCGCCTACGCCTCATCCAACGAAGTGCAGAAATACCGGGTATTTCTTCACGGCCTGAGAGAGACAGTGGTCCTCCTCCAGCTTCCACTCGGCGCCCGTCTTGCTGAGTTTGCTGCGCTCCAGTGCCTTCTGGTCCTCCTCCTTCTTCTTCGCCTCCTCCTCCATTCTCTTCTTCTCGATCTCTCGTTCCTGCTCCTCCTGCTACCCGTCACGCCGTTCGCCCACGCTCACCTCCTCCTTCATCTTCAGCAGCACCGACTTCACGCACTCGTAGCCCTCCACCTCCGCCTTCTTCGCCAGCGCCTGCAGCGCCGCCAGCTCCTCCTTCTCACCCAACTGCTTGAACAGCTCGGCGCTCACCACCTCGCCCAGCGCCTCCATGAACCGGTGCACGATCTTCTTCTTCTCGCGACGCACACGTTGCCGCTCCTCCGCTTCCGCGCGTCGCTGGCGTTCTTCCTCTGCTCCTCACGCCTCCCCACAACACACACCCTCCTTCTTCTCCCTCTCGCGTCTCTCCTTCTCCAGACGTTCCTCCTCTCTCCGCTTCGCTTCCTCCTGTCGCTTCGCCTCCTCCATTCTCTGCCGTCACACACACCCCACACACTCACCTCCTTCTCCTCCTGCAGACGCTCCTGCTCGCGCCTGTACGCCGCCACGCGCGGGTCCGTCTTGTACGCGCGCTCCACCAGCGTCTGCACCTTCTTCATGCTACCCCTCACTTCCCCCCAATTCTCGAACTCTTGTGCTCGCAGCTTGCGACGGTGCGCCTCGTTCATCTGATTCATCCAGCGCTTCTCACCGCGCGACTCCGCCTCCTACGCCGTGATTGAAGTCTAGAGGACGTGCATCGGGGTTGTACTCGTCGTACGCGCTGTACACACGCCACGACTTGAAATCGCGCCAGAATCGGTAGAATGTCTCCACCTCCTCCCACGGCGTATCGATGGTGCCGAGCAGCGGACTGCGTGAGAAGCCGCATGAAACACTTACACGGGCTTGATCTGGCTGAATCGGCTCCAGTCCACGAAGGCACCGGCGAAGCAGTCGAAGAAGTCCTGGCCGAAGACGATCGACGGGACCGTGAGCTCGACGTCTGCAGAATCATAGCTACGGTCTCAATCGCCAACGCGAAGAAGAACGCCTTTCGCTTCTCGGGGTTGCCGAGGACGTCGTACGCGTCCTGCACGCGGAGGAAGATTTGGCGGTCCTCCGGAGTGGGGTTGGTGAGCTTGTCCGGATGGTACTTCAGCACAAGCTTGCGGTAGGCCGAGCGGATTTGCTCCTCCGTGGCCATCCACTTCAGACCATCCAGACCCAGCACCTTGTAGTAGTCGTCCTTCTTCATGTCGGCGATCGATATCTTCTTGGCGTGCTTCTCATACTCCTCGTTGCTCTTCTTGCTCTCTTCCTCTTCGTTTACTTCTTCGCTACGCTCATCACCCGCAGCAACCCCCTACGCCGCCGCTTCAGCGTTCTGCTCCCACGTCACCTTCAAAAAGTATGCGCGGCCGCAAGTTTCATAGGCCGTTTCCTCAAAGAGTCCTACGGCGTCAAGGCGCTGCCCACGACCTCTACCGGGGATCGTAAACTCTATGTCCGTCATGATCGACTCGATAGTGCTCTCCAAGCGGTGTTTGATTGGGAGGCTGCCAAAAACAGGGGGGATTTGTGAAGCGGTTTTTGCCAGTGGCAGTATTCCTCAAATAGTGGATTGATTGCAATGTCCTCTGCTCCTAGCCCCAATCCGAGCGAATCGAACGCGTCGAGCGCGGAAGAGAACGTTATTAATCTGGAGGTGCTGGTATTGCTCTCTGTTCGCCGCATTATGCACTAGGCACTGATTCAGATCGTGAAGCACGCTCAGGAATCGGCTCCCGCCAGCGTTTCTGGCCAACTCCTAGGTCTCGTGGACGGTTCCCATGTGGAGGTCACCTACTCCTACGGAATGCCCGTTTCTGAGGGGGATCTCCAGCAGGTCAATGCGAGCGATTTCCAGGACAAAATGATCAAGTCTCTCTCTCAAGTGAATGATGGCGGTCCGCCTGACGTTTTTAGATTAACGTAGATAACGCTGTCGTCGGCTGGTACACATCCACATTCATGAACTCCTTCTACACGCCCCAGCTGGTCCTCACGCAGTACGAGTACCAGCTGAACCTGTCCAACAAAACGGTCGCTTTAGTGATTGACGCCTTTGACCTGAGCAAGGGAAAGCTGAACCTGAAGGCGTATCGCCTCACGCAGCAGTTCATGACGCTCTTCAAGGAGGGAAAGATCAACATCGAAGAGTGGGGTTTTCCTCCCGTCGTCACGCCTAGTCTCAAGAGCAGCCGATTCACCAGCACGATGATTCTGGAGGAAGTGCCCATCCGCTGCTGCGTGAACGAGGTGGCCGCCGCGCTGCTTCAGCAGCTGAAGGTCTCCTCCATCACGAAGGGCATCGTCTCCTTGCCGATGAACCCCACGACCTCGCTGGTAGTTGTTCCTCTGGTTGCTCACGCGCAGGAAAAGAACATGGAGCAGCTGATCGAGAGCATGGACGTGGTGATCAACGAGAGGAAAGAGTACCCCGACCACGTGTGGAAGGCGTCCAAGCAGAAGCACTCTGCGTGGGTGGCGAAGCGTCTGGGCGAGGACATGGACGACATTGCCGATGTGGACACGGAGGACCCCGTCTTCGCGCAGATGGAGCAGAATGAGTACGTGCAGTGTGCGGGAGTGATGTGTAGTCGCGTTGACCCTCTGCTCAACTACTGCGCGCTGAAGGACCTGTGCCAGCGCGTGAAGAGCGTCACGACGGACGACTCCAAGGTGCTGGAGAAGCAGTTGTAAGGTTGCCTTGTTTGTTCACAAACACCGAATTCCAGCTGGATCTGCATCACGCGTTCTTCTCCGTCCAGCGAAGTGAAGCGCAGTTCCAGCGAGGCGCGGGGTTGCACGCCCACTTCCGCCAGCGTCTTCTCTGCATTGGTCGCGGTGAGTCGCCTCAGCGCCGCGGGCTGCTACACATGAGGTTGACTGTTCAAAAGCACCGTGGCAAAGAGCGGCGTGAGACCCAGCCACAGCGACAGTCTCCTGCAGCACTCCTCGCGCACCACGACTCTCTCGACCAATGAACGCACCGTCATGGAGGGACGAAGGGGAACCGTGATTATCTGTTGTTCTCCACAGCATAGGCAGTTCGCATCTCTCTCCATCCACAGCCGCTCGAGGAACTCGCCGTCGTCGCCGCGGTATCTTGCCCTTAGCTCCTCTTCCATTTCTCACATGATGTAGTTTGCGTCGATGCTCTCCCTTCCCACGATGCGCCGCAGCAGCGAGGTCATGAGGGATGCGATGATGGCGTTGGTGGTGGGCAGCGTCACCACCGTGTTGTGGAGGATGAGCTGCGAATGAGTCCGCGGCTGTTTGCATACGGATGTGATCTCCAGGGGAAAGGGCTCTATGCCGAAGGCCTGCGCTCGCTCCAGCGCGTGGGCGTGCACCCACTGCAGATGCTCCGCCTTCTCCGCATCCAGCGCCATCTGGCCGTACTCCTTCTCCCAGAGGACGGAGGAGACGTAGGTGACGCAATGCTCTGGCTTGGTGGGACGCGCGATGAGAGTACATAAAGGGACTTGCGCAGCGGAGGCGGGGGCGAAGAGACCGGAGAGGCAGTGGAAGCAAGGAGTGACCTAGAATGCAGAGGAAGAAGAAAGACAACGTGTGGAACGATGAGCTGAACCTGGCCACCAAATCCCATGGAGCCTCCGTCGATGTACACCTTGGAATGCGCGATTGCCAGCTCGTTGATGCTCTCTCTGCCTTCAATCGTGTCGACGCAGCCTAGCACAATGTCGATAGACTCAAAGAAGGACGGAGAAAGGTCCTGCAACCACTTTCCAACGGCATGGATGTGCAGAGAAGGATAACGAGCTTCAATATGTGCTTTGGCGGCTTCCACCTTCAGTTTACCGATATCTTCCGTGTCATATAGGATTTGTCTCCGTGTATTGTCCAATTCCACTCGATCCATGTCCACAATCCAGAGCTCATGGTAGTCCGATCGTGCCAGAATGCGTAAAACCTACAATGAAGGGAAAGCCGCAATGAACACTTCGCAGCCCAATCCGCCCATTCCAACGATGCAGACACGCGCTGTCGATTTGGAATCCAGGGAATACAAGGAAGGATCCCACATCCAAACCGAATCGTGAGCCATTCAACAAACAAGCAGAACACAACAGAATCAACAGTTTCATATTGATTATCGAGGTGCAGGCATGGCAATTAGGCAGTCTTCTTTTCTTCCTCTTCCAGGCGCTCAACAACGTTAAACACATTTGTAAATGCAGAAGAAGGGTTCGCGCCTTCGAGGTAGAAGCGGTTGTTCACAATGAAGTACGGAACTCCACTACGCCTAAGAAGCCCGAGAGCACACCTACTCAATCTCTAGATCGTGTTTGGCAAAGTCGTCCTCTTCAACGACTTCAGCGGTGAAGGCAGTGGAATGCAACATCTCGTCACACCCGGATAGACCGATGTCTTGGGCTAAACGAACGAGTGTTGGAATCGCGCTGATATTCTCCCCCTTCTCATAAAGGGCAAGGAAAAGCGTGTTGATGAGCTGCAGCATGTGCGGGAACTGCTGCTGCTCTGCGTAAAGCAGGAGACGATGCGCGTTGAAGGTGTTTGGCCAATACCTACATTCAACCCAAAGGGGAGCGGATACCTCCAATTCGCAAAGAGCGCGCCGTCCTTTTCTCCGCTCTTCTTCAGTTCTTCCATCCAGGCACTGGATCCCCATCTTCGTTCACAATAGCTACCCGTTAGCAAGGAAGAAGAGCAACAACTCCTCCAATAACTCTCCGTGTATGTTTGTTCCCGTATCGATCATGTACTACGCATCACGTCACTGATTCGTCCGTACGGTGTGGTAACGCAAGTGGATTTCTTTCTCGTATGTTTTGAGCGCCTACAAATCACTGCCGCTTTCTTCCCCCACAGAGAGGAATCGCAGGAAACCAACATAACACCACGGACACGCGAAATCAAAGTAGACATCCAATGTAATCATCACCCTAAGCCAAAAACATTTGTAGGAAAAGTCGAAACACGCAACTGATTGCTCAGTTGCGGCAAAACAGCAGGTGCCACCATCACGTGAGTTCAAATTTGTGGGACCCTCAACACAAGGAATACGGGAACAGGAGACACAGGAATGGTGAATAGAAGAAACAGAGAACTAGAATGACACGTTTTCGTTGCTCTCGGGAATCTCCACCCTACGCATCATCACCGAGTCAAAGAACCACATAAAATCCTTCAGTCCGGTCTTCTCAATCTGCAGGTTGTACTGCTTCACCATGGAGATGATGTTGGTCTGATCGAACGCCTTCTCCGCCTATCGATAATCGCGATAGCAAGGGATGCACCTCCATCTTTTCGATGCGAATGATAAGACTGCGCATGCTCTGCTTTTTGGCCGCACTACCCCATGAAATGGATTGCACACGCCCACCTAATGGATCCGTCGCTGTCAATCACCGCGTCCTTCACCAGCGTCGCTAAAACAGACTTGCAGTAGTGGATGATGCTCGCGGCAGCAAAACCGTACAGCTTTCTACTCGTTGACACTCTTGCAGAAAGGAGAATACCCGTACTGCTTTCCCGACTCAAATGCCTCATCGTTGAGTCTATCTCTTCCCTCTTCGAATCCCTTCTTGTATGATGCATTCTCCACGTCAATACATCCATCCAAAGCGGCATCGACTGTGTCATGCGTGACTTTGTCTTCCATCGTTTCAAAGGGCAGTTCTACGGTGGCGTTAGAAGGAGTAGGAGGTACGTGATGAAAAGAGGGTACTTACGGTGATTGGCTGGAGGAATGAATGGGAGCGAGATGTGCTTGAAGGAACGAGATGAGGATAGAGGGTTAATGTGAGTGGTTTGGGTGTTGGGAAGGGCTTGGTAATTGCGATGACATGGATGAAAGTGAGTGTTGCTAGTGCTATTGTAATGAGAATGGTGGTGGGATGGGGTAATGCATCTCAGAGATGGAGCGAAGGAGGTGGATTTGCAATCTGAATCTCTAGCACACTCTTCACTCGTGTTACCAACAAACAAAGAGTAGTTCATATCAAATTCAACTTAAGAATTGATAGATGGTAGTCCGCCGAAGAGAGGAGCGTCCTCCCTTTTGGCAACTTCGTGCAGAACGAGGCTCTCCAGTCGCCACCCCTCTACGTGAATGAGGAGGACGCTCCTCTCAATGGCGGCTTCGCCCAGGAGGTGGTTGTCCCGTTGCCACGCGCCAACGAGGAGTTTCCATCCGTAGCATTGAGGCTCCTGCTGCGTGACCATCCCTATGAGTTCGTACAGTTCTACAGGCAGCGCTTCGACAGGAAGAATTCAGACTTATCCAGGAAGGAGGTCTCGAGCTGGGTCTTTTTGTTCAAGATCCAGCGGGTGGATGAAGCGTGGTTAACCATGGAGGATGTGAATTATTCCATGAGGAAGTAATTCAGCGATCGGAAACAATAGAAATAGCCATGAGGTCAGTATGTATGACAGGACCCGGAGCACGTGCGGCTCTGGGTCTGGGTGAACTATTGTACCCCTGCCAAGACATACCGTCCTCACAATCGTGGGGATCTTCTCTGTGGAGCAAGATACGACTGCGTCGGCTACGCGCGCATGCGACTGAAAGCGGCGCAGGGAAAGCCGATATTCGAGCGGCTGATGCGAGGAGGAGAACATGATGTTGGAGAAACACTTTATGTTTTCATAAGCTGTGTTAAAATGACTCTCTGTTTGTTACATCACATCCAATACAACTACTTCCATGAGCGGGATTTGCTTTCAAAGGATGAAGAAAGCATCCCATTGTCGAATTCCATAAGGAATTGCGACTTCGCATATCTACTCATTACATCTCATTTCCTATCACTACCTCTAACAATGTGCAAAGATTTACATTCCAGTAAGAAGGATTCTGTCTTCTCCTCCATTCCTTCCATTTCCACAATCCGGCTGGATTTTGAATTATTTTCATCCCTGACCCAATTCTTTCAATTCCTCCTCCCTGAACAGATTTCAAATATACGCGGCTCTAGTCACTCCTATTGTTCTAAAGGAGCATTCTCTTGCTTTTGTCCATTGTTTTTAAAGCGATTGAACGCGAATGCCTATTGACAAACCACAGACAAGAACAGTAGGGGTAAGTCAACGCCACAAACGAAAAATCATTCTCATTTCCTATCTCTGAAAGAGATGTGCTGAGATTACTCTTCTTCCTCTCCAATTCATCGTACCTAATCACCACAGAACAGCGACGAACCAAAATAGGCAGTATTTCATGAGTAGTTTTGTCTCACTAGGGAAATCGTCTTGGATAGGAGAAGCAGTCCTAGCAAGCAGTAAAAGACGCAATCCTTTGTGGGGAGAAACTTCTTCGCAATGCTTTTGCTCCGAGTGAGTGGAGATCACCGTTTAATTGTTGATGAAGGCTTTTGGAGACGAGATTCTGCGATCAACACTATGAGCATGGAAGAGAAATGTGTGAAAGAAAGAGGAAATGAGAGAAAGTAAGAAAGAGCGGAAGTGATGTCTAGGAATGAGGAGGAGAAGAGAGAGGAACTCTTCGTGTGAAGGGTTTGCTTCCATGAGAATGCAATGTATTCGTTAAGAGAGACAGTAGTGAGAGAGGGCATGTCTGCTAATGAGGAAAGAGAGAATGGAAAAACCCTCCAGAGTGATGGATTGAGGATTGCAGAATGAGCCACTGTCTCTAATGGTGGTAAGTGAAGAGAGCCTAGGCAAGTCTATTCATCACTTCATTTTATCATCATCACTTCGTATTATCAATTCACTTGATTCGTCGTTCTTGAACTGGAGTGCACTATAACCAAGTTGAATGGAAGTCAGTTCAAGCATGTCTATTCTTCATTCTCTTTCTAACAGATCCACTCTCAATTACAATACGGGAGCATAGCATAAATGATCCCTCACCAAACAGAAGTGATTTCAACTTGGGCAGGTCTATTCATCAGTTCCATTCACTGAGAATCACTCTTCAACTCCAATGAAGCTTTGCAGAAATTGCCACTCCCTTTATGCAATTGTCCCATTGCAATCACTTCCAAAGAAGGCACATTCTCAATCTCACATACGGAATAATCAGAGAAGGACCAACAACCAATCTTCAATTCCGTCAGTCTCTCACAATTCTTCACAGAGAAATGACGAGTTGAATTATAATCATGCTTATGCTTTGTGAAGCAATTCTCTCCAATTGACACATTCTCTAGTGCACTTAAACCAATTAGTTTCACTTCTTCCACATTCTTAAAGCACGCATTGCCAATGCGAAGTGATCGCAGATTGGCCATGAACGACAAATCCAATGCAGTCCATTCTGCTCCATTACAGCAGTTATCGTTCACGATCAGTTCTTCAATGTGACTGTGAAGGAATTGATTCTCTTCACTCAGTACTACTTTCTTGCTCAAGTGTTCATCCTTCACCCATTCTCCATCAAACACTGTGTTTCCATTGCGGTCATACTGAATGCCTCTTCCCCACCGCTTTCCTTCACACCACTCGCCTTCGTACTCCACCCTCTGGATGTCAGAGTAGTACCGAGTGCCGTAACACACATTTACTTCGCCAATCATGAACCCTTCATACTTCTTCTCGCCCTCACTGTCATACAGAACACCCCAACCACAGGGTTGATTGTTCAACACATCGCCTTCCCATCGCTCTCCATCATCACTCAAATCCAACACTCGAGCATGCTCAATTCCCTTCACATCCTCTCCATTCACTCGCAACAACTCATGCGAGTCAACACTCACTTCGATCACTCGATTCAAACATAACTCTATTACAATGGAAGGGAACTCCTCAATCACCCCTTCATGATACCAGCACAAGCCCTTCTGACGCAACACCAGATACGAATCCTTCACATCCTTCTTCAGTATCCATTCACAATACTCTTGATACTTCATCATCTTCGCCAATGGAGTCAACATTTCATTCCCTTCTTCACATTTCTTCACAAATGGATACTACTCGTCATTCTCATCACATCACACTCACTTCCAGCAACTCATTCGCACTCCATCGATAGTTCACCACCTCAAAACAATTCACAATAAGATCAATCAGTTCTTCTGATTTAATATCATCATCATCAAATTGTGACATATAGGATCCCGCCTTCGTGGGTAAATCATCATGTTCATACCTGGAATATGGCGTTATTCCCGTCATTTCAATCAATGCAATCCCAAATGACCATATATCACTATTTATCTCATACTCTCCTTCAAACACCTCAGGAGCAAAACTGCGAACTCCATCGCAATCATCTTCTTTAATGGAATAACACTCTGCTTGTGTTGTTAGTCCATAGGTACCCAGTTTCAATACACCCTCTTCAGTCAGAAACAGATTCACTGGCCTCACGTCCTATTCACTCATACTTACTTCAGAATGCTTACTCCATGCATGATACCTCTCTCATGAAGATAACTCAGTCCCAATAAACAACCACGAGCAATCTCACGCAATTGCTCCTCTGTCAGGTAATTCTTACGACGCAAGAATCGTGAGAGAGAATAGCAATCACAATTCTCCATTACAATCTATTCTATCAACTCTGGAAGGAATCACTACCCACAACTCGTCATCCTTCTTCACAACATCTATATACCGCACAAGATGTTCATGATTGCATTCTTTCAGTTGTGGGAAGCGTGATTCGATTCCCTTCACATCCAATCCATTCTTCATCTTGGCCATCAATACAATCTCATTGGTATTCCGATGGCGTGCTTTGTACTCGTCAAACCATTCTCTATGCTTCATTCCCTTATTATGTTTCAAACCCTTCATTCTGCTTCTCCAGAAGCTCATAATCCCCTATTCTAACCAAATCGCTCATTATGGCTTCACTGGATAGTGTATTCTGATTCTCCAACACACAACTCCGATTTGTCAACAAACAGTCTCCTACCATTCATTACCGCACTCCTCTCCCTTGTACACCCAGCTAGTCACACATCACCAGCCGGTTCTCTTCACATCCTTCACATGCCGCTCTTCTCAAGCATACCGTCATGCTGGAAAGGACTCACCACAAGGGGAGCATAGATCACTCAACTCCATTCACACCCTCTGAATGCCTTCACGCAGCCATGGAGCCGTCTCTCACTATTTGCGCGTCGCCAACCACAACACCTGCATTCTCACGGCGTCAAAGGACCCTGCGGACCAGCATCACCTCACTCATCATGTTCACAGCCCTAACAATATGTCTGTCCTATAGATGTCATTGCATACCTCACTTCATCTCCATACTATCGAGGAACAGGATGCTCTCCAACACCAATAGCAGGAGGGGGTCAAGCAGCACATATGAAGACCATGCACTCTGCATGCATTACGACATGCAGGAGATCAGCAGTGGAGACAAGAATCACGAACATGAACGACAGAGTCATTACACAGGAATTAGGATGCAGAAGAGGAGAAAACGCATCACAATATACAGAGCTGTGTGCACGGTTCAACAGGAGATTGGATCACGGCCAAGCACGTTACGGAACAAGAGATAGAGCATCCTTCCAAAGATGCGACTCAAAATAAATCCAACTACCGCAATAAAAGGAGCGGAACACAGATAGGAAACGAACAGACAGAATTATGTTCGGCGAGAGGAGTATGTAATGGGATGGACGTGATAATGAGTAGAGGAACTGGACGACGCGTTTTTAAGGCGCGTAGGGTTGGAGAATTATATCGTTCTGAAGTGTGAAAGTAGATTAATAGATGGTAGGAGGTATGATATTACGACGTTCAAAGGGCAGCATCGCGATGAGTGTTTGGTTAGAAGCAATGAGACTGGACGATGTTCGTTGCGCTACAAGGGAGTCGTTCGAATGAGTTGGGATATGCCCAAAGAGGGTAGAGATGAGCTGTTTACTGTGTATGAGAATGGAAAGGCAGTAAAGAGTGAGTATCAGACGGAGAAGACTGAAAGTGGGAATCGTTATATTGAGAATTGCAAGGATGGATTGAGATTGGTGATCAAGGATCGTGGGGTGGTGTATAAGGGTGAATTCGATAATGTGGAGTCGATGAGGAGAAAAGGAAAAGGAGCCGAGTATGATCCGTGGGATGGAAGAGTGCTGCGATGTGGAGTGTGGAAGAATGATAAGCTGTTCCAAGTCACTCAGGAGTTTGTGAGCGAAAAGGTGATGATCGAGTATCTCACTGAACAGGGAAGGGAAGCCGTGACTGTGTGGAATCGTCGTCCCGTGTATCAGGGAGGGTATGTGTTTGATGAAGAGAAGAAGGAGTATGTGAGACACGGAGAGGGTTGCGAGCTTAACAAGTGGACGGGGGTAGCGGTGAGAGAAGGCGTGTGGGAGAAAGGCGTGTTGAAGGAGTCAAGGGAACTGTTCGACGGTTGGTATGTGAAGAGAGCGAGGAGGGGAGTGATGGAGGGAGAATTGGACGTGGAGGATTTGAGAGTGGAGGTCCACAACTGGGATGAATGGAAGAACGTGAGCAAGGAGGTAACGGATCTTGTGATTCCGTCGAACTGCTGTAATGAGGAGGGATTTAAGATGTTTGATGTGAGCGAACTGACGTGCTTGAAGAGGCTTGAGATTGGCGATAGGTGCTTTGAGAATGTGAGGGATGTGAGGCTGACGGGATTGAAGTGGTTGGAGAGAGTGGTGATTGGAGAGAAGTCCTTCACGAATGATGATATACGTCTGGACAGCAGGCCGTTAGGTGATTTCTACTTGCAGTGTTGTGGCCGATTGAAAGAAGTGAAGATCGGTTGTCAGTCCTTCTACGATTATACTACGGTTATGATTGACGATCTGCCTTCTTTGGAAGTGATCGAGATTGGAGAACTGAACAAGGTGAGTGCCAACTTCGATTATGCTTCTGAGTTTGAACTGGAGGGTGAGGGTGGTGAGATGACGTGAGGAATAGACCTGCCTGCTCTGAAATCAATCACGATTGGTGATGAGGCCATATCCCAGTGTACCTACGTGGCCATTAGGGGTGAATCAGCCAGAGAGAGAGTGATGGTTAGATTTGCCTGAATTGACTTCCATTCAACTTGGCGCAAGTGCACTCGTGTTCCAGAATGACGACTTTTCTGAATTGCACATAGGCAGTGGTACTGCAAAGATCAAGTGATGCATAGACTTGCCGGAACTCACGACACTCACGACGGTGAATAACAGTTGCACGTTCTTCAATCCTCGCATCATTGATCTGCATTGTTGGTTCCTGTCACTCTCCTCACCAGCAGTCATGCCCAAACTCACCAATTTGTTCCTGGACAAGAGATGTGCCTTCAGAAGAAAGGAAAAGGTGAATCAATATGGTATTTCATGTTCCTCTCCCTTCATCCTAGGCATCCCTGCCATTTTCCGTACGTATCTTGAAACGCCGAACTTCAATCTGTCCCGTCGTTATTGTCCTCCTTGTTCCACACATGTCTCACCAACAAACAGTCATTACACAGACTCCTTAGCCGTTTCCTCCTTGGCAGGCTCCTCCTTGGCAGGCTCGATCTCCAGAGGCAGCATCACACTGTGCTCCGACTCGCCCTTCAGACCCTCGTTGGGGTTCTGCTTGAGCTGGATGATGCGGGACTTCACGCCGACCTCGTCCGCATTGCTACGCCTCAGCCGCGCCCTGCTCACCTACGCCTTGGTGATGATGAGTACGAATCCCTCGGTGTTGAAGCCGGTGGTCTGGTTCGTCAGCATGTCGACGATGGGACGCTCGTGCAGCTCCAGCGACACGGGCGACCTACGCCTGACTCCATCTCCGCGAGGCCTACACGAAGTAGTCCTCGATCACAGCGGGCGCGTTGACGACGGAGAAGACAGGCTTCTCGGTGGTCATCTTGTCCTCGCCGACGACCATGGTGAAGACGCCCTGCAGCACCACCGTCATGAAGTCGCAGGACTTGTTCACCTCGTACAGCGCGGGGTCGTTGACGGTCATCTGCTTGATGGCGCCCTTGGTGATGAGCGAGTGGATCACGTCCTGCGGCAGGTAGTAGCCCAGGCGGCTGAACGACTGCGCGATGAAGTGCGAGATGATGTCCATCGTGGTCGGGTCCATGTGGTTCAGCACCACGTGGCTGAACACGTTCGAGAGCGCCTCGCTCGAGTCGCGGCTCTCCATCGGCGTCTCGTCCACCAGGTTCAGGCGCATCACAGCCTTGATCAGGTCCTCCAGCGTCACGATGCCCACCAGTTCCAGTGTGTTGTCCTGGTTGGCCTTCTCGATGGTCTTCGACACGAACGCCAGCTCCGTGTGCGACTGCACCATGTCCTTGATCGCGTCCGACAGCGTGCGCTTCGCGTTGATCACCAGCACGCTGCGCGGGAACAGCTTCAGCAGCGACTCCACCGTCACGCTCTGGTTGGGGTCGATCATGATCAGCTCCTTCACGTACAGCACGCCCACGATGTTCTGGCGGTCGTTGTGGTACACGGGGATGCGCGAGTACCCCTGGCGGAAGATGTCCATGCAGGTGACGTAGTCCAGCACCGCCGTGTCGCTCAGCATGAACACGTTGTCGATGGCGTGCACGAACTCGCCCACGTTCTTCGTGTCCATGACCAGTGCGCCCTGCATGGTGCTGATGGTGTCCTTCTTGAAGTCCGAGTGGTCCTTGTACAGCTCGAACATCGTGTACAGCTGGTAGCGGTTGTAGATGTTGCCCAGCTCGTCGCCCAGGCACCAGTCCAACAGCATCGACACCGGCTTGCAGATGATGTACAGGATGCCGATGATGACCTTCACCACGCCGATCGACATCGCGCCCATGTCCAGGCCGTGGCGCGAGCCGTACGCCTGCGGAATGATTTCGCCGAAGGCGGTGATGAAGATGGTGGAGAGGATGAAGCCCACGGTGCCCGACGTCATGTCGGCGGTCAGAATGGAGATCAGCGAGTTCACCATGACGTTACCGATCAGCAGCGTGCACAGCAGCAGGTTGCCCTTGCGGCGGATGGGCAGAATCTTCGTCGCGCACATCTTGTCGTGCTCGATCTGCTTGATCTCCTCGGGGTCGGCGCTGTCGCCCGCGATCTCCTGGATGTTCGTCTCGGAAATCATCTGCAGCGAGATCAGGTCCAGGCCCATCAGACCCAGGTTCAGACCCGAGAACAGACCCGACATGCACAGGCAGAGCAGGGCCGCCACGACACGCAGGATCAGGAAGAGAAGGCCCTCGGGCTTCTCCTCGGTCGTGAACTCCTGGGCCACCTTGTCCACGGCGGACAGCATCGGCACGCCCTTGTTCGTTTCGCTCGTGCAGTACAGCGCGTACTTTGTGGAGGCCGTCAGGCCGCTGATGGAGTAGGTGGCGTAGTTGTAGGAGGCAATGGGAATGGGTGAGCTCTTCTCCTTGATCTCCAAGCGCGAAGGAACAGTCGAGGCTTCTCCGGTGATGCAGTACACGTTTCCACTGAGCGTGGACAGAAGCGTCGCCACGGCACTGTCGACGGTGGGGTCGATTCTTCCAATGACCAGCACAGGAGCTTCGTCCGTGCTCGCGGTGGTAGCCGTCTTCATCGTGGACTCGACGGTGTTCGTCATCACCACGTCAAACTTGTTGTAGGCAAGACAGTACACCTTGTAGGCGTGGTCGCTCTCAAGACCGGGAACGGAGAAGTAAGCGGGCGTATTCGCCACCATGTTCACCTTCGTCACAAAGTCCTTCTCCTCAGGAACGGGCTCGCTCACCTCCGTCGCGACGCAGGAGAAGTAACCGTCCTGGTCCAAGGAGGCAGAAACATCGATCGAATCGGTGTTGGGGTACGTCAGATTCATCATGAGAGTCGGACTAGCAGCAGTGTCGGCCGCGGGCTTCAAACTGAGAGGATTAGCATCTATTGCGTAATAGGGCTCGCCACGCCTCCCTACATCCAGCAAGTGCAAGAATTGACACTACAATTACAGAAACGGTAGTGGCAATGCGGAAGAGGTTAGCCATAGAGAGATTAGTCTCTTCCACGTTTTGAAGGAGTTTCATTGAGAACAATGGAAAGCTGTTTTGATTGGCTCTCAGGGCTGTGTTCAAGAAGAATAGACTCGGCTCAATTTGCAAATGCACACCTTCAGATGAATGCGGAGAGGGCGGGGAGGGTCCTTTGGTCGCTTTTGGAGATGATTGGTATCAGTCATAACGAGGCTCTTAATCAAACAGAATAGTTGCGATACTTGTGAAAATGCACTGCGGCACCCTCCTAGGGATGAATTCGCCTTGGTTCACGTTTGCGAGATTCCCGCGGAAAACAAAGAAGGGAAAAGAAAGAACGTAGGAAGCAGCCATGGCTCTGGAAAAGCGCGAGTTGACGCCCGACGAGGTATAGAACGGATTCCATCTGCCATTCGGCGTAGATCGACGACATCAAGTACATTTTCGATTATGTGGACGAGGACAAGGACGGTCTCATCACCTTCGACGAGTTCAAGAGAATCATTCTCGAGACGGAAATCGACATCGACTGGGACACGCTCTACCACCTCGCCGAAGTGGTGAACCCAAATAAGGAGGAGCACATGACGCTCGACATGGTGATCCACTTCTTCCAGATCCGGCCTCTGGACAAGGATGAGGAGTAGGACTTGTTTCTTCACAAACACGCTCAAACTACAAATAGCTCTTGATCGCCTTGTTCAGCTCTTCAATTTCATTGCGATAGCTCCCCACCAGAATGGTCAAATCGGACTTGAACTGTTCTATCACCTCCATCGAGCGTTTCTGTAGCCTGGCAATCTCCTACGCCTCATACGTCGCGCATTCATCCAACAGGCTTGTTGTACACCGTTTGGTATGGGCAGGGCTTGGGCAGCAGCGTATTGGCACACACGTCAATCGCCGACTGCTGCCTCACCTGCACGGGGTTGAACGGGTTCGGCTTCCCCCGCTCGCCACCCAGCGGCAGTCCTGGCTTCGCGGCATTGGCCAGGGTGGGCGGCGTGGCGATGCGTAGCTTCTCCTTCCCCGCCGACACTTGCGAGTGCATCATGATCAGCCCGGGCTGTGTCTGCGTGGACTGCACGGGTTGCACAGACTGAGCAGACTGAGCAGACTGCACGGGTTGCATAGACTGCATGGAGTGAGCGGACTGCACGGGTTGCACAGACTGAGCAGACTGAGCAGACTGCACGGGTTGCATAGACTGCATGGAGTGAGCGGACTGCACGGGTTGCACAGACTGAGCAGACTGAGCAGACTGAGCAGACTGAGCAGACTGCACGGACTGCACGGACGGCGCAGGTTGGCCCGGAGGAGGCAGCACCTGGGGTACGAGCGGAATGCGGGCCATCTGCGGCGGGTGCGAGGCGCGCAGCGACCGCGTGGGCGACGCCGGCTGGAACGGCGCGACGGGCGGGCCCTCTCCGCGGACCACGGGCTGCACCGTGTCGGTCTGCAGCTCGCCCTCCTCGGGGTCGCGCCGGCGGATCATCGTGCCCGTATTGTCCTCCTCCTCCAGCTCCGGCCTTGCCGCGCGCGGAGGCGCCCTCCCGCCCGCGCGCTCCACCTGCGGCACGCTGGGTACACTCGGTACGCTGGGCATGTTCGGCGCGCTGGACACGCTGGGCACGTTCGGCACGTTCGGCACATTGGAGAGAGGCGGCGGGTTGCTGGGCGGGGGACTGTGCTTCTCGGGCCGCTTGCTGCTGAGGACGCGCGCCTTGAGGTCGCGCAGGCGGTGGATCATCTGCTTCAGCACCTCGCGATCTGCCGTCTTATTCTGCAGCCGCCGCACCGTCTCGCTCACGAACGGATGCTACGCCTCAGCTCCGCCTCCCACCCGCACCTCCAGCAGCTGCTTGGCGCTGGCGCGCTGCGCTGGGTCCTTCACCAGGCACTTGCCCACGAAGTCCACGAACTCCTTCGACCAGCGGCCCTCGTTGCTGAGTCGCGGCGCGGGGCGGTTGGGGATCATGAAGATGGCCTGCGGGTGAGGCGAGGGGAAGGGGCTACGCGCATGGGGTGGATGTTGGAGTACGGCGGCACGCCCTCCGCCAATTCGATAGCCGTGATGCCCAGCGACCAGATGTCCGCCTAGGATCACAGCAATACACAGAGCACTACAAGACAGTCGTAGGAGATCTCCTGGATCACTTCGGGAGCCATCCAGAAGGGAGTGCCGATCACGGTTTTCCGCTTCGACAGCGTGCTGTCCAATTGAATAGACACGCCGAAGTCAGCCAGCTTCGCCACTCCCTCGTCGGTCAGGAGGATGTTGCCCGCCTTGATGTCCTACGCCTCAGAGGAGCCGTTGACAGTGACTCTGTGAATCTTCTTCTGGTCGTGCAGGTACGCGAGGCCCAGAAGCACCTGTGCGAGAATGAGCCTGATTTCCTCCTCCTTCAGGATGAAGCGGCCCTTCATCATGAGGTCGCTCATCGATCCAGCGCCGCAGTACTCCATTACGATCTGCCTTTCACTCCTTTCCCCAGGGCTCACCCAAAGATCGTTGTCCTTGTAGTAGCTGCCATAGTAGCGCACAATGTACTCCGATTTGCAGGATTTGAGGATCGATATCTCCTTCATCAGGTCGTCCAAATCCGATTCCACGGGAACGATCTTGATCGCCACGATTCGGCCCGTAGTCTTGTGGCACGCCTTCTGAACAGATCCGTAGGAACTACGCGGTCCATCCCCAACCGAAGCACCTACCCCTCTCCAATCTTCTCAATGATCTCGAAAATCTGTTCAGGATCGGTTGGGGTACTCATGTGGAAGAATTGTGAACTACCTGTCCCGTGCCAAAAGTCCTGCCTTTTCGGTGTAAAAACAAACACGCGTGATTTGTTCCCTATCCAAATCGACCAATAACTTTTCGTTATCTGGCTGTTCGTTGAGGACCTTTACAACTCCTTGGGCTGCTCAGCGGGCTGCTCCTTAGGCTGATCTCTGAAGCCGCTGCGGTTGTTGCGGAAACCACGGCGCTCGCCATCGCGGCCGTAAGGACGACGCTCACCATCACGGCGGAAGCGAGGTCTGTCCTCACGAGGCAGAGTGGGGTTCACTCTCTTGTAGGTGTTGGGCACGATGTCGTTGGGCAGGTGCAGGAACTCTCTCAGGTACTGGAGACCGGAGTCCGTCAGGGTGTAGTAGAAGTGGCACCTACGGATCACCGCCTCGCACCGCCAGCAACCAGCTGTAGGTCTTCTTCACGTAGCCGCGAGACCAGAGGGACTGCAGCAGCTTGATCACCTTGAGGTTGCTCACGGTGATGTCCTCGCCGTTCTCGTCCTTGCCCAGCACGTAGGTGGCGTGCACGTCATCGATGGTGGTGAAAACACCGTCTAGGAGAGGATGAGCGACCATTCCCAAAACCGCAGAAACCTACCCTCAAAGAGCTGGCGGTAAACCATAAGGGTGTCCTTTCTGTCAACGAGCATTTTGCTTCAAAATAGAACCAAGGGATAAGTACTTGTGAAACAAGTGGCTCGCGTCCCAGTCAGGAAATCGGAGTGATTTTGGTTTGGCCTCGTTTTCCAGCAAAACAGCCCGTTCATCACAGCATTAACGAAAATCGGGAAGGTCCTTGAGAACACGGTGGATCGTCTCCATTCGGAACCCCTTCAGGTGATTCGATGAGCCACGCCTCACCTTCCTCAGCAGGTATTGTACAAGCTTCTCGCGGGACATCGTGCTCATCTTCTTCATCGCACACTCCTTGCAGGAATTGTCCTCAAAGTGGTAGTCCCGCAGCACCTCCTTGATCACGCTCTTGTCTACTCCCTATGCGTGATTTGTTATCCCTGTTTCCGCCTTCATCGACAGCTCCATGAACAGCAGCGGCGCTGCGCGGACTGTACGTTTCTCGTTGCAAGCAGTACCACTCTGCGAAGGAACGTCGTTCAGCAGCCCCTCCCTCTTCACGCGATCCAGCGCTTCGTCAATCTCACTCGCCTCGTCCTCTACAGGGTAGGAGAAACCAAAGAGCCCACTTGCAGTGGCGCTATTCTCAAACACGGATGGAGAGCCCCCTCTGGGCTTCCGACTCCGCCTCCACTCTCGCTTCTTCGCCAACATCGTCAGCTTCTGCCGCAGTTCGTATTCTCTGACATCATCACCGTCAGACAGACAAACGCGTGGGGACGATTGCTCAATAGCTTCAGCGCGCCTGGTCGTAGTACGAGATGAGCGGTCGCGGCGGCATGATCGTCCACTCGCGGCAAGCAGAATCAATTATGCCCGCATCCATCTATGTCATCGGATCCTCAAATATGGATCTGATAACGCTCACGCCGCGAATCCCCACACCCGGTTGACCATGGTCCTCTGTCTCACCCGTAGGAGAAACCATCATCGAAATCGCTTTACACCCGATGCGGAGGAAAGGGCGCCAACCAGGCCGTCGCGGTGGCGAAGCTGTGCAAAGACAACCAGCATATGCGATTTGTTTCCGTAATGGGAAATGACGCGAATGGAGAGGAGCTACGAAAGAACCTGGAAGCATATGGAATGATTCTGGACGATGGATTGGGAAAGAGGGCGTATCCACGGGAATCGCATCGATCTGCATCGACGATAAGGGGAGAACTCGATCATCGTTGTTCCTGGAGCGAACAACTGCTTCACAGAAGATATGGTGGGCATTGCCAAATCCGAATGACGGGTAGATGGACTCGATATCCATCTCGGATCCTGTGCAAGGTCGTCGTTCTTCAGCTCGAAATCCCCTTCCCCACCATCAAGCACAATGCGCTGCTGCAAGCAGAAGGGTGCTCACCATTCACGAGTTTTAACCATTAGGAATTACGACGGTGCTAAATCCCGCTCCCTCATCGAAGGAGCTCCTCTCTCCGATCCTGTCTTCTCCTGCGTGGATTTCCTGCTCCCTAACGAGACGGAGAGCCAGCTGCTGACCCAAAAGTCTTCCGAAAACGAGGACGAGCTGATGGACGGAATGCAGTCGGAGAGAAAAGACATGACGTGATCATGACTCTGGGTGGAAACGGAGCGTATATTGGTATGAAGGGAGAGGTACTGCAGTGGAGAGGGGAGTGGAGCGCCGGCACGTGAAGTGCCCCAAGCTGCAGATGCAGGACACGGTGGGAGCCGGCGACTGCTTCGTCGGAACGTTTGCCTTTTCTCCTGGCCGAGCTGTTGGAGACGCACTCTGCTCGGAGCTACGATGGGCGATTGGAGGGCATTGTGACGAAGTGTTGTTACGCCAGTTCGTATAGCGTGCAGTTCAAGGGCGGCTTCGACAAGTTCCCGGATTCGGTGATCAGCGAGTGGAACGACCTTTGTGTATTCACTGTTTCTTTCTCAAATGCAGCCCAGGAGGAGCTCCTACCATTTGCCACAAAAGTGGATAAAGGTGCCGCAGAACTACAGTCTCATCACGGACACAAAGCTGGTATGCAAGGTTCGCCTTCTCCCTCCGGATTTCAACTAGACGCCGCT